>JANAVB010007597.1:429519-564519 GCA_029216955.1 Iris pallida
ATATTTTTTTTTGTACTTTTACCTCTTTATATTTTTGTATTTCAAATTACTGCAACCATTTGGTGTCCAAGCTAGCATGGATTTTTGGGCCCAAATGTGTTTTCACACATTCAAGACCTGTACAAGTCATATTGGACTTGATTCATGGCCTTGGGTCCTGTATTTGAACTCTGGTTCAAATTATGTACATGGACAAATACGCAGATAATAATTATTTAATTTCAATTGTGTACCAAGCTATTTTTGAATTTCTAAAAATAATTTAATTGCTGCTAAAATTTTGGAAAAATAATATTTAGATACTATGTTAATTTAACTAATTATCATAATTTTTACAGTATTTAATTTACAGTTTTTCTACTATTTTGGCATATGAAACTAGAACACTTTCTGTGTACTTATGAAAACTGATTTTATAAAAATACATGTACTGGTTTAAATTCCAGAAAAATTATAATAAATTTTTTATAATTAACAAGGATCATTTGGTACTTTATTTTATCTAAAATTGAGTTTTTGTCTATCTCAAATATTGTTGGAACACAATGTATGTTGATTTATTTATTGAATAACTACGACTTGTAACTTTTCGTGTTATTTTGAGTTATGGCCGTATTGAACCTCACCCCACACTAGTGTAAAGACCCTAAAAAGTTAGTTATGGTATTGTGTCACCCCACATTGGTCTCCTATGCTAAAGTCATTATTTTGGCTAGGTGTTCAATCAGAAAGTCGTATTGCACCACTAGTGTCGTAGTGTTTAACTTAGTAAAAAACTAAGTTTATGTATTTTTTTCACAGTGATGAGTCACCAGGCATCTATAGCATTTTTATCGCAGCTTGCTTTGCTAGAGACAAGTACTTTCTACAAACTTTACATACTGTTATATCAATGAACTGCGAATCCAACCATATTAAATGCTGACCTTGGGGTAGCAAATTAAATCTTCACATGTTGTACTTTCAGTTACTACCATGCTTAGAACAGTCTTTATGTATCTCTCACATGATTAGAATCTGGGTTATGGGGAAACTTTTAGTAGCGTACGTGATCGTGCCCCCTTACTCGTACGTACGTACCGAGCAAGGTTGACATTTATGTATACCTTGTCGTAGGCGCACCAGCTGTATTTGTACGTATGTACATCTATCGCTTGTTTTACTTGTACGGAAGTACATTTATATTTTTGTACCAGTATATTTTACACCTATTGACGATCACGTACCTGCTATAGTTTTCAACATTACATATACATCTGTCTCTATGACATATGTGTCCTTGCCATGATAGATTATGTGATGCCATGCTTCCAGTTATTCCTCTTATATTCATTTCCATGTTTCGTATGCTAGTTGGTTAGAATCAGTAGTTGCTCCCGTCCTGATAGGATAACGTTGTAGGTATCCTTACTGAGGAGGAGTTACTCTGTGACTCATATTATGGAGTTACTGCCGAGGACCAGGCTTGTCTTACGAGGATGTACCTGCGGGGAAACTCGCCTAGTTTGCGTAGTTGCTTGGGATATTTAGTGTAGTCGTGTATTAGACTACGTATTTTATAATTGGACATGTACCCAGTTTTATATTTCAGACTTGTACTTGGACTTATTACTATATGAGACGACTTTTGTGTTTGGAGCATTTACGACTTTTATTTTCTTATAGAACTGTTAGCACATTTAGTCTTAACTTGTTACTTCTAGAACAGCTTACTGCACTTTATCTCAAGCGTAGGCTGGATATGACTCGGCCCGGTCCAACAATTTGGATAGCGGGTCGTGACACTAGTAGTGGGCCATGGGGAGGTACGGCCGACCAGCTTCCCGGATATCGGTTCTCGCCGATCTAACAGAGAATGCCCCTGACGCCTTGAGGGTCCATCTTAACACATCTGCCCCGTCTTCGATGCGAAGCCCCCGCTCTCTGATACTATCCGCCGCTTCGTTACTAGACCACTCCCGGATCTGGTCCCAGTTCCAGTCGTCAGTAGTAGGGTTCCACAGGTCTCTGATCCTACTATCTCTCGGGGATTCAGAAATACTCGGGATTATGCAGTCTCCCGCCCATCGCTCAAGGAATAGGTTGGATTCGCCTGCTCCCAGCTGTAGTCTCATCGCCGGCTCCGCAAGGTCGCGACTAATGTGGATGCGACGCCAGGCCGCTGAGGATCTGTAGTTCGAAATGGCCATGGAGGGGAGGATATGTTTGAAGTTTCTAGCTTTCAAGAACCTGCTCCATAAGTTGTTGCTCGTACGGAGGTTCCACCATAGTTTCATCGAGAATGCTTTAACTATGTGAGTGAGTTTGGTGAATCCAAGTCCCCCCCTCACTAGTCGGTTGGGTCATAGAATCCCAGCTGGCCCAGTGATGCTTATCGAGGCCGTTGTTGTGCCCCCAAAAGAAATTACAAAAGATCTGTTCTATCGATGAAAGGACCTTAACGGGTGGAGAACATGGGCTAGATTGTGGATAGGGATGGAGGAAAGCACGTGCTTGATAAGGATCATCTTGCCACCTGGGGGTAATGTGGCATTATGCTACCCTTCCAGCTTCTTCCTGATTCTGGTGGTCAAGTCCTGGAAGATGCTGACGTTTGACTTCCCGTACACTAAAGGGCACCCGAGGTAGGCGAACGGGGGCTTAGCAAACGAAAAGAAAGTTAGGTTGGAGAGGTTGTTGGCGTGCTCTCTGTTGATGTTGTGGTGGGCGTAGATGACGCTCTTGGAATGATTGATTTTCTGGCCGAAGCATCTGGAGTACCTCGTCAGGGTGTTGTGAACCACCGCCACCGCGCCTTCTTCCCCCGAGGAGAAAACGAGCATATATATATATATATATATATATATATATATATATATATATATATATATATATATATATATATATATGTTTTTTGAATATATACATACTTGTGCTTTTATGTACACAAATATAGTTATGCTATATTTACATGTTATTTTATTGTCAATAAATGTTATTGATATGTATATTTTATTGCATTAAAATATATTATTTTATTATTAATTACTTACGTATTTAAAATTTGTATTTTTGTAAACTGTAAATTATGGCCATTTAAGTCCAGACCTAGCATGGGTTCTGTGGACTTAAATGAGCCTAAATACATTCAAGGCCTGTACGAGTCATATCGGACTTGATTCATGGCTTTGGGTCCCGTATCTGGACTCCGGTTCAATTTCGTATACGTAGATAAAATATTAAATAATTATTTATTTATTTTCCATAAATTGTAACTTACTGTATTTGAATTTTTATATGTAATTTAAGTGTTGTAAAAATAGGAAAATAGAACTCATTTTTATATATAATTCATGTTTATTAAGTGCTAATTTAATATAATTTTTTCAGGATTTAATTAGTAATTTTGGCATTTTATAAAAATAAGAAAACAGAACTCATTTTCAAGGTACTTATGTTTACTGATTTTTAATAAATATCTATGGGGGTTTATAAATTCCAGAAAAATTAGTATAAATTTCTATAATTAACAATGATCATTTTGGTACTTTATTTTATATATATTTAAGCTTTTTGCCTATCTTAATAATTGTTGGAACACAGTTTACAGTCTGATTTATTTATTGAATAATTACGACTTGCGAAGTTATGTGTGATTTTGGGATATTTTGGTGTTGGACCTTACCTTACCTTAGTATAGAGACCCTAGAAAGTTGTTTTAGGTATTGTGTCGCCTCACATTGGTCTCCTATGCTAAAGTCATCATTTGGCTAGGTGTCCAGTCAGAAAGTCGTGTCACACCACTTGTGTCCCAGTATTTAGCTTAGTATAAAACTAAGTTTATATATATCATTTTTTTTACAGTAAAGGGACACCGGATATCTATCGCTTCATATTCACACCCTTCCTTTGTACGAGGCAAGTACCCCTACAAACTTTATTTACTGCATGTGATAATAACTGTGAATGAATCGTATTAAAATACTGTTTTCTTGAACTGCAAGTCATGACTTCACCAGCTTTATATTGATTCCAGTGTCTTCCACATGTTTTAAAACTACTCTCGTATCTCTCACATGTTATACTTGGGTTATGGGAGAAACTGATAGTTGAGTACGTGATCATGCCCCCTTCTTCCGTACGTATATACCGAGCAAGGTCATATTTTATATGCATACCTTGTCGTAGGCCATTATTCCGTATTTCTGTACGTATGTACACCTATTCTTGTACACTTGTACGCACGTATATTTTATTACTTATAGACTTGTACACCGGTACATTTTATACCTATTGACAATCACGTGCCTGCTCCAGTTTTAAATATTACATGTACATCTGTCGCCATGATAAATGTATCCTTGCCATAGATTATAATATGCCATGATTTCCTATTTTTACATCTCTGTTTCATGCTTCGTATATTTATTTTGTAGAATCAGTACTTGCTTCCGTCCTGACAAGATAATGTTGTAGGTATACCTACTGAGGAGGAGTCGCTATGTGATTCCTATTATGGGATCGCCATCGAGGATCAGGACTTACCTTACGAGGATGTACCTAGGGAGAAACTCGTCTAGTTTGTTTAGTTGCTTGAGACTTTTGAGAGCAGACATGTTTTAGACTATGTATTTTGTTACTGGACCTGTATCCAGTTTTACATTTTGGCTATGTATTTGGAACTTATTCATATACTAGATGATTTTGTGGTTGTGATGTTTTAACTCAATATGACAAATAGAACTGTTAGCACGCTTGATCTTATATTGTTTGTTTTTTAGAACAACTTCTACGCTTTATCTCAAGTGTAGGCGGGAAACTAATAGTTGAGTACGTGATCATGCCCCCTTCTCCCGTACGTATATACCGAGCAAGGTCGTATTTTATATGCATACCTTGTCGTAGGCAATTATCCCGCATTTTTGTACGTATGTACACCTATTCTTGTACACTCGTACGCATGTACATTTTATTACTTATAGACTTGTACACCGGTACATTTTATACCTATTGACAATCACGTGCCTGCTCCAGTTTTAAATATTACATGTACATCTGTCTCCATGATAAATGTATCCTTGCCATGATAGATTATGATATGCCATGATTTTCTGTTATTACATCTCTGTTTCATGCTCCGTATATTTATTTTGTAGAATCAATACTTGCTTCCGTCCTGACAAGATAACGTTGTAGGTATACTTACCGAGGAGGAGTCGCCATGTGATTCCTATTATGGGATCGCAATCGAGGATCAGGCCTTACCTTACAAGGATGTACCTACGGGGAAACTCGTCTAGTTTGTTTAGTTGCTTGAGACTTTTGAGAGCAGACATGTTTTAGACTATGTATTTTGTTACTGGACCTATATCCAGTTTTACATTTTGGCTATGTATTTGGAACTTATTCATATACTAGATGATTTTGTGGTTGTGATGTTTTAACTCAATATGACAAATAGAACTGTTAGCACGCTTGATCTTATATTGTTTGTTTTTAAAACAGCTTACTACGCTTTATCTCAAGTGTAGGCTGGACATGACTCGGTCCGGCCCAACAATTTAGGTAGTGGATCGTGATAGATGCAGCACTCAATGTGCTTCTTGAGGGAAAAAAGCTCCAACTACCCCCTCCTAGGCGTCCTGATGAGGTAGACAAGGTAGATGATCCCAAATATTATCATTATCAATGGTACGTCCACCATGCGACTCGGGATTGCAACATCCTGAAAAACCACATACAGAGGCTGGTCAATGCCAATGTCCTCTCATTGGAGTTTGAAGAGAAGGTGGTTTCTACCAATATGGTGGCCCTCGAATTCGACAATTTTCTGCCAACAGAGGCACAAGATGGGGTCATCCTGATAACAAAAATAACTATTTAGGTCATTAACCACCCAGGTGCTCGAACATCGGGGCAAGTACCCATCAAAACACCTCATAGAAAGGTCATGTGGGTACACCCAGACCTTACAGATGCTTTGACCCGGCCTATTGCACGTCCTACCAGTAAGATCAAATAAAAGAAGGTCAAATATTATAATATGACCTCTTCTGCGCCCGATTAAGAGAGGGTTGAAGCAACCCGGACTAGTCTAGATTACGCACGTAACTATGACCAAGCCCTTGGAAAAGCGGTGTTGCCGGCTTCGACCTATGCCAACCCTAGCTCGTCCAAACCTGGCTCGTCTCACAGCCAGCAACGGATAAGCAAAAACAGAAAGATGGGCATTTTGACAAGCCTCACAGAAAAAAACTGCAATAGGGCTCGATAGGCCCTATAACTTCGAAATCCTAGTTCAATTAGCCAACACATCGGCCAGACTATCATTGTTCGAGCTCCTTCGTCTCTCCAAGAAGACTCGAGAGGCTCCCAGCAAGGCATTGCAGCACGCCGAGTCCTACTTAGGACAGATACAGCGACCGTAAGAGGATCTTGCTGCATGCCCTCAGTGTCACAATATAATGGAGATAATACGGAGCATCACATTCTCGCAACAAGACTTGTTGTTAAAGAATAATAGGCGTGCACGATCCTTGTATTGTACAGGATACGTCGGCGATGTTAAGGTTGATCGCATACACATTGACCCTGGGTCATCTGTAAGCGTCATTCCCCACCGCTTATTACATACTTTGGAAATCCTGATGCATTGGTTATCTCCAACCTAAACCATGATCAGTAGTTTCAATAATGGCAAAAGTTGTCCAGAAGAGAAGATTCACCTGAAAATCTAGATTGGCCATCTGAAGACAAAAGCAACTTGCTATGTCATTGACACAGACTCTTGTTACAATGTTCTACTAGGGAGGCCATGGATACATGAGCACATGATCGTACCATCCACCCTACACCAATGCTTCAAATACGTCAATAGTAATGATGTAGTGAAGACTGAGTTTGCAGACATTGATCCTTTCAAAGGGATTGAAGTCTACAAGATGGAATCCTGCCTATTCCGAAAAAAACCATCGAAGGGACTCAGGTGAGGATGCCGATGATGAGGCGGAAGCGCAGATCTCCTCCGAGGGGCCTATCAAAGTGATGTTACGGGAATGCCCTACAGCATCAATGGTCAACCATTGGCAAATACCTCAACTCGGTTAGTGGTTCAACTAAAAAGACCGCTAGCAAGGAAGATTTCCTCTAACAAACCTCTTTTAGTAAAACTGTGTGTCCGCCTATTCCCTCTTCAACCTCGCCAACCATAAAGATTAGGGGGGCAATCTGAAAAACATGGTCGTATCCCACTTCCCTGGGTTTGACAATATACCGAGGGACGATTTATCCTACTTTATCAATAAAAGGATGTCTTCAGAGTACTCTGCTTCTCTCGCTACATATTCCTTTGAGCAAGCCCTTAGGTTATCTCTAAAAACACAAGTCACGTCTGCTTACTCTCTGAGCCTAGTTCTCCCAATACGTGACGCGTACTTCATAGTGCTAGCCAGGAAGAAGGGAGAGAAGCCTATTACGTTTGGTCAAATAGAAGGCTCTCGAACCCATGTCCCTCAGAAGTCAGAATGTAAAATCGGTATGGTGGAGGTTTACCACTACACTCCTCAAGCCCAACGCATCATCAACAAGATGGGGTATGACTTCAACAGCAATATGGGCATTAACTATGGTAAGGGTCGAAACATGAAGATTAAGATCAACGTCTCCAATGGTGAATCTGATCAATATTAACACAAGACCTATTGTGGTCTCGGGTATGTCTTATCCAAGCCTCCCAAAATTATGTAATCCAAGGAGGAAACATACTCATATTCTTTAGATTCTTCCTATGACTCCGACGTCAATATCGGGGAAGTATTCTAAAAAATGTTATCAGTGAATATGACTTTTGTAGACCAAATCGAAAAAGATGAAAACCAGTTCTTCGAGCCTTTCGAAGTCAAACCATAGGCTGAAAAACTTGAATCCCAATGGAAAAACTCTTCGAACGGTACGAGCCTCCCACCGAAGATGAGGTCGTACAAGTCAATCCAGGAGATGACTCTTCTTCCAAGCCAATCTTTATTAGCAAAAGCTTATAAAGGAAAGATCGTGAATCTCTCATCGAGCTCATGAGAGAGTACATTGATGTCTTCGCCTGGAGTTATGAAGATATGCCAGGGCTAGATCCAAATATTATTGTACACAAATTAAATATTTTGTCCAATGCTAAGCCTATGAAGCAGCAACAACGACAGTTTGTCCTAATATTATGGATGCCATTTGTCACGACCCGCTCCCCAATAATCGGACACGAGTCGGACACGCCCAGCCTTCGTCGATGGACATGACGAAATAAGCTGTACAATACTAAGAAAAAACCCAAGTCATAATGTAATGTAAACATCCACAGCTTTTATATAAAACGTTCTCAGAAAGATCACCAATATCCATCAATCAAATTATACAATGTTATCGGGAGACAAATCCGGTAAAATAAAATGATAAAATCATAAAAGTACAAAGTACAATATCCAGAAACAAAATGAAATAAATCCCGCAATATCCAATGGTACCATCATGCTCCATGTGGCCTCACGCTCACTTGTAACATATTATGTCAGGAAAGAGCAAAGTACAACCCCGATAAGAACAATATACAACGTAATCTGTAGTACAGAATACAAGGTGAAACTAGAATACCATAACTAAAAATAAGACTATGGTACCAAAAATAAATTGTAAACTGCAGGTAATGAACACGATAATCAATATGCAAGACAATGAACACGGCTATCAAAGAACAATACGATAAACACGACAATCTATGTAAGTGTGACGTTTTAAAATATTAGACTAATGTGTGATTGGATAAGTACCACAATCAATCAATGCACAATCAATTCTACAAGATCCGGCTTAATCGTACGTGAAGTGTACGATTAGACTATCCACAATACCTATGTTGGGTGTGGTCACACAAAAGCTAATATTTCTTCCAGTCCCCGCAATAAACAATGACTCACGATACAATGAACAAGGTGCAAGACAATCGTGTGTATCTCGTGTCCGGTATGAGAACATAGCACATGAGTGTAAGACAGAAAGACGAAGTAAAAGTCAAGTCGGTGTACTTGCCTCGCCTTGGAAGTACGAGAGTAGTATTGCATTGATGTTCATCTGTTATTTTGTATATTTTGGTTAGGGTTGAAATCATGACAATTGGTTAGAAAGGATAACTAGCTAATATTGCTAACAAGTTTACTATATATTAGCTAAACCTATATAGATAGATACTAGCAAAACCCTACAGCAATATATGCATAAATACTAGCAAAATAGGTAACAATATTTTTAGAAACTATATTATAGTTTTGATAATACTTAATTAGGTTTTAACCAAATTATTCATTAATTTTAGAAAATACCTGAAAGCTAACTAACAATATTTTTATAACAAATAATACTAGCAATTTAGATATGGTAACATTCGATAAATATTTTGCTATAAAAATATTATACAATTATTAATCATCCATAAAGATTTCTAGCAATATTGAATAATGATAACAAAACACATTTACTTATACTAGCAAATTATATGATATTTAGAATAATACTACAAATAAGGAAAATATAAACAATACAAATTAATAGGAATATCATTACTCAAATCCAGCCTAAGCGTACAGTCCAACAGTCCCACACCCTCTATACTTTGATTTCCAAAAATTCCTTTTAACACAGCAAAAGTCTCGGCCTAAATCCTAACCACTGACCTAGCCTACTTATCTGCTAACAATCCAGCCCAAACCAATGTCTGCCAAAATATTGAAGGCACAGCTAAGCAGGCTGACTCTTCTAAAACAGTAGGGCAAAAAGTCTTAAGAAAGAAAATCCAAACGTCAGCATCCATTTAAACAAGGAGTGGACTGGTTTTGTTTTCAAAATGTCACAGACTCACATAGGTGACTCTTTACCTTTCGAAAGGCCATTCAAATTGGCTCCACAAATTTCGAGGAGCCTAATGATGAAATTGAGGGAAAGAAATAAAGAGTGTGTACCTACTCTTTCCTCAATGTCCACTTAGCAGTGTCCATTCCATCCCTCTCTTTTTCCTCAACTCTTTTCCTAATTTCCAGCCGCACACTCTATTAACTCAACCCGGCCCACAACAATTTCTAATCAATAAAACCCTTCTTTATACTCTCTCTCCTCCCCATAATTTTATTTTAGCCGACCTATGTCTACTTCTTCTCCATATGAACGAGCAAAACCTAACCCCCTCATCTGCTATACTCTATGGCCTCAGCCGAACACTCCAGGACCTATTCTTCTTCCTCTTTCTAGCCTAATCTCCACTCTTTCCTCACACTCATTCCCAACCTAGCCGAACAAGAACCCTCATGTCTTCTTCCTCAAGAACCCTAGTCCCTTCCTTCAACTTCTTCAAAGCCCTCTCTCACTCATCCAACCCAAGGCTCACCGCCCCCCTTATCTCATCGTCTTCCATGGCGACGGGAAACCCTAACCCTAAGATCCTTCCTTCAGCCGAAACCCTAGCCTAACATCCATCTTCTCTTCTTTTTCTAAACCATAAAACCCTAATCCCAAATAAAATCCTAATTTACAGAGATACAAGAAAGAGAAGGGGGTTCGAGTAGATCGAGAGGAGTTTACCAAGATGCAGCGGCTCGACGGTGTCGATCAAGCCCCAGACGGCCGAGGATGGCGGGATCCGGCAGCAAGCAGCTCCCACGCGGTGGCTCTGCTGTCGAAGGTGGCACGCTCCGATCGGCGGTGGCTTGAACTGCAAGACATTACGGCTCAAGGGTCGAAGGGTCGGATGCTGTCCACGAGGCGGTGGTGCACGATTCTTCGTGCAGATCTAGACGAACGACGCGGTGGTTCACGGCGGCGCTGTGAAGGACGAATCTTTCACGGTGAGGCCGACGTCAGGCGATGGCGACGAAGATTCGAGGTTGAGGCAGATGCCGGAATCAAACAACATAGGAGAAGGCGACCACCGTGGGGGCGGTCGGTGGCGCACTTCGGCGGGCGCTCCGGTACTGGCTCGAGCTACGAGAGGGTGTGAGATTCGAAGAGGCGATACGTTGATCAACGTCCATGCCTCGATCTTCGAAGGGACACCGCTTGGTTCGAGGTCTGTTCCGCTCCCGAAGAAGTGGCACGGTCTGCGAGGTGAACTGTGGCTTGGAGGACACAGCGGTGTTAGAGTATTAAAGCTGGTGGTTGGATCTCTGGCGAGGTCGCGGTGGCGCACGGCCAAGCTCGGCCAGAGCAGAGGAGAGAATGTAGAGAGAGTGGGTGTAGAGAGAGAAAATGATGACTGTAATGTGATATGACGTGTTAGTGTGGAAAAGTGTTCTGTCAGTGTATTATTTATATTAAATAATGGATGGCAATGCTGTAATTAGGAGTAGATCTGGGTGTGTTCTCCAAGATAGGACAATGGCACTACTATAAATAAATATAGATCTGGGGCTAGAGAATAGGTTTAGTAACAGAATTTCCAATTCAAAAATTCAAAACAGTTTTCAAACAGATTTATAAAATTCAAATATTTACTCCAATGATTTTCAAAAGATTTTACTATAAATTCTAACAGATTTTTGAAACTAACTACAAAATTAGTTAATAAATCCTCATTACAAATCACTGTAATTAGTTTAATTAAGCAACAAAAATATTAGGATTAATAATACAATAATTCAAAATTGATTGTACTCTCTACTTTCATCCAACAGCAGAACTAAATAGGATTTGACCATTTCAATAAAATAATTACTTACTAAATTAAGTAAATCAAGATTTCGAAGATAAATCTAAAATTGAAAAGCATTTGACTAACCAAATTCAATATAATATATTTACTTAAGATTAAACAAAAAAAAGAAAATTCTTCTTAGAGAAACTCAATAATTTTAAAATACACGAAAATGGGCTTAGGGAGTTACAAATCTGCTCCCCTTACAAAAATTTCGTCCTCAAAATTTCAAGGGTTTTGTAGAGGTGCACAAAATCAAGTAAAAAGTTTTTAAGAACAATTGAGTAAAAAGATTTTTATTTGGATAACAAAAGTAATAAGGACTAACAAGTAGTCACTAGACAATAGGAAAGACTGTAAATGTAAGAAAACTCAGAGACAAGCCTCAAAATAGGTATTACAAGAAAATCTAGCTACTACAAGCAAGTAAGGAAGATAACGGTCCATCCAACTGCGCTCCTGTGGCTACTACTGATCCTCAAAGACTGGGTCCTTCTGCTGCTGCTCTGGTGCTGGTTCCTGACGAGTGAAAGCTGCAGGGCAATCTCTCACTTAGTGAGTGGTAGATCCACAAACCAAGCACTGTCCTAACTTCTTGTGATATTTCTCGACACGGAGTCTAAATCTCTTGCAGTATGTGCAAGAAAAGTAGGTCGGGGTCTGGATCTGTCTCTGCTGTCTCGGCGATATCGAAGGTCGAACATGAAGATGATGCTGATGCTGAGGTGGCCTCTGCTGAGTGTCGGTCCACTTCGGTGGACCCTGGGAACTGTTGGCGCCAATGTCTCGGTCCCACTTGAGCTTTGGGTCCATCTCCTTCTCTACTCCCTCAGCAACTTTAAGGATGCTCGCATAGGTAGTGGCCTGGCTGATAGCCACTGCATGCTGCAACTCCCTGGTGAGGTCCTTCTTGAACTTCCAGACCCTCTCCTGTGGTGTGCTGACTAGGTTCTCCGCGAACCTGCTGAGTCGGGTGAACTCTGATGTATACTGGGCCACAATCATACTTCCCTGCTGCAATGCCTCAAACTGCATCTGAAGCTCATCCCGCTCCACATCCGGGAAGAACTTCTCCTAGAACAGCAGTTTGAAATCCTTCCATAGAACTTGGGATTCGGCCAACTGAGGCTCCTCTCTATACCAAGCTCTAGCAATATCGAAAAGTCGCATGCTCGCAGCTTCGACCTTCAGATCATCCGAAATCCTCGCCATCTTCAATGTCCGCTCGACATTTTTTAGCCACTCATCTGCGTAGACTATCCCCTCATGGTCCCAAAAATCCATCGGGCAGAGGTTCTGATAGTCTTTGGCGGTCCCTGGCCTCGGCCCTGCTGGCACTGGTGGTGCCGGTGGTACTGGCGGAGCTGGCTCCCTGACTCAGAGTACGTCCATGATCGTCGCTCGGAACTGCGTGGCCTGATGGTTATGTGCCTCCATGAACTGTTGGAACATGGCCATCATCTGGGTACCGTCAAATGTCAACGTCGGAGGAAGAGGCTGAGGCGGAGGCGATAGAAGCTGCTCCTGCGCATCGGATGCAAGCTGCTCACTAGTCCCTGCGTTCTTCGTGGCGACCATCCTGTAACAGAAAATAAACTGTTGATTGCTATGTCCTAGAAAAATCATAAACTAAATCTAGAAAATCATAAGTAAAATCAAATTCAAATTAAAAAATCAATAACCATAACCATAAACCATTTTTCCACAGATCCTATGTTGTGATGAGTTTTCCTTAGCTTCGCTGGTCCCCCAATAACACTTTATTGCCTAAGTGTCATTAGGATAGACCTGCATGGGCCACCACTAAAAACATGTCACGACCCGCTCCCGAATAATCGGACACGAGTCAGACACGCCCAGCCTTCGTCGATGGACACAACGAAGTAAGTTGTACAATACTAAGGAAAATTCTAAGTCATAATATAATGTAAACATCCACAACTTTTATATAAAACGTTCCCAGAAAGATCACCAATATCCATCAATCAAATTATATAATGTTATCAGGAGACAAATCCGGTAAAATAAAATGATGAAATCATAAAAGTACAAAGTACAATACCCAGAAACAAAATAAAATACATCCCGTAATATCCAATGGTACCATCATGCTCCATGTGGCCTCACGCTCACATGCAACGTATCCTGTCAGAAAAAGAGCAAAGTACAACCACGATAAGAACAATATACAATGTAATCTGTAGTACAGAATACAAGGTGAAACCAGAATAGCAGAATTAAAAATGAGACTATGGTACCAGAAATGAATTGTAAACTGCAGGCAATGAACGCGACAATCAATATGCAGGACAATAAACACGGCTATCAATGAACAATACGATAAACACGACAATCAATGCAAGTGTGACATTTTAAAATATTAGACTAATTAGTGACTGGCTAAGGACCAAAATCAATCAATGCACAATCAATTCTACAAGATCCGGCTTAATCGTACATGAAGGGTACGATTAGGCTATCCACAATACCTATGTTGGGTGTGGTCACACAAAAGCTAATATTTCCCCCAGTCCTCGCAATAAACAATGACTCACGATGCAATGAACAAGGTGCAAGACAATCGTGTTTATCTCGTATCCGGTATGAGAACATGGCACATGAGTGTAAAACAGAAAGACAAAGTAAAAGTCGAGTCGGTGTACTTGCCTCGCCTTGAAAGCACAAGAGTAGTACTGCATGGATGTTCACCTGTTATTTTGTATATTTTGGTTAGGGTTGAAATCATGACAATTGGTTAGAAAGTCTAACTAGCTAATATTGCTAACAAGTTTACTATATATTAGCTAAACCTATATAGATAGATACTAGCAAAACCCTACAGCAATATATGCATAAATACTAGCAAAATAGGTAACAATATTTTTAGAAACTATATTATAGTTTTGATAATACTTAATTAGGTTTTAACCAAATTATTCATTAATTTTAGAAAATACCTGAAAGCTAACTAACAATATTTTTATAACAAATAATACTAGCAATTTAGATATGGTAACATTCACTAAATATTTTGCTATAAAAACATTATACAATTTATTAATCATACATAAAGATTTGTAGCAATATTTAATAATGATAACAAAACACATTTACTTATACTAGCAAATTATATGATATTTAGAATAATACTACAAATAAGGAAAATATAAACAATAGAAATGAATAGGAATATCATTAATCAATTCCAGTCTAAGCCCACAGTCCAACAATCCCACACTCTCTATACTTTGATTTCCAAAAATTCCTTTTAACACAGCAAAATGGCCCCAAGTCTCGGCCCAAATCCTAACCACTGACCCAGCCTACTTACCTGCTAACAATCCAGCCCAAACCAATTGTTTCACTTAACAAAATGCATAAAAATTGGCTTTTGAAAGAAAACTAGAAAAAGTACAAAAAGTACAAATATTCTGGGAAGTATTGCTATGGAAGTCTGATATGAGAACGATCACTTTGTTCCGTGGACCATATGATGATGATGAAGAAAACTTCTTGAAGAAGACGAACAATCGGAAGAACTAAGACACCGGAAAGGTATCGAACAACGGCACTGATGGCACAATCGAATGCTTTCTTGCTTTGCTTCACCCTGTTCTTGAGAAAAAGTAGAAGAAATGCTTCTGGGAATATCACTCTGAAAATATGAGTTCTCTCAGAATCTCCTCTCCTGTCTCTATTAATCTCCTGATCATGATATGAAAGTCTATTTATATACTTAATCCTTAGTGCATAAAAAGCAAAAAAATTGGGTCTTTACGCTAGCAACTATCACCAACGATCCAAATCATCCTCTACGCACGTTGACACGTGTCCCACATAGAGTTTTGATCTCTACGCATGGTGATAGGTGTCCCGCTGCTTCAACAAAGTAGGTAGAGCACGTACACACATTCCTCAAGAAGTGTGGCTTGAAAGCCACGTGGACAAACCACGTTCTTAAGTGGTCAGGAAAGATCGGGCGTAAAAATGACCCAAAACACACTCCTAACGTAAAGTGGCAAACTGGGCGTAAATAGCCCAAAATAAACTTCCCAACGTAAAGTTGGTGTATAACTCTCGCGTAAAGAGTAGCTAGCGTAGAGAAAAGCTAGCGTAAAATGTTGCTCGAGTAGAGAATAGCTAGCGTAAAGTTCTCAACTTCTTTGACTAAGTCTATGAAGCACTTTTTACGCTCCTACAAGACCCCCTTCAAAGTTTTCAAATCATTTTCAAAAATTTGAAATACTTTGAACAGAAGCGTAAAATTCAGGATTTCAACAGTCAGCGTAGAATTCGGGATATCCAATGGTCATCCGCGTAAAAGTTGGGATATCCAACAGTCTGCGTAAAAGTCGAGAATTTGAACCGATTCAAAATTCCCTATAAATAGAGTTCTTTGAGGAGAGATAAAACTTTACTTGTCTTCTGTAATCTCGAAATTTCTTCCTCCTCTGCCTCTTTCATTCTTCTGCTTTCGATCCGATGGCTCCCAAGAAATTCGTCGCCGGTAGCAAGGGCAAGAAGTCCGTCGGTTCATCGTCGGCCGACCGCACAAAAACTCCCATCGAATCATCCACGACACCCCAAAAAAGTAACCACGCCGTAGCTCCAGCAATGAAGGGTAAAGCCCTACTTTATCTCGGCTACGAGTTCGCCGGAGGAGAAGAAGAAGAAACCCGAACTTTCAGTTTTCACGTCCACGTCATACGTATCAGCGTAAAAACTAAAATAACAAAATACGCCCACATTTATACGTGTCAGCGTAACATTTAAGAAAAATACGTCCACGTCTATACGTGCCAGCATAAAATCTAAAATACGCTCATGTCTATACATGCCAGCGTAAAATTTATAATACGCTCACAACAACATGTGCCAGCGTAAAATCTAAATATGCTCATGTCAACATGTGACAGCGTAAAATCTAAAATACGCTCATGTCAACACATGTCAGCGTAAAATTTATAATACACTCACATCAACATGTGACAGCGTAAAATCTAAAATACGCTCATGTAAACACATGTCAGCATAACAATTCACAATACGCTCATATCAACATGTGACAGCGTAAAATGTAAAATACGCTCATGTCAACACATGTTAGCGTAAAATTCACAATACGCTCACATCAACATGTGACAGCATAAAATTTATAATACGCTCACATCAACATATGCCAGCGTAAAATTTTATAATACGCTCACATCAACATGTGACAGCGTAAAATTTCACAAGTGAAATACTTTGTGTAAAACAAAAGACCTTTTACACTTTAAAAACTTTTATCAACTTCAATAGTCAAAGTCTTAACCTTTATGTGTAAAAACTTAGACTAATTTATCTGCATAAAAATTTCAAATTAGATTTTCACTAACTTGATTTTTCTTTTTCTTTTGACAGTGGATTTACAAATTCACCCACTCGCAGAAGTATTTGGCTCATCAGTTGGAATGGTGGGCTCAAATTATTTGGAGAATCTTTCTCATGTAGAATTTCCCCAATCGAATCTAGAGTACCCTGTAGAGAGAGCACAGTTGATAGCTACCCAAGGGGATAGAATGCTACTATCCATGATAAATGGAGAACTGTTGACCTCGCTGGACGACCAACAATTTGCAAAATCAGCTTTCTTATTTGGGGATGCAATAGACTGTAAGTCACAAACACACCCCAAGAAGGAGTCTTGGGTTTTCAAGTCTGGAGATAGAGCAATGTATCTTCCTGACATGGATAGAGATTATCCCCTATCCGCATTCATACATGCCACTCATCCCCGACAGATGCTGTAGAATCTGACTCCCAGCAGTCACGGAAGACCAGGTAGAATCATATTCAAGAGGGATCATGCCAATGATATGGGGTATCATGTCAGTGTTTCCAATGGCGGCGGCGTTCCTTTCTCTGGTCTCTTGCCAGAATTTACTCCGAGTGAAGATTCGGCTTTAATCCAACCAATACAGACCCAGATGTTCATCAATAAGTTTATAAGGGCTGCGGTACTATATCCCTAGACAAATCCTAGGCTACTGGGATGGTTGACTCCATTTAACCAGAATTGGATCCAAATTAGTGTTTGGATCATGAAAAACTTCCAGACAGAGCTGAAAGACATTGGCCTGTATGAAGCAGTGGCCTCCACCAGTCAAGGTATACCACCGAACAGTAACTTGTTCCTGGCTTTGATGGAGATATATATAAGTTCAACTGGAACTTTTACGACCCCAAAAGGTGAAATGGGTCTCGCACTCCACGAGATGCAATTTATTTCGAAGCTGCCAATGGGGGAAGCCCTATATGAAGAATACGTTCCCTCCAACTGGGAACTTGCTGAAATAAAGGAGAAAAACCCTCAATTAGTTGAGGTATATGAAGAATTGATATGCCATTATATGATATGCACTACTATGCATGAGAGTGGATCTCATTTGGCATACATCAACAAATGGACAACATATCTCTTCTTTCATAAGGATAAGATATCCAAGGATGATAAAGAGAGATTCCAGGAGAACAAAGCCCCAACTATCAACACCGGTACGACCATCCCTGCTAATAAAATACGGGATATGATGATCGGCTACAAATTCTCGAATAAATATCTGTCAACCAAGACTGGAGAATTCTCGGCTGGAACCGAAGTCTTAAGCTTCCTCGGATATGGCAGCCAGAAGATCTCTAGAAAAGCCTTGCTGGCAGGCTTTCTTTCTCTATAGTTGAGGAGATGGGTTGTACCGGCGATCGGTACAGTTGATAGGATCCACCGGAACGTGCTATGGCCAGCAGTACGTTTGGTATTTAAAACCAGAATCAACCTGCTGTCGGCAATGGTGTGCCGCATTAACGCATGTTTGAGAACTTTCGGTAAGGAACTGATTAATAATGCTCCTCACCGGAATGTATTCCCCAGGGTAGAAATGCCCTACACCCACTTGATGGGCTGGTTGTTGCACCACAACTGCAGCTTATTGCCACCAGGCCCGGGAGATGATACGGAGGTCTTTCTCCAAAAATTCAGCAAAGCCACATGGATTGCCGCGATAGTGGTAGATATCCGAACAGTCTTGAATTATTCCTATGGTTGGAACTTTTTCTGCATGAAGCCAGAAGTTCTAGCCGACTCTTTCGACGTTCAATTTGAAGACGAAGTTGAAGGAAGAAATTTATTGTCAGCACCAGTCTTCAGGTGGTTACAGTACATCATACCCTCTCATTTGATATACATAAATAAAGACAGTTGTGCGTTCGAACCATATCTACCAAGTAGGTTCACTCGCCAATTTGGATATGGCCAACTTTATGTTGGTAATCCCTCTACCAGTTTTTGTCACTATGGAAAACTGATTGATGGTGCAAGAGGTTGGAGGTATTATAGTACTGCCTGTACTGGTGCCAAATTCAGAGTATCAACCGCTACCAGCACTACAGAGCTACATATACTTCATACGTATGCTCACTTTTACGCTTCCATCCGTTCCTTCGCCCACGGCTACAACATGAGAGGTAGTCTAAGATGGCCTAAGGAAGGAAATGTTGAGGAGCCGATTAGGGTGCCATCAGACATCCCTGATGACACAGCTGTTCCAGATTAGTACCTAGAAGTTATCCCTACGGGAGTCGGAGAAAAAGCTGCAGAGCCTATTATTATTGGCAAGTCCCATAAAAGGAAACAAAGTGCAGCTGTCACTCTTCCAGAGAAAACTCCAGAAAAGAAGAAGAAGACCACCACCAAAGGGCCTTCTAGACCAAGGGCCGCTACCTCGGAGAGTGACACTCAGGTGGATGAGCCGCACCATGTTGCATCTTCTTCAGTTTACCCTGGAGAACGATCTTCAGCCTTTCAACCTGCAGCACCAACAGAAACTGCGGTAGTCCTATCTCCCGGACGCCTCAGTTCGTCGCTTCATTTAACTTTGCCACAAAAGGCACAAGTTGTTGAAGATGTCGCCCCAGCACATACCATTGATCGAGAGCTCATCCCATCCGATGAACCCGCTATCAGTTTTGATGATGAGGATTGGGATGGAGATTATGACGCATACTTGGCGCATCCTACACCTACTCCAGGTAAATATAATTTATACAAAATCTATACAAAATTATGATTTTTGTATATTAACTTATTTTATTGAATTTTTGTAGGCATTATCATTGCCCCAAAGCTTGTGGCTCCTCCTCCTCAAGAAGATATTTATAAGGAAAACGAGGAACCTGAGGAGGAGGCTTCTTCTTCAGAAGAAGAAACTGCTCAAGAAAAAGTACTACGGGAGCCTGAAGTAGAGACTCAGGAAGAAAATCCTCTTTCTTTGGAAGTACAACAAGAGTCAGAAATACAGGCTCAGCCAGCAGTGTTCCCTCCTCCTGAGGGCAAGGATAAAGAAGAAACTACAGTAGGACTTACTGTAGATGATGAGGAGACTGCTGAAGAATAATTAAACTTCAATGAAGATTCTACAGAGCCAATAGCTGAAGAAGGTGATGAAGGCATACTCAAATCATCAACTGAAGCTGGGAAAAGTGTAATAGCATCCTCTGTTATTACTACCGATCCAGTACAAGTTCCTGACGAGACAGTGCCTGAACCGGAGTCAGCTGCTACGACTACCACTCCACCCACACTAATCACCGCCGTCGAAACTCAAATAGTTTCAGCTCCAGAAACGGCTGGAGAATCAAATGTTGAAGAGACTGTTCCTGAAGCTCCTGGGAATCAGTTGGCTATGGTAGCAGTGACATCAATGTCTTCATCTCAGCCTGCTGCCAAAGCAACACTTGCTCCTGGTCTTCAGAGGAGAGATTTGGTGGATATCGCCGCAACACCAAGCTCAAGTGTCGAAATGAATCTCTTGGTTGAGATTCATACTGATACTTTTTATAAGACTTTGGCTGCTCTGATAAAAATAGTCCTAAATAAGGGCCTAAATTATGAAAGTCTGAAGGCGATAATTGCTCTAACCATCAGAAATGTCGCCATGTTCAATGACGCGGTGAGAGCGGCGGCATTAGAGAAAATCGTGGAGGGACTTGAACAGCCGATCAAAGAATATTTAAAGCTGTCAAGTGAAACCATTGAAAATCTCATCCAAGAGGAGTACGACGCTTTATCAGCTTAGTATCTCACTCGGGAGACAACTTTCAATGAAGCCCTCCACAACTACAGTATCAAGGTAGCCAAAGAGAAGGCTTTTTTGGCAGAAGCAAAGCCCGAGCTGGATAGTCAAAGAGAAGCCTATGAAACCTCGAATATGAAAATTCATCAACAAAATGATAAAATTCAAAAAGTTGAGGCTGAGCTAGCTCGTTTGAAGGCGGAGAGGGATCAACTGATCTTAGCTCACGACCAGCAGCTTACACAGAGCTCAATTTTGGAAGAACAAGTTTTTGGAGCAGAGACTACCATCAAAATCCTTGACGAAGCCAAGGACAAGATGATAGTCACTTTTGCTGAACTTTCCCACATCTGTACTCCCGAAGCCTGACGTGCCGAAGCTACCAAGATTGTACTGAGCTCTCGTGACAAGCGTCTAGCGGAGCTACATAAATTACTTCAAGATGTCTCTGCCCCACCTTAGGCTAATAAAGAACTTTTGTAATCTTTCATCTTTTCATTTTGTAATGTTTACAAAAATGAATAAAATATTTGTTTTGTGATCCTATTATTTATTATATAATTAAACAATAGGTATGAGATAGAAAATACTTATCAGAGGTAATATGGACACGACAAGTCTTCTAAAACTCAATAAATTATATCTATTCAGAGGTAATATGGACATGATAGATAATGAATCTCATTTCCTGTATAGAGTATACGATACTATCAGAGGTAATATGAACATGATAGATCGTAACAACCCCAAGAAAAATAGATTAATATCCATTCAGAGGCCAAAAGGGCATGACAGATATAAGAAAAAATAGACTTAATATTTATTCAGAGGTAATGAGAACATGATAAATAATAAATCTCTCACTCTTTTAGCTGGTAAGACAGAAGATGAAAATTTTCTTTTAAGAAGACAAGAGATCAGCTTAACCAAACATTGGTAGCTGGGGAACAAAGAAGAAATTTAAACATAATATTTTTTCAAGAATTTGCCATTGATTGGCATCATAAGCAAATCTCCATTAGGTTTAGACAACCTATAGGCACCATTGGAGAATACTGACTCGATTACATAGGGACCTTCCCATTTTGCTTGGAATTTTCTTTTGCTCTTGTGAGTCATCACCATCGGTCTTCGAACGGCTAGAACTAGTTTACCGACTTTAAATACCCTCTCTTTAACTTTACGATTGAAAGTTCGAGATATGCGGGCTTGATAAAGTTCAATGTGTTGTTGCGCTTGGAGTCGCTTCTCGTCCAATCCTTCAAGTTCCTGGAGTCATAAGCGATCATTGTTCTCTGTAGTTAGCTCATTAGCAATAGCTATTCTGAGAGATAGAATCTGAATTTCTAATGGAAGAACAGCCTCACATCCGTACACCAATAAAAATGGTATAAAACTAATAGGAGTTCGCACTGTTGTTCGGTAAGCCCATAAACATTCTCCAAGTTTCTCATTCCAATCACGTTTGTTAGAAAAGACGAACTTTTTGAGCAGTTTGATGATTGTCTTATTGAAAGCTTCGGCCAAACCATTAGCAGCTGGATTATAAGCTGTAGAAGCCAGATTTTGGATTCGATTCTTATCACAGAATCAATAAAATGCTTGACTGGAAAATTGAGGCCCATTATCATGAATTATCCTTCGGAGAATCCTAAAGCGATAAATAATATGGTGTTTAATGAAGCTAACCACATTTGATGTTTTTACTTCAACAAAAGGAACCGCTTCCGCCCATTTAGAAAAATAATCGGTTATAGCCAATATAAATCGATGTCCTTTTGATAGAAGGAGGATTAATCGGGCCAATAATATCTATGCCCCTGGCTTCGAAGGGCCAGAAAGCTGCTGTAGGATGTAGGAACTCAGATGGTTGATGAATAAAATCAGCATGAATCTGACATGCTCTACACCGTCTGGCATAATCCACAGCATCCGCTATCATGGAGGGCCAATAATATCCCATCCTTCGAATGCGGTCCTGTAATTTTGGACCCGGTTGATGGGCACCACAAACACCATCATGAGCTTCACGAAGCGTTTGCTTAGCTTCATCTTCAGAGAGACAACGTAGCAAAAGTCCATCATATGACCGACGATATAGCATATGTAATGAAGAATCATAGTAGAATCTAAATGATCGTCTCTTGATTGATGCTGCCTCCCTTGGATCTTCAGGTAAAATCTCATGAACCGCATAATCAATGAATGGACTTCTCCAATCCCTTTGTTGAGAACTTGATTATGTAGTATAACTATGCTCGATATGTAAGTTATTCTTGACACAGAATAAGTCTCGATCCAACAAAGTTATGGTGTTTTATCTTCTAATTGGAACAGCTAAGTCTGCGGCTAAGCTAGCAAGAGCATCAGCTTTCAAGTTCTGAGATGGTGGTACGAATTCGATGAAGAATCCTTTGAATAAAAGGACCAACTCGATTACCACTTGATGATAAGGGATGAGGTCAGGATTCCTAACTTCATATGTCCCTTTAACCTGATTAACAATCAGTTGAGAATCTTCATAAACTTCCAGGAACTCGATGTCCAACTGTTTAGATATTTGGAGACCAAATAGCAGAGCATTATGTTATGCCACATTGTTTGAGCCTGGCTCATTAAGAGAATAAGTACGGTATATGACTATTTTGTCGGAAGAGACTAAGACAATGCCCACTCCAGAGACAATATTGTCTTTAGGTCCAACCCCTGATGCTCCATCAAAATATAATTGCCAAATGTCATCCTTCAAAGTCATATTACAATCCACAACTTCATCTGGAATGTCCTCATATAACTTCGATATTTCAGGTATAGGGTGAGCTGCTAAGAAATCAGCTAATGCTTGGTGTAACACCCAGTTTCTAAAATAAGGGTAATTTTGTAATTAAAATTATTATTTATTGATATTTATTTCATATTATGATTTTTGGTGATTTTTTAATCATTTTAAACTATTTAAAAACTGTTTTAAGTCATGGCTTGTGATTTTGATACTTTGCTAGTATAACCTGAGGGACTGCCTGACCTAGAGCCTAACCACATCATTAGGATGATTTATTTTTACTTTTGAGCATGAGGATATTTTGGTCATTTGGCCCCTTTGAATTATTTTAGGATTTATTGCATTGGTTATTGTTAATTTGACTTTTTGCTAGCTGTGACTTAAGAGACTGTCCTAGACTTTGACCTTGACTTTGGTGACTTAGCTAACATGGTATGGACCCTAATCTAACTCAAGTTGGTCTTGGTTGACTTAAGTTGGCTAAGTTTCATGAAGAGAGTAGGAGGATTTTTGCATTGGACCAAAGGCTAAGGACTTGAGCTAGTTAGCTAGTGCAACTTGGCCCATAGCCCACTAGTAAAATCGTAACCCTAATTCTTTCCTTTATGACCAGCCACTAGGTCATTCCCTTCACTATAAATAATCTTCAATTTAGTTCTTGCCCCTTTTGTATTGAAAGAGCACATAGGAAAAAGAAAAGTTTGTCCATTCTTCCCCATTCCATAGATTCTCCATTTTAAATATTTTTTAACTCTAGTTTCTTGCAATAGAGCCTAATACCCTTCTATTTCCAGTTTATGTAATCCCAGATTTTGAGCAATTTGGGGATCCGAGCTAGTAAGGAGGAACACTTCATTTTGGGGCTTTTTCTAGCTATTTGCATCTATAGGTAAAACCCCTTAAATTGCATTAATATTTTGTTTTCTTTGTATTTAGGGCTAGATCTAGGAGTCCCCTAGCTGTCCCTGAAGTTGTAGCTCCCCTTCCCGAAAATTCTTGAAATATTTTTTTATTATTAATTATTTTATTTGAATGGTGATTTTCTGAATTGTATAAATAATTATTTAGTTAACTATTAGGGTAGATGACTTTAACCATGATGATGATCATAGTGGAGCAATATCAATGTGTGATTGCATATTCATAAGATACTGTGGTGTTATTAGGTTGAAAGAGTAATTGTACCACTGACATGAAGGACCTCCCCATTGCCATATGCAGCATTCAACTCCATTCAGGATTTATGCGAATCGGTAATTAACTCATTCAACTAATGAGCACCTACATTCTTGCTATGGTGTCCACTACACCAATGACTTACGAGAATAGTCATACTCATTTGAGTACTACTTTTACCTGTTTCACTAATGTCCCCCTTAGTGAAGCTATGAACATGAAACTTTTAAGAGTAAAGCTTATAAGATTTTGGAACTCATCTTTGCCATTTCATGATAGTTTGTTGCTCTTACTCTTGAACTTTACCTTGTTAACAATATAATTAAATTACTGAGCAAGAAATCATATAAATAAAAAGCCATAATCTTTTAACTAATAAATTAGATATTTTCTATTACTATATGAAGCATTTTGGTTGTGATTGTCCATTTCTTGCTAGTAAATACTTTTAATGAAATAGACAACTTCTGCTACTAAGTTAGTCAATTCTATCAGATATGGCAATGTCTTGTTAAGAATTTAGGAAATTATAGTAATAAAGTCCCCTTTTATCATAGGTCAATAAACAGTAATATTATTTTTGTATTTATATAGCAATGTTGATCATCAAACATCAAACTGTGCACAAAAATCTTTGACACAACTGCCGGGCTAACAAGCACAAAGGCCTACCGATACAAAATCCCATCCTAACTAAACCAGCAGTGCAAACCCAAGCCGCAATAGCTAATCCCGACCCCCCTGGGTTCAGTTATATATATACGAGAGAGAGAGACAGCGAGAGATCGCAAAACTTCAAACCCTAACCACCTAACGCCGCGCTACCACCCCTCCTCCCCTGGGCGACCCCGCGTGCGCCCTCGGCACCGCCGTGTACCGTCGACCGGCCGGAGAGCTCCGCGCGCGCACAGCCGCGGGTGGCGCCAGCAACCGCAATCAGTAGCAGCAGTAACCGCGCAGGTATTGTTTCAACGTAGATTTCTTTCCCGTCGTTTCATCGTTTTATGAACTACGAAATCCTACGTAGAGCCTGTGTAACCCTCTCGACTGTCCATTATTTAGTTTTCAAAGTAGTCGACCGATCAGTTTGGAAAATCGATCCGAACTTTAGGAAAAAACTGTTTCGAAAACAGCCTCAAACCAGTCCCAAATAGCTCTATTTGAGGATCATTCTCGATCAATCCAGGCCAATATTAGAAAAACTATTTGAAGACACTTTTTGACACCATGTAGGGCTTCACAACCCTTTTTGTGGGTTTTGAAATCATCAACTGAGCGTCGAGAAATCGAATCCCAAAGTTTCCCAAAAATTTATTTTTAAAACTAGAAATTTGTTCCACACGACGTGCGTCCCACCAAACTGGGCGACGTAGTCACAAACCAAAAGCATCAAAAGCTGCATAACGGCTTCGTGGTCGTGTGAGCTTTAACAGAATTTAAATTGGTTGCGTGTGCGCGACGAATTTGATCCGTATCCGTCGAAATTCACCGTATCGTACACTTTACAAATTCTCCAATTACTTTGTGCACGCTCGTAGGATCGAGACGAAACTTGCGCCATCAGGACCGTATCATTTTTCTGGTCCTGTATGCCAAGTTTGGTCCGATTCTGAGACAGTTGATAAAATTGTCGTATCGCGAGCCCCCCGGTCCGACTCAACGGGCGATTTGTGCACGGTCCGTCGGAATCCAACTCTGGACATATGTTTGGGTTCGTATCGGAAAGCCGGATCCGTAGACATGTAGTTTGACGACTTTAGAGACCATTGACTCTGGCACGCTTTTCGGTGCAAAGCGGGTCCAACGGTGGATACCGTTTTACCCGAAATTACCGTTTTGCCCCTGTATCCAGAATTGGACTTAAGAACAGGCAATCCTAGCTAATTTGACTATTCTAAGACTGTTGGCATTGTCTATTTCAGCTTTCGGAGACAGTTGTGATGATTTGACCTTTTGGCTTAGCAGTGGACTAGATTGTTATTGGATCTGCGTGCAACCTCCAGGCAAGTATACCTTGCCTTCCTCTAAAGTTTTACTTACATGCATTTTTCTTTCGTTTTTCAGTCATTTGATTTGTTTATGGACATGTGCTTTTCGTGTTATTTTCTGTGGAGTTGTTTTTATTGTTTATAGCCATATTCATGTTTTGGCCTTGTGTTTCACATTTGGAGTTCTCGTCAGTACCTTGCTTGAGTCGTGTCATAGAACGAGTACGTGTAAGTGAACTGCTAAATCCTTGACATTGTTTCCTTGGCACCAGAGAGTCCACACTCGGGACGAGGGTGTTTTCCTTGATCTGTTTACATTCGTGAGTTCACGCTAGGGACTAGGATGTCGATTATTTGCACCAGAGAGTCCACGCTCGGGACGAGGGTGTAGACTAGACTTGACTTGACTTGACTTGAATTACACCAGAAAGTCCACGCTCGGGACGAGGGTGTTTACATCAGAGAGTCTACACACGGGACGATGATGTAGTATTTGCACCAGAGAGTCCACACTCGGGACGAAGGTGCCTTGCCGTAAACTAACCAGAGAGTCCACACTCGGGACGAGGGTTAGTACTAACCAGAGAGTCCACACTCGGGACAAAGGTTAGTGTTTAGTTCAAACCCGTGAGTCCACACTCGGGATGAGGGTTTGGTTTCTTCCATTGATCTCGTGATTATCGTTCATCCAGCAGTTCATTTATACGTAGTTGATCTAGTATTCGTATTCGTATTCGTGTTCGTGTTTGTGTTCGTAGTCATTTGTCTTGTCCTTATTCTTTCTTGTTTATTTCCTTGCGTATGATAAAACTGTTAGATAGGCATGTATATTATGTATCTTGCTAGTCCTCGGAGGACCTGATGATCTCTTCAGGTTTAGCTGATTGCATGGAGTTAGTTAGTAGTTTTGGATGGCAGACGTGATGATACATTGCGGGATTCAGGTATTGTTATTGAGTTTATTATCCGCTCGTGCTTTTCATTCCTTATCATGAGATATCATGTTCCTTGTTTCAGTTGTAGACTCTTGTTATATTCCTTAGAGTCTTATCGGACATTTATGCTAGTGGGCTGCAGACCACAACCCATAGTGTTCATTCATGTTTCATATTCTTATTGTGGATTGAGATATAGATTGCATTGCCATGATTTGGCAGTAAACCATATCCTTGACAGCATTTACGTATTCGAGATGGGCTGGAGTCCGCTCGATACGTAGCTGGGCTTGGACACGCTTCGTATCCGAAAAGCGAGTGCGGGTCGTGACAAATTTTTTTGGTGGCCCATGCAGGTCAGAGCATATCGTATCGGTTACGTAACTGTACCGGTACGAGCCTACGACTTTGACCAAACCTTAGAAATCTCAATCCACTCTGCCTTGAAAATTCTTTTAGAAATTTCTTTACCGTCTTTGAAACTTCGTATTCGTTCTCGATTATTCTCCCTTGCCTTCTTGTACCATTAATTTTCGTCCCTTCCCATTCCGAGGTGACGAATGATCGTGCTGTCTAGGAATCATTAGAAATTCTTAAATTATAGTATAATATTGCTTGACTATTAAATAATTAGTTATTTATAGATTTGAGGGATTATATATGCCATATGTCCTAGATATCTATGGATAGTGATGTTAGAACTAGTTGGATGTTACAAGATTTTAGTGACCTGTGTTTTGAGGAGTAGTGTGACCAAAGGTGGATAGAAGTTCTCGAGGTTTCCTAGTTACAAAACGATTAGGAGAGGGCCATAAAATATTTTGAGAATTTAAATTTGAGGAGATTATGGAAATAGTAGACTTTGATTTTTTTTTAAGGCATAGTTATGAATTAGAATTTCGAGGACGAAATTATTTTTAAGGTGGGTAGATTTGTAGCTCCCCTTCCCGAAAATTCTTGAAATATTTTTTTATTATTAATTATTTTATTTGAATGGTGATTTTTTGAATTGTATAAATAATTATTTAGTTAACTATTAGGGTAGATGACTTTAACTATGATGATGATCATTGTGGAGCAATATCAATGTGTGATTGCATATTCATAAGATACTGTGGTGTTATTAGGTTGAAAGAGTAATTGTACCACTGACATGAAGGACCTCCCCATTGCCATATGCAGCATACAACTCCATTCAGGATTTATGCGAATCGGTAATTAACTCATTCAACTAATGAGCACCTACATTCTTGCTATGGTGTCCACTACACCAATGACTTACGAGAATAGTCATACTCATTTGAGTACTACTTTTACCTGTTTCACTAATGTCCCCCTTAGTGAAGCTATGAACATGAAACTTTTAAGAGTAAAGCTTATAAGATTTTGGAACTCATCTTTGCCATTTCATGATAGTTTGTTGCTCTTACTCTTGAACTTTATCTTGTTAACAACAGAATTAAATTACTGAGCAAGAAATCATATAAATAAAAAGCCATAATCTTTTAATTAATAAATTAGATATTTTCTATTACTGTATGAAGCATTTTGGTTGTGATTGGCCATTTCTTGCTAGTAAATACTTTTAATGAAATAGACAACTTCTGCTACTAAGTTAGTCAATTCTATCAGATATGGCAATGTCTTGTTAAGAATTTAGGAAATTATAGTAATAAAGTCCCCTTTCATCATAGGTCAATAAACAGTAATATTATTTTTGTATTTATATAGCAATGTTGATCATCAAACATCAAACTGTGCACAAAAATCTTTGACACAACTGCCGGGCTAACAAGCCCACAGGCCTACCGATACAAAATCCCATCCTAACTAAACTAGCAGTGCAAACCCAAGCCGCAGTAGCTAATCCCGACCCCCCCTGGGTTCAGTTATATATATACGAGAGAGAGAGAGACAGCGAGAGATCGCAAAACTTCAAACCCTAACCACCTAACGCCGCGCTACCACCCCTCCTCCCCTGGGCGACCCCGCGTGCGCCTTCGGCGCCGCCGCGCACCGTCGGCCGGCCGGAGAGCTCCGCGCGCGCACAGGCGCGGGTGGCGCCAGCAACCGCAATCAGTAGCAGCAGTAACCGCGCAGGTATTGTTTCAACGTAGATTTCTCCCCCGTCGTTTCATTGTTTTATGAACTACGAAATCCTACATAGAGCCTGTGTGACCCTCTCGACTGTCCATTATTTAGTTTTCAAAGTAGTCGACCGATCAGTTTGGAAAATAGATCCGAACTTTGGGAAAACAACTGTTTCGAAAACAGCCTCAAACCAGTCCCAAATAGCTCTGTTTGAGGATCATTCTCGATCAATCCAGTCCAATATTAGAAAAACTATTTGAAGACACTTTTTGACACCATGTAGGGCTTCATAACCCTTTTTGTGGATTTTGAAATCATCAACTGAGCGTCGAAAAATCGAATCCCAAAGTTTCCCAAAAATCTATTTTCAAAACTAGAAAATTGTTCCACACGACGTGCGTCCCGCCAAACTGGGCGACGTGGTCGCAAACCGAAAGCATCAAAAGCTGCATAACAACTTCGTGGTCGTGTGGGCTTTAACGGAATTCAAATTGGTTGCGTGTGCGCGACGAATTTGATCCGTATCCGTCGAAATTCACCGTATCGTGCACTTTGCAAATTCTCCAATTACATTGTGCACGCTCGTTGGAACGAGACGAAACTTGCGCCATCAGGACCGTATTATTTTTTTGGTCCTTTATGCCAAGTTTGGTCCGATTCTGAGACAGTTGATAAAATTGCCGTATCACGGGCCCCCCGGTCCGACTCAACGGGCGATTTGTGCACGGCCCGCCGGAATCCAACTCTGGACATATGGTTGGGTTCGTATCAAAAAACTGGATCCGTAAACATGTAATTTGACGACTTTAAAGACCATTGACTCTGGCACGCTTTTTGGTACAAAGCGGGTCCAACGGCGGACACCTTTTTTGCCCGAAATTACCGTTTTGTCCCTGTTTCTAGAATTTGACTTAAGGACAGGCAATCCTAGCTAATTTGACTATTCTGAGACTGTTGGCATTGTCTGTTTCAGCTTTCGGAGACAGTTGTGATGATTTGACCTTTTGGCTTAGCAGTGGACTAGATTGTTATTGGATCTGCGTGCAACCTCCAGGCAAGTATACCTTGCCTTCCTCTAAAGTTTTACTTACATGCATTTTTCTTTTGTTTTTCAGTCATTTGATTTGTTTATGGACATGTGCTTTTTGTGTTATTTTCTGTGGAGTTGTTTTTATTGTTTATAGCCATGTTCATATTTTGGCCTTGTGTTTCACATTTGGATTTCTCGTCAGTACCTTGCTTGAGTCGTGTCATAGAACGAGTACGTGTAAGTGAACTGCTAAATCCTTGACATTGTTTCCTTGCCACCAGAGAGTCCACACTCGGGACGAGGGTGTTTTCCTTAATCTGTTTACATCCGTGAGTCCACGCTAGGGACTAGGATGTCGATTATTTGCACCAGAGAGTCCACGCTTGAGACGAGGGTGTAGACTAGACTTGAGTTGACTTGACTTGCACCAGAGAGTCCACGCTCGAGACGAGGGTGTTTACATCAGAGAGTCCACACACGGGACAAGGATGTAGTATTTGTACCAGAGAGTCCACACTCGGGACGAGGGTGCCTTGCCGTAAACTAACCAGAGAGTCCACACTCGGGACGAGGGTTAGTACTAACCAGAGAGTCCACACTCGGGATGAAGGTTAGTGTTTAGTTCAAACCCGTGAGTCCACACTCGGGATGAGGGTTTGGTTTCTTCCATTGATCTCTTGATTATCGTTCATCCGGCAGTTCATTTATACGTAGTTGTTCTAGTGTTCGTATTCGTATTCGTGTTCGTATTTGTGTTCGTAGTCATTTGTCTTGTCCTTGTTCTTTCTTGTTTATTTCCTTGCGCATGATAAAACTGTTAGATAGGCATGTATATTCTGTATTTTGCTAGTCCTCTGAGGACCTGATGATCTCTTTAGGTTTAGCTGATTGCATGGAGTTAGTTAGTAGTTTTGGATGGCAGACGTGATGATACATTGCAGGATTCAGGTATTGTTATTGAGTTTATTATCCGCTTGTGCTTTTCATTCCTTATCATGAGATATCATGTTCCTTGTTTCAGTTGTAGACTCTTGTTATATTCCTTAGAGTCTTATCGGACATTTATGCTAGTGGGCTGCAGACCACGACCCATAGTGTTCATTCATGTTTCATATTCTTATTGTGGATTGAGATATAGATTGCATTGTCATGATTTGGCAGTAAACCATATCCTTGACAGCATTTACGTATTCGAGATGGACTGGAGTCCGTTCGATGCGTAGCTGGGCTTGGACATGCTTCGTATCCGAAAAGCGGGTGCGGGTCATGACAAGTTTTTTTGGTGGCCCATAGAGGTCAGAGCATATCGTATCGGTTACGTAACTGTACCGGTACGAGCCTGCGACTTTGACCAAACCTTAGAAATCTCAATCCACTCTGCCTTGAAAATTCTCTTAGAAATTTCTTTACCGTCTTTGAAACTTCGTATTCGTTCTCGATTATTCTCCCTTGCCTTCTTGTACCATTGATTTTCGTCCCTTCCCATTCCGAGGTGACGAATGATCGTGCTGTCTAGGAATCATTAGAAATTCTTAAATTATAGTATAATATTGCTTGACTATTAAATAATTGGTTAATTATAGATTTGAGGGATTATAGATGCCATATGCCCTAGATATCTATGGATAGTGATGTTAGAACTAGTTGGATGTTACAAGATTTTAGTGACCTGTGTTTTGAGGAGTAGGGTGACCAAAGGTGGGTAGAAGTTCTCGAGGTTTCCTAGTTACAAAACGATTAGGAGAGGGCCATAAAATATTTGAGAATTTAAATTTGAGGAGATTATGGAAATAGTAGACTTTGATTTTTTTTAAGGCATAGTTTTGAATTAGAATTTCGAGGACGAAATTATTTTTAAGGTGGGTAGATTTGTAGCTCCCCTTCCCGAAAATTCTTGAAATATTTTTTTTATTATTAATTATTTTATTTGAATGGTGATTTTCTGAATTGTATAAATAATTATTTAGTTAACTATTAGGGTAGATGACTTTAACCATGATGATGATCATAGTGGAGCAATATCAATGTGTGATTGTATATTCATAAGATACTGTGGTGTTATTAGGTTGAAAGAGTAATTGTACCACTGACATGAAGGACCTCCCCATTGCCATATGCAGCATACAACTCCATTCAGGATTTATGCGAATCGGTAATTAACTCATTCAACTAATGAGCACCTATATTCTTGCTATGGTGTCCACTACACCAATGACTTACGAGAATAGTCATACTCATTTGAGTACTACTTTTACCTGTTTCACTAATGTCCCCCTTAGTGAAGCTATGAACATGAAACTTTTAAGAGTAAAGCTTATAAGATTTTGGAACTCATCTTTGTCATTTCATGATAGTTTGTTGCTCTTACTCTTGAACTTTTTCATGTTAACAACAGAATTAAATTACTGAGTAAGAAATCATATAAATAAAAAGCCATAATCTTTTAATTAATAAATTAGATATTTTCTATTACTATATGAAGCATTTTGGTTGTGATTGGACATTTCTTGCTAGTAAATACTTTTAATGAAATAGACAACTTCTGCTACTAAGTTAGTCAATTCTATCAGATATGGCAATGTCTTGTTAAGAATTTAGGAAATTATAGTAATAAAGTCCCCTTTCATCATAGGTCAATAAACAGTAATATTATATTTGTATTTATATAGCAATGTTGATCATCAAACATCAAACTGTGCACAAAAATCTTTGACACAACTGCCGGGCTAACAAGCCCACAGGCCTACCGATACAAAAACCCATCCTAACTAAACCAGCAGTGCAAACCCAAGTCGCAGTAGCTAATCCCGACCCCCCTGGGTTCAGTTATATATATACGAGAGAGAGAGACAGCGAGAGATCGCAAAACTTTAAACCCTAACCACCTAACGCTGCACTACCACCCCTCCTTCCCTGGGCGACCCCGCGTGCGCCCTCGGCGCCGCCGCGCGCCATCGGCCGGCCGGAGAGCTCCGCGCGCACACAGGCGCGGGTGGCGCCAACAACCGCAATCAGTAGCAGCAGTAACCGCGCAGGTATTGTTTCAACGTAGATTTCTCCCTCGTTGTTTCATCGTTTTACGAACTACAAAATCCTACGTAGAGCCTGTGTGACCCTCTCGACTGTCCATTATTTAGTTTTCAAAGTAGTCGACCGATCAGTTTGGAAAATCGATCTGAACTTTGGGAAAAAACTGTTTCGAAAACAGCCTCAAACCAGTCCCAAATAGCTCTGTTTAAGGATCATTTCCGATCAATCCAGTCCAATATTAGAAAAACTATTTGAAGACACTTTTTGACACCATGTAGGGCTTCACAACCCTTTTTGCGGATTTTGAAATCATAAAGTGAGCGTCGAGAAATCGAATCCTAAAGTTTTCCAAAAATCTGTTTTCAAAACTAGAAAATTGTTCCACAGGACGTGCGTCCCGCCAAACCGGGCGACGTGGTCACAAACCGAAAGCATTGAAAGCTGCGTAACGGCTTCGTGGTCGTGTGGGCTTTAACGGAATTCAAATTGGTTGCGTGTGCGCGACGAATTTGATCCGTATCCGTCAAAATTTACCGTATCGTGCACTTTGCAAATTCTCCAATTACTTTGTGCATGCTCATCGGATTGAGACGAAACTTGCACCATCAGGACCGTATCATTTTTTTGGTCCTGTATGCCAAGTTTGGTCCGATTCTGAGACAGTTGATAAAATTGCCGTATCGCGGGCCCCCTAGTCCGACTCAACGGGCGATTTGTGCACGGCCCGCCGGAATCCAACTCTGGACATACGGTTGGGTTCATATTAAAAAACCGGATTCGTAGACATATAATTTGATGACTTTAGAGACCATTGACTCTGGCACGCTTTTCGGTGCAATGCGGGTGCAACGGCGAATACCGTTTTTGCCCAAAATTATCGTTTTGCCCCTGTGTCCAGAATTGGACTTAAGGACAGGCAATCCTAGCTAATTTGACTATTCTGAGACTGTTAGCATTGTCAGTTTCAGCTTTCGGAGACAGTTGTGGTGATTTGGACCTTATGGCTTAGCAGTGGACTAGATTGTTATTGGATTTGCGTGCAACCTCCAGGCAAGTATACCTTGCCTTCCTCTACAGTTTTACTTAAATGTATTTTTTTTCGTTTTTGAGTCATTTGATTTGTTTATGGATATGTGCTTTTCGTGTTATTTTTTGTGGAGTTGTTTTTATTGTTTATAGCCATGTTCATGTTTTGGCCTTGTGTTTCACATTTGGAGTTCTCGTCAGTACCTTGCTTGAGTCATGTCATAGAACGAGTACGTGTAAGTGAACTGCTAAATCCTTGACATTGTTTCCTTGGCACCAGAGAGTCCACACTCGGGACGAGGGTGTTTTCCTTGATCTGTTTACATCCGTGAGTCCACGCTAGGGACTAGGATGTCGATTATTTGCACCAGAGAGTCCACGCTCGGGATGAGGGTGTAGACTAGACTTGACTTGACTTACACCAGAGAGTCCAAGCTCGGGACGAGGGTGTTTACATCAGAGAGTCCACATACGGGACGAGGATGTAGTATTTGCACCAGAGAGTCCATACTCGGGACGAGGGTGCCTTGCCGTGAACTAACCAGAGAGTCCACACTCGGGACGAGGGTTAGTACTAACCAGAGAGTCCACACTCGGGATGAGGGTTAGTGTTTAGTTCAAACCCGTGAGTCCACACTCGGGATGAGGGTTTGGTTTTTTCCATTGATCTCATGATTATCGTTCATCCGACAGTTCATTTATACGTAGTTGTTCTAGTGTTCGTATTCGTATTCGTGTTCGTGTTTGTGTTCATAGTCATTTGTCTTATCCTTGTTCTTTCTTATTTATTTCTTTGCGTATGATAAAACTGTTAGATAGGCATGTATATTATGTATCTTGCTAGTCCTCGGAGGACCTGATGATCTCTTCAGGTTTAGCTGATTGCATGGAGTTAGTTAGTAGTTTTGGATGGCTGACGTGATGATACATTGCGGGATTCAGGTATTGTTATTGAGTTTATTATCCACTCGTGCTTTTCATTCCTTATCATGAGATATTATGTTCCTTGTTTCAGTTGTAGACTCTTGTTATATTCCTTAGAGTCTTATCGGACATTTATGCTAGTGGGCTGCAGACCACGACCCATAGTGTTCATTCATGTTTCATATTCTTATTGTGGATTGAGATATAGATTGCATTGCCATGATTTGGTAGTAAACCATAGCCTTGACAGCATTTACGTATTCGAGATGGGCTGGAGTTCGCTCGATGCGTAGCTGGGCTTGGATACGCTTCGTATCCGAAGAGCGGGTGCGGGTCGTGACAGAAGTTTGGGTCAATTTCGTGTACGTTTGGTGTCCGTATCGGACACATGTCATAAGTGTTGTGTAGGTATTTGATTAAATGCCTCTAAGGAATTTATTTTTGATTTTTGTAAAACTAATTACATGATTTTGAAGCTATTAATATGTAGATTAATTATTTTGAACACTAAGCACGTTTTAGAGCCGTGTCCGTGTCCAAAATGGACACGAACACGCTGTACGATACTGTGGTCGAGTGCCCTGCTGCTCGGGTGTCTTAGCGGACACGATACGGTGACTCAGGTCATAAAACTTGGTAGACACGTTGTCCTAATGACTGACACGACACCCATAAATTTTCATGGGTTTTCGTTTAGTGTGCATGAAGAAAATTGACTCGCACCGATTTTGTACTACACTGTTTCAGGCGGGATTGTCTCTGATACGGTGTCCGTATCGAGTGTACGCGTGTCGTGGACATGTTTCGGACACTCGAGCGTGTACCCTATGTGTGGCGAACCTATGTACCCGAGCACGAGGCTCGAGGGTGGACACACGATTCCCTATACCCCTCGATACCTCAGCACGACACTTGGTACACTGCTTGTGGACTGTTTCACTGATACTTTCTATTTTGAGATTTTGACATAGTTTGCATGAGATTTTTGGACACGTGTACACACATAGGATGGACACCTACCTGATAGACACCCTGCACATTTGATTTAGGTATTGTGATTGAATTGGGTGTTGGTTTAGGGTTCATCCATGATTACTGAACTATGTTTCAGATTTAAGATATTAAGAATAGGTTTTGATTTGGGTTTAGAATTTTGGTCGAGTTTATCAATACACTGACACTACACTTGAGTCTATTTACTGTAATTGCATTTATCCCATTACAAATATTCATTAGTCTGCACATTAGGCTATTCGAATAACTGCCCATATTGTGTTTACCTGCATTAGCTACATCCTCTTCATTACCAGTTTTGTACACCCTTGATTTCACTAGATGTTAGCTACTACAACTCATTGTCCTGCATCAGGACAGATTCTAGACTTCACTTAACCACTACAAACATATTACCTTGTTTTTGACACACTATCATGCCCAATTTGATATCCTGCTATTAGTATAAAATATCCCCTTTCATTCATACACTAATTTATGTCTTGCCTTGCGTAATAGTCCACTGCATCTTGCACATATCTATCTTAGCCTTCATTCAGTTTATACTTGTACACTATATGAGGATTTACATATATAATGGCATTGTATATAAATATGATATATTATATGTATAGGGCTGGGTTAGATCTGTAGAACAGATATGTATTGTGGATGGTTGAGATAAGGTGATGTGGTTATAGGTAAATTGTTATGGGGTATCTTAGAGTAGGTAATAGTTTATGATTTTGGATTAGGACATTAGTTGTTCAGAGAGAGTGGAGTGAGTGTCTAAGTATGATGGTGAGGAAGAGGGCTTGTGAGTATGAGTGTTAGCACAGGTTCAGTGAGGAGGATGTTATGGAGTGTCTTGGATTTGCTTGGTTTAGCTCTTGTTGCTGTGTGATAGCAGTTCAGGTATTAGAGATGGGATGGTGAGGTAGCAGATGCAATTGCAGCAAGAGCAGTAGTATCGTAGCAGTAATATTGCAGCCAGGGTAGCAGTTGGTCAGGAAGTGAGTTAGAGTATCAAGGTATTGGGGGCTTGATGTATAGGTAAGTCGAATAACTATAATTATAGGTTCTAAGTATATATTATAGGTGCAGTGAGCATAGATTTGAGGTTCATGTGTGTCAGCCCAATGAGGACTGATTTGGATGTTCAGATTTGTATCCTAGGGTGCCCAATACATTTAGCATAGTAGCATGACAAGTGGGAAGCCATTTTGGGAGTGTGGGTTCCTGATTACAGGCATGCCAAGCCATTTGGCCACTGTTCAGCCTTTGTAGCAGCAAGCATTGTCTTAGCATGAAATGGCTTGGGTGGCATTGCATTTCTGCAGTGCTGCAGCAGGGCAACTGCCTGCCCTTGGGCCAGCCATGCCCTGTAGCAGGGGACCCCCCCTGTGTGAAGCAGGACAAGCCTTAGCAGCAGGCTTGTAGGCCATTTTGGTGGGTTTGATGAGGGTATTGATTTATATATATATATATATATATATATATATATATATATATATATATATATATATATATATATATTTATGTATACATTGATAGTTAAACTATTTTTTAAAAAGAAATTTTGAATGTGAAGTCATTAAATTTCTGATTTCTGGTTTCATACGCAGTTCATTTGAATTTCATATATGAAGGTCGTTTGAAATTCCTGATTTGGTTCTAAATAAGTTGACAGTCATTGCAAAACCTGAGAATTGTTTCCCTTTTCTTTAAACTGAATTTGTTTCCTTGTTTAACTGTCAATTGATTTCCCTTAAATTCCATTTCAAAACTTAGTTGATTTTAATCCCATGTTTATTCCTAACTTAGGTTGTTAGTTGTTCAAATGATAATTTATATTGTGTTAAGTTTTCATTGAGGTTTTGGATTCAATGGGATACATGGTTTTCAAGGGAATGGGGAATTCAATTTACTCACTAGTTTAATATGAACTGAATTCGAATGGGTTCGAATGGGGATTGGTTTATTGCTCACTGTCATGGGTCTTAAACCTGAGAACAGTTTAGTTGGCTAGGATAAACTACTAGTTGGTTAGTTTGAAGGTTCCTTTACTGTTAATAGGGAAATTCTGAGAACAATAGCCTATGGCCCATGTACACCATAACCACACATTGAACTTTATGTACACACACAGTCACTCACTTGCACACACATATTTCTAAAAATTAGTTTAAACACTCACACACATGCACATGATACACACACATATGAATCTGACAGTCACTCACACACACAAAATCCTGAATCCTATTACTGTTTTCCTATGTATTTGACACACACATTCATAGCACACACACACATTAGTTCCCCCACACATTTTTCCTTTCCACTATTTCCTGTCACACTCTTATACACACACACATTACCTTGCTTGGTGTATTCCCTTTATATGTATATATATATAGATATTACCTAACCTATGTGTATGTGTATTTACATATATATATATATATATATATATATATATATATATATATATATATTATGTGGGTAAATGGTATACTAGTGTATATGTGTAATGTGTAGTGGGTTATGAGGTCGGAATCTCATTAGCCATTTGTATTTGGCCCATGGCCTAGGTAGTTGGCCTATGCATGTGGTGTGATACACTTGTGTATCACTAGACTAGGTAACTTGTGTGGTATTTAGTTAGTTGACCTAGAATTGACTTGTTAAGCCTAGGTTTGACCAACCTAGACTAGTTTGACCAAGTTTAACCTCGTTTGACCTTGTTTGACCTAATTTAGACTTGTTAGACCTAGTTTGACCATAGTTGACCTGGTTTGACTTCTAGGGTTGACCAGAGTTAACCAAGAGTTGACTTTGGCCTAGATTGACCTAGATTCATTTAGAATGCATTGAATTGTATCTTGTTATCATTTTAGACTTGTTGTGACTTGTGTTGTTCTGATTACGAGCCAGACACCTCTCCTCGGACAGTACATTTCTCTCGGATATTCAGATAGCAGGCGAGTACATTCTCTGATCATTTCATATCTTGTTAGAATTATATTCCTGCTTTAGATTACTTTACTTGATGCTGTCACGACATTATCACGGATTAGTACTATATGGATCTCTTCATGTGATGTTATCCCCCTCGGGAGCATCAGATACATTATGTCATGTGTGTTTCACTTTCATCATGTACTCTTGTGCTTTCACCATACATGTACTCTCTTGTGAATCTTGTACTCTTATGTTCACAGAGCCCTCATGTATACTATCAAGTGCACCCTTTCATGGGCCTTCATGTGATATCATATATAATAACATAACCTGCTTAGATCCTTGTATATTGATTGGGGGGAAACGGGGGAATACAAATAGTCATGTGAACAAATTCCATAGTAGTGTAGATCATGTGAAACTCCTTAGTGTAGATCATGTACCAATCTGTCCTATTCATATGTGCTATCCTATATTCTACATCACTAGCCACTGTTAGTTCTCTATATACAGTAGCTATTTACATACAGTTCTTTTCTTTTACATCATGTACTTCCTTTCAGTTTTATGTATCTTACTCTACTGCATGTTTATATTTTCTAACCTGCTATGATCTGTTGAGATGTATTGTGCTCGCTCCTGTCCTGACTGGACCTATTGAAAATATTATAGAGGACGAGGAGGAGGCCTGTATGGATACCTTCTATGGGACAGCCCTAGACGACACTTGTGAGCTAGACTCTCAGGAGGACCCAGCTCTAGCTGATGACATTACCCCTACTGCCTAGACTAGTTTAGTTAAGCTTTATCTTACTTATGTTGTCTTGGGACTAGTTTATTTAGGCTTTATTTCTGTCATTGAGATCTGGATTGTATATATTCTTTCATACTCTGTAGTTGAGACCTTGTATTCCGGATGTTTGTTGAGATGTTATCTTAGACACTTAGACTCTTCTGATCATCTATATTTCATTTGAGTTCTATATCATATCGTGCTTCTTCTTTCTTAGTTGTGATTGAGTTTACTTTCTGTTATGTCACCCCCATTCGGGGAGTATAAACTGTTAGCCTTATACTGTTGGATGCATGAGACCTAGGACAGCGTTCTACTGCCGACATTGCGGCGTAGGCTGGACGTACCCACTTCTCGTGCCCTTACTCTAGGGTGCGGGTCGTGACACATTTTTAGTGGTGGCCCATGCAGGTCGAGTTTATATAGTGGTATTCGAACTAGAGTATCACTACAGCCTGCGATAGGAACTAAGGAATAGGCTTTAGCAGAGAGGTTACTCAATCACAGTTAGGACTACTTGAGAGATTCCTGGATGACCCTTGAGAATCTCATTATGAACTTCGAATTGAAAATCCTTTTCCTCTTGTTTTGATTCACCCTCACTCCTTAATGTTTAAAAGATCTTAGACTATTAACTTCCTTCATCATTATCCTTACTTATATTTTGTCTATCTTATGTTGCTAATTTAGCACCAGTTTTTTAAGCTTATCTTTTTCGAGCTTGATCATGACATATTTTATTGGGGGTTGGCACCCACTAACATATTGTCTAATCAGAACCGTTTTATGATGGTCTGATCAACCTATTGTACTTTGGTTCGCTTTTCATATGTTATTCTATGTGGAGGGAGACATAGTTAAATTTGCCCTAGAGTCTCATCTACGACAGCTTTGGCAATTTTCTTTTGAATTATTTCCATCGCCTATGAACCACGTATTATACTTAATAGCATCGTCTTTGAACTCTATATTATTTTGTCTCTCACATATTTCAGAAAGAAAAGGCACTGTACTTGATAGATCAACCCAAGGTATCACGTTTAGTTTCTCTATCCAAAGGAAGAAATTGACTTATTTCTATATCCTTGCATTATCTTTTAAATTCTAATTCTTTGATCGTGACCAGTCGACCGGGTCATCCTCCTTATCATCCAGTGTTTGGGGTCTTATTCAATTGAATCTATTCAATTGTGACATGGATATCAAATCTTAGATACTCGTGCTCAGACTTCAATGGCCTCATTCTCCATCTTGCCCAAACTTCGATTATCCTAAAATTGATCAACTTAGATCGTGCCGGGACTAAATCTTCTTTATATATATATATTGTGTTATTGGATTTTAATGCTATTGACACTCGTGCCTTAAACTTTCGATTTGATTATCTTTGGAAAGGTAACCCTTCGTAATTAATTTCTAGTTGTCCTTACCAGTTTCATATAGGATGGTAGACTGTCCTACACCTTAATGATTTGTTGCTTCTTTATCTTCCAGCAGAACACCCTATATTGCTTGCATGTTGATACCATGGGACTGTTTTGATCTAATATGACTAGTCCATCTAGATGAGACCTTCAACTGCTATGGTTGACAATGACTCTATATATTATTCTTCAAATTGTATGAGTTAGAAATTGCTTAGAGACTTTGATTGTGGGTGGTTGACCTAGAAGGAGTACGACCGACTTAAATTTCGAGGACGAAATTTTTCTAAGGGGGATAGGATTGTAACACCCAGTTTCTGAAATGAGGATAATTTTGAAATTTTGTAATTATAATTACTATTTATTGATATTTATTTCATATTATGATTTTTGGTGATTTTTTAATCATTTTAAACTATTTAAAAACTGTTTTAAGTCATGGCTTGTGATTTTGATACTTTGCTAGTGTAACCTGAGGGACTGCCTAACCTAGAGCCCGAACCACGTCATTAGGATGATTTATTTTTACTTTTGAGCATAAGGGTATTTTGGTCATTTGGCCCCTTTGAATTATTTTAGGATTTATTGCATTGGTATGCTAGCTGTGACTTAAGAGACTGTCCTAGACTTTGACCTTGACTTTGGTGACTTAGCTAACATGGTATGGACCCTAATCTAACTCAAGTTGGTCTTAGTTGACTTAAGTTGGCTAAGTTTCATGAAGAGAGTAGGAGGATTTTTGCATTGGACCAAAGGCTAAGGACTTGAGCTAGTTAGCTAGTGCAACTTGGCCCATAGCCCATTAGTGAAACCCTAACCCTAATTCTTTCCTTTATGATCAGCCACTAGGTCATTTCCTTCCTTATAAATAATCTCCTATTTAGTTCTTGCCCCTTTTGTATTGAAAGAGCACATAGGAAAAAGAAAGGTTTGTCCATTCTTCTCCATTCCATAGATTCTCCATTTTAAATCCTTTTTAACTCTAGTTTCTTGCAATAGAGCCTAATACCCTTCTATTTCCTGTTTATGGAGAGTAATTCCAGATGTTGAGCAATTTGGGAATCCAAGCTAGCAAGGAGGAACACTTCATTTTGGGGCTTTTTCTAGCTATTTGCATCTATAGGTAAAATCCCTTAAATTGCATTAATATTTTGTTTTCTTTGCATTTAGGGCTAGATCTAGGAGTCCCCTAGTTGTCCCTAAATTTGGGTCAATTTCGTGTCTGTTTGGTGTCCGTATCGGACACGTGTCATAAGTGTTGTGTAGGTGTTTGATTAAATGCCTCTAAGGAATTTATTTCCGAATTTTGTAAAACTAATTACAAGATTTTGAAGCTCTTAATATGCAGATTAATTATTTTGAACACTGAGCACGTTTTAGAGCCGTATCCGTGTCCAAAATGGACACGAATACGCTGCACGACACTGTGGTCGAGTGCCCTGCTGCTCGGGTGTCTTAGTGGACACGACACGGCGACTCAGGTCACAAAACTTGGTTGACACGTTGTCCTAATGACTGACACGACACCCATAAATTTTTACGGGTTCTCGTTTAGTGTGCATGAAGAAAATCGACTCACACCGATTTTGCACTGCACTATTTCAGACGGGATTTTGTCTATGATACGGTGTCCGTATCGAGTGTACGCGTGTCGTGGACACATTTCAGACACTCGAGCATGTAGCCCTAAGTGTGGCGAACCTATGTACACGAGCACGAGGCTCGAGGGTGGACACACGAGTCCCTATACCCCTCGACACCTCAGCACGACACTTGGTACACTGCTTGTGAACTATTTCACTGATACTTGCTATTTTGAGATTTTGACATAGTTTGTATGAGATTTTTGGACACGTGGACACACCTAGGATGGACACCTACCTGATAGACACCCTGTACATTTGATTTAGGTATTGTGATTGAATTGGGTGTTGGTTTAGGGTTCATCCATGATTACTGAACTTTGTTTCAGATTTGGGATATTGAGAATAGGTTTTGATTTGGGTTTGGAATTTTGGTCGAGTTCATCAATACACTGACACTGCACTTGAGTCCATTTACTGTCATTGCATTTATCCTATTGCAAATATTCATTGGTCTGCACATTAGGCTATTCGGATAACTGCCCATATTGTGTTTACCTGCATTAGCTACATCCTCTTCATTACCAGTTTTGTACACCCTTGATTTCACTACATGTTAGCTACTACAACTCATTGTCCTGCATCAGGACAGATTCTAGACTTCACTTAACAACTACAAACACATTACCTTGCTTTTGACACGCTATCCTGCCCAATTTGATATCCTGCTATTAGTATACAGTATCCCCTTTCATTCATACACTAATTTATGTCTTGCCTTGCCTAATAGTCCACTGCATCTTGCACATATCTATCTTAGCCTTCATTCAGTTTATACTTATACACTATATGAGGATGTACATATATAATGGCATTGTATATAAATATGATATATTATATGTATGGGGCTGGGTTAGATCTGTAGAACATATATGTATTGTGGATGGTTGAGATAAGGTGATGTGGTTATAGGTAAATTGTTATGGGGTATCTTAGAGTAGGTAATGGTTTATGATTTTGGGTTAGGATATTAGTTGTTCAGAGAGAGTGGAGTGAGTGTCTAAGTATGATGGTGAGGAAGAGGGCTTGTGAGTATGAGTGTTAGCACAGGTTCAGTGAGGTTGATCATTGAAGCCCAAGTTCTTCCTTTAACATTGATCACCAAAGGTTGATCATTGACAGGTTGGGGTTGGATTCGGCCTTTGACTTTAATCTTCAAAGGTTGCTCTTCCGGAGGATCTTCATTGATAGATTGATCTTCAGTAGGTGATCGATCTTCGACTATATCTGATATCTTCTTCACATGCTCCTATTTATAGAGCATCGAGTCAGAGAAATATACTTCAACACCCTTAAAGGGATTGATATCCACAAATTCGGTCTTCACGGCTTCTTGAGGATCCACATACTTAAAACATTGGTGGAGAGTTGAAGGCACAATGTTATGCTCGTGTATCCACGGTCTTCCAAGGAGGATGTTGTAAGATACATCTGAGTTGATAACATAAAATGTTGCCATAGTTCGAATATCACCAATTTGAATCTTCAGCCGAATCTTTCCCAGTGGTTTACTCTTTCCAGAGTTGAAAACAACTATTGTGGTACTAGTGTAAGTCAAATCACTAATAGGGATCCTCAAAGGTCGTAGCATACTTTGAAGAATTGTGCTAATAGAAGATCCAGGATCGATGTAAATCCTGTCAATTTCAGTGGATTCAATATACCCTGTATAGCACAGAGGTCTGTCATGATTATTATGCTTCAGCAGCATATCTTCTTGTGTGAAGGTAATGTTAGGAATTGCCTCCATCATACTATGATATTGTGGGCATGACACTGGTATATTGTCAGGACTCTTGAGTTGAGCTAAGCATGAATCAGCTTGTAGCAAAGCTTCACTCAGAGTTTCGCGGCTTTCTTTTGAAAGGCGAAGCAGCTCAAAAATCGAAAGTCTAGCCGGAGTATTAGCTAACTGGGCTAGAATATCGAACTTGTAGGGTTTCATCACCAACCCTTGATTTGAAGCAGATTTTAATGGGACGTCAAAGCGTACTGCTTTCTGTTTCTCCTTCTCAACCACAGATGGTTTAGTAGGTACAGAAGATGATTGAGCTGGAACTGTTTCAACAACGTCTTCCGCTTCTTTGGAAGATCCCTCATAATCTTTGTGGTACTCTTTTCCAGATCTTGTACCAGCAAAGGTTTCTTCTTCGAACTCAGGAGAATGAAGTACCATATTGCAGGATTTAGTCTTCTTTCCCTAGTCTTTTTCTTACGAAGATTTTTATGAGGATCTTCAAAACCCAATCCAAGAGTGGATTTTTTACTTTGAAGTTGTAAAAGAAGTCGCATTCCTTTATCATAATTCAAGCCTTCTACCTTTTGAAAGTCATAGTCCATCTTTTTTATGAGATGGACTGATTGCTGACTATACAAATGAGTAGGTAGCGGACTTTTAATAGGTGGTTTAACAGAGGAAGAAGAAGCAGAGATCTCTGTAACCAAAGGAGAAGAAGAAGGTTTAGAGACTTCTATAGAAGGAGGAGTAGAAACCTCTGTAACCACAAGAGAAGGAGGAATAGAAAGAAAAATCCCTGCAGGAGCTTTCTCATAAGAAGCGAAGACTTGTTGTGCCCTGTATAAGGGGACACTATTCATCACTAACCATTGTCGATGAGTAAGCTTGAGTATGGTAGGAGGAGCCAAACTTGGAGGGCATATATTCAAACCCTTCAGTCTATCCTCTAAAGGAATGCCACCCCATAAATGATCCAAATCATCGTGGTCTGGGGTTAAAACATGAGAAATCATGTTGCAAGTTTTGACTTTTTTTACCTTTCTCGGATTTTGAAGTTTTACCTTCATTATCCATTTCAGGCACTAAATCAGGGTGTACCCACATGATTTCACCATTTTTTAGTGTGAGAGGCAAAAGTCCTTCATTTTGCTCTCTGGCAGGCGGGATATTCACAATCTTCATCGTCGCCTTTGGAATTGGGACAATTCCATCCGGGACTTGCTGTGGAGGAAAACCTCCAAATTGAAGAGAAATTATATTGGTTGTAACCGTATGCTCATCGTTGGTTAAAGCGATAGCATTGGCATTTATCAGCTCCTGGATTTTCTTCTTCAAGACATAGCAAGCCTTGGTAGGATGATTAATCTATCTGTGATAGATACAATATTTGGGATTGTCGGTCAGATTCACCTCATTAGGCCTTTTCGGCTCTGGAATCTGGAGTTTGCCACTCTTTACCAGACATTAAAATATCCCTGGGATATCACTGTCATCGAAAGAGTATTTTTCTTTTGGCTTGGAAGATTCTTGATTATTCGGCGTCGTTTTGGGTTTTGAAAGGTTAACCACTAAGGTTTCCTTTCCTTTCCCATTACGATTGCCGAAATTATTATTTGAAGAGTTTTTCTTTCGTTTGTCTTCTGAAGCGAAGATCATCCCGTGCTCACGAGCCAACCTACCATTGGTCTCGGCTGAAACTGCTCCTATGATAAACGAGGCCCAATATGTGAATTAGGAACCCGTAAAGACAGCAATGGATGGTCGCAGATTCATCTTGCACGTATCAATCAGTGCTGAATTTGGCATGCCTGGAGGCATTTTCAAAGTAGCCTGTCGGAAGCGTTCTATAAACGTCCGAGTATCTTCTTTCTCCTTTTGCTTGATTTCTTTTAGGGAGGACATATTCATGTCCATTCCTCCCTCATAGAAGCGGGAGAGAAACATTGCTTTGAATTCGTCAAAAGACGAAACGCAATTGTCGGGTAGACTACGATGCCAGTCCCAAGCCGAATCCGTCAAACACCCGATGAAAACTCGGGTAAGAAGAGCATCATTCTTCTGCAAATGTACAGTCATAATATCAAAGTAATTGATATATTGATTGGGATATGCCTTTCCATCAAATAACACCTTAAATTGTGGTTTGAACTTTGGAGGAAAGGGCACATCATTCCAATGAGGAGGATAAGGTTGCTTAATCCCTAACCTCTGGAGCTGATCCTTATGCTTCAGAACTTCAAACTGTGCTTTTAGCTCACACACTGCTTGAATAGCTTCACTGGTTTGAGGAAGCACATTTGATTGAATAGTTGTCGGATGTACCGTAACCCACACCGGAGGTGGTACATCTTCTGGAATGATAGGATCTGGAGATGCAGAATTTTGATTGATAGCAGGCTCCTGACTAAGATTATTCAAGGGTATATCAACCCCTTGACTATCTTGAGTTTGTGCTGCTACCTGCACCAGAGTTTTCACTGCTGGCTGAGCAGTTTGCTGAGTCATTATTATTTGATGCATACTTTGCATCATAATAAGCATATCCTTCAGCGACTGCTCAACTGCAGAGAGACGTTGCTCTGTATTAGCAGATGACGTCTTCGGTTCATCTCTAATTGCATAAGATTCAACCTCCCTTGAGGATACAGAAGGATTAGTGTAGAAGTATGAATCAACGCTATCAGTTTCAGACTCTAAAGACTGGGTACCCCCAGCTTCTGAGTCAGAAGCCTGTAACTGTCTTTGACTTCTCAATCGAGTATTCTGATATACTCCTTCGAAATTATCAAGAAGTCGATTGAACTATTGTTGACCAGGAGTCTGTGACGAGTTGCGTCTTGGACGTCGTGCTCTGTTGGTATGAGATGCCATTTTAACTGAAGAATATGACAACTCCTGATCTTGATCATCAACTGATTGTTGAACATTGTAGCCTAACCGATCAAAAACTGACCGTTTAGAAACCGAACAGCAACACTTGATTACAATCTGGTGACACTCACAATGGTGATCTTCTTTGGAGAGTGTTATAGGAGATTTTCTGTCTTTACGCTTTTGTACAAGCAACTCGCGTAAATCAGAAGGAGTAGAGGAAGTAGTCTTCTTTATTATATTTGGGACAGAAAGTCGTTTAGTCCCTTGTGTATAAAGAAGATTACTGGCTGTATTAGCAGAACCAAACTGGGTATTTTTATGCGCCTGGAGTTGCGTGCATAAATTCTGAGATTTTTGTGCACAAAGGACTCCATCAGCATTACGCGTAATTTGCAGGTTTGGTACCTTGCGTAAAGCAGTGTAGGAAGGTTGTTGTTGGGCAACCAAAGTTTTACCAACAACAGAATTCATGCTTTTACACTGTATACGTCTAGGTAAATTCATTTTAGATGTAGAGGCATCATTATGAATTTTATCTTCTCTGTCACTGACAGGAGACTTACCTTTACGCGTAGAGTGTAAAACATAAGTATTTGCCTCGTCATAGACGGGAGATTTTCCTTTACGTATGGAGCGTAAAGTTTGGGTGTCTACCACGTCACGGACGGGAGACTGATTTTTACGTACGGGGCGTAAAATTTGATTGTCTACCACGTCACAAACGGGAGACTGATTTTTACGCGTGGGGCGTAAAATTTGATTGTCTACCACGTCACAGACGGGAGACCGATTTGTACGCACAGGGCGTAAAACCTAATTTTTTCGCTCAGAGCGTAAAACCTGATTTTTATGCTCAGAGCGTAAAACCTGATTTTTATGCTCAGAGCGTAAAACCTGATTTTTACGCTCAGAGCGTAAAACTTGATAGTCTGCCACGTCACAGACGGGAGACTGGTTTTTACGCCCACGGCACATCACTGAAGTAGAAACTGCCTCATCACCGATGGGAGTCTCCACAATAGGAGTAGGAAGGATGCCTTTGCCTTCAGAGACAACAGGGAGATCTGAGGATGGTTTGGACTTAGGAATCCAAACTTTTCGCGCCTTCCACGATTTCTGAACGTTGGAGAAGTGAGTACTACCCCCAGTCCTGAGCATTTCTTCGTAGGCAGTCTGGTCGAAGTGCACAACCAGAGTCTTCTTGGTCGATCCGACCATCGCATCATCATATTGAGGAATTGCCTTCTCATCAGAGGAGAAGGTCGTCCCCATTAGAGTCGCCATTTTGTTTCACTTAACAAAATGCCTAAAAATTGGCTTTTGAAAGAAAAATAGAAAAAGTACAAAAAGTACAAATATTTTGGGAAGTATTGCTATAGAAGTCTGATCTGAGAACGATCACTTTGTTCCGTGGACTATATGATGATGATGAAGAAAACTGCTTGAAGAAGACGAACAATCGGAAGAACTAAGTCACCGAAAAGGTATCGAACAATGGCACTGATGGCACAGTCGAATGCTTTCTTGCTTTGCTTCACCCTGTTCTTGAGAAAAAGTAGAAGAAATGCTTCTGGGAATATCACTCTGAAAATATGAGTTCTCTCAGAATCTCCTCTCCTGTCTCTATTGATCTCCTGATCATGATATGAAAGTCTATTTATAGACTTAATCTTTTGTGCGTAAAAAGCAATCGGGTCTTTACGCTAGCAACTGTCACCCACGATCCAAATCATCCTCTACGTACGTTGACACGTATCCCACGTAGAGTTTTGATCTCTACGCATGGTGACACGTGTCCCACTACTTCAACAAAGTGGGAAGAGCACGTACACACATTCCTCGAGAAGTGTGGCATGCAAGCCACGTGGACAAACCACGTTCTTAAGTGGTCAGAAAAGATCGGGTGTAAAAATGACCCAAAACACATTCCTAACCTAAAGTGGCAAACTGGGCGTAAAATAGCCCAAAATAAACTTTCCAGCGTAAAGTTGGTGTATAACTCTCGCGTAAAGAGTAGCTAGCGTAGAGAAAAGCTAGCGTAAAATGTTGCTCGAGTAGAGAATAGCTAGCGTAAAGTTCTCAACTTTTTTGACTAAGTCTATGAAGCACTTTTTACGCTCCTACACCAATGTCTGCCAAAATATTGAAGGCACAGCCAAGCAGGCTGACTCTTCTAAAATATGAGGGCCAAAAGTCTTAAGAAAGAAAATCCAAATACCATCATCCATCTAAACAAGGAGTGGACTGGTTCGGTTTTCGAAATGTCACAGACTCACATAGGTGACTCTTCACCTTTCGAAAGGCCATTCAAATTGGCTCCACAGATTTCGAGGAGCCTAATAATGAAATTGAGGAAAGAAATAAAGAGTTAGAATGAAAATGGAAAGAGTGTGAATGTAACAAAAGAGTGTGTACCTACTCTTTCCTTAATGTCCAATTAGCAGTGTCCATTCCATCCCTCTCTTTTCCTCAACTCTTTTCCTAATTCCCAGCCATACACTCTATTAACTCAACCCGGCCCACAACAATTTCTAATCAATAAAACCCTTCTTCATACACTTTCTCCTCTCCATACTTTTATTTCAGCCGACCTACATCTCCTTCTTCCCCATATGAACGAGCAAAACCTAACCCCCGTATCTGCTATACTCCATGGCCTCAACTGAACGCTCCAGGACCTATTCTTCTTCCTCTTTCTAGCCTAATCTCCAGTCTTTCCTCACACTCATTCCCAACCTAGCCGAACAAGAACACCCATGTCTTCTTCCTCAAGAACCCTAGACCCTTCCTTCAACTTCTTCAAAGCCCTCTCTCACTCATCCGACCCAAGGCTCACAGCCCCCCTTTATCCTCATCGTCTTTTATGGCGACGGGAAACCCTAACCCTAAGATCCTTCCTTCAGCCGAAACCCTAGCCTAACATCCATCTCCTCTTCTTCTTCCCAAACCACAAAACCCGAATCCCAAATAAAATCCTAATTTACAGAGATACAAGAAAGAGAAGGGGTTCGAGTAGATCGAGAGGAGTTTACCAAGATGCAGCGGCTCGGTGGCGTCGATCTAGCCCCAGACGGCCGAGGATGGCAGGATCCGGCGGCGAGCAGCTCCCACGCGGTGGCTCTGCTGTCGAAGGCGGCGCTCTTCGATCGGTGGTGGCTCGAACTGCGAGACGCTGCGGCTCAAGGATCGAAGGGTCGGATGCTTTCCACGAGGCGATGGTGCACGATTCCTCGTCCAGATCTGGACAAACGGTACGGGCGGTTCACGGCGGCGCTGTAGAGGACGGATCTGTCACGGCGAGGCCGACGTCAGGCGATGGAGACGAAGATTCGAGGTTGAGAGAGACACCGGAATCAGACGACATAGGAGAAGACGACCACCGTGGAGGCGGTCGGCAACGCACTTCGGCGGGCGCTCCGGTACTGGCTCGAGCTACAAGACGACATAAGATTCGAAGAGGCAACACGTTGATCAACGTCCATGCCTCGATCTTCGAAGGGACACCTCTTGGATCGAGGTTTGCTCCGCTCCCGAAGAGGTGGCTCGGTCTGCGAGGTGAACTGTGGCTTGGAGGACACAGCGGTGTCGGAGTATTGAAGCCGGTGGTTGGATTTCCGACGAGGTCGCGGTGGCGCACGGCGAAGCTCGGCCAAATCAGAGGAGAAAGAGAGTAGGGAGAGAATGTAGAGAGAGAGTGAGTGTAGAGAGAGAAAATGATGACTGTGATGTCATGTGGTGTGTCAGTGTGGAAAAGTGTGTTGTAAGTGTATTATTTATATTAAATAATAGATGGTAATGCTGTAATTAGGAGTAGATCTGGGGTTGTTCCCCAAGATAGGACAATGGCACTACTGTAAATAAATATAAATCTGGGGCTAGAGAATAGGTTTAGTAAAAGATTTTCCAATTCAAAAATTCAAAACAGTTTTCAAAACAGATTTCGAAAATTTAAATATTTCCTCCAATGATTTTCAAAAGATTTCATTATAAATTCTAACAGATTTTTGAAACTAACTACAAAATTAGTTAATAAATCCTCATCACAAATCACTGTAATTAGTTTAATTAAGCAACAAAAATAGTAGGATTAATAATACAATAATTCAAAATTGATAGTACTCTCTACTTTCATCCAGCAGCAGAACTAAATAGGATTTGATCATTTTAATAAAATAATTACTTACTAAATTAAGTAAATCAAGATTTCGAAGATAAATCTAAAATTGAAAAGTGTTTGACTAACCAAATTCAATATAATACATTTACTTAAGATTAAACAAAAAAATTCTTCTTAGAGAAACTCAATATTTTTAAAATACATGAAAATGGGCTTAGGGAGTTACACCATTGAGAATGAGGTGGACAAGTTGATAGCAAGCGACTTCATCCGTAAGGAACAACATCCAGATTGGATAGCCAATATTGTTCCAGTCGCCAGGAAAAATGGAAAGGTCTAAATCTGTGTAGACTTCCACGATCTAAACCCTGTCTGTCCGAAAGATGAGTTTCCATTAGCAATTACTGATGTGATGGTGGACAATACCGGCGGGTTCGAGCGTATGTCGTTCATGGATGGCTACTCAGGTTATAACCAAATCAAGATGTCCATAGACGACGAGAAAAACACGCCGTTTTGGACTTTGATCGATGTATTTTGCTGCACAGTGATGCCTTTTGGTTTGAAGAATACAGGCACTATGTACCAGAGAGCTATGAGTACCATATTCTGTAAACACTTGCGTAAGACAGTCGAATGCTATGTTGATGACATTGCTGTCAAAAGTCATGCACGGGGTGATCACATACATAATTTAAGAACTATATTCGACCTGATGAGGGAACACCAATGAATATGAACCCGGCCAAGTCTTCCCTGGGGTATCCAGTGGAAAATTTTTGGGATTTATTTCACTTTAAAAGGGATCCATGTCGATCCCTAGAAGACAAAAACTATCATCGAGATACAACTGCCAAAAAACCTTCGTGAACTTCGAGGTCTTTAAGGGCGCTTAGCTTACATCTGAAGGTTTATCTCCAATCTCTCAGGTCATTTTAAGCCCTTCACTGAATTGATGAAGAAGGGAGAATCCTACGTCTAGATCAAAGAATGCCAGTAAGCCTTCGAGGACATTAAGGGGTACCTCACGAACCCTCCAGTCTTAGTAGCCCCAGTATGGGTAAACCCTTTCTACTTTAAGTCTGAGCCATGGACTATTTCCTTAGTGCTTTGTTAGCCCGGAATAGTAATGCAGGATACGAACAAGCTACCTAATACCTTAGTCGACAGTTGATCAAAGTTGAACATAGGTATACCCTTATGGAGAAAGAATATCTTGCCCTGGTTTTTGCCATCCAGAAAACCCATCATTACATAGTAGGGCAGACAATTCATGTCATCTCTAGGGTCAACCCCCTCAGGGTTCTCATGACTAAACTAGGAGCGCTAAATTCATGCCTCGCTACGTGGGCGATATTGTTGTCACGGTATGATATGGTGTTTGTTCCGTAGAAAGCGATAAAGACCAAGCGCTATATGATTTTCTGGCTGCTCATCCGGTAGTTGAAAACTCAAAGCTTTATGAAGACATCCCAAACGAGGTAACATAGGCCCACATCATAACCGAAGAGCTATTTTAGCAGTTGTTCTTTGAAGGTGCTTCAAGGACAGGTCCCAAGGGTGATATCATGGCAGGAGTGGGGGTTAATCTCTCCCGATGATCTGGTCATCCAACAGGCATATTCACTCTCTGAGACATGTTCCAATAATATAGCCGAGTACAATGCTCTCTTTATAGGGCTCCAGCTAGACAAAGAGTTAGGGGTCGATTTCCTGGAAGCCTACGGTGACTCTCAATTGATAGTCAACCAGGCCCGAGGGCAATACGAGGTCCAGCATGAAAACCTAATCTCGTATCATCAAGCAGCGATCACGGTAATCTCTACCTTTACTGGATTCTTTATAAAATACGTTTCAAGATTGCAAAACCTGGAAGCTGACATCCTGGATGGTCTTGCGGCCTCACTAGCAGCACCCGTCGGAGCACAACAAACTATCAATGTAATCGGTCAAGAGCTGGTATGCCCTAAGAATAACTTATGTATGCAAGCCTGCCATTCTGCAGATGTGGACAAGAATGTTCGAGAATGGCGGTCCCCCTTTATAGATTTTACGGTCTACAGAATCCTACCAGACAACGCCAAGGAAGTAGCTTCCGTTAGAAGGCGCTCTCTTCGATTCTATTATGACGTTCCAACTAAAATATTATATTGTCGTTCCATTGATGGTCTTTTGCTTCAATGTTTGTCAAATAATGAAGCTAAGAAGCACTTTGTGAAGCTCACAACGGTAATTGCGGGACCCATCAGCCAGGTCCTAAACTTCAGGACCGACTCAGATGCATAGGCTATTACCGGCCCACGATGATAGTAGACGCATTGGCATATGCCAAGAAGTAGTGAACGTGCCAGATCCATGCAAATTTCATCCACCAGTCATCGAAGTTCTACACCTGACGGTTGTATCCTAGCCTTTTAAAGCATGGGGGATGGATATCATCGGCACAATCTCCCCACCGTCGTCAAAAGGTCACCGATTCATCTTGGCTATAACCGACTATTTTCCAAATGGGCGAAAGTAATACCACTCATTGACGTAACAACTTCGGACGTAATTAAGTTTCTTAAGCATCACATCATCTACTGGTTAGGATTGCCACAAAGGATCATCTACAACAACGGTCCATAATTTGTCAGTAGCACCTTCCGTCGATTCTATAACCAGAATCGGATCCAGAGTATAGCCTCAACTGCGTATAACCTAGCGGCAAATGGTTTGGCTGAGGCTTTCAACAAAACGATTATCAAACTCCTCAAAAAGGTTGTATATTCCAACAAGTGCGATTAGCATGAGAAGCTCGGTGAGTGCCTCTGGGCCATTAAACTACTGTCCGAACACCTGCTGGAAGTACACCATTTTCTCCGTTATACAGAAGAGAAGTTGTACTCCCTCTGGAACTTTAAATCCCCTCTCTACGGTTAGCCCTTAGTAGTCATATGACTACTGAAGATAACCACTGTGTACGTCTACAAGAATTAGAAGCATTGGACGAGAAACGCCTCCTAGCTCAGCACCGTATTGAGCTATATCAGGCACGGATCTCGAAATTTTTTTAAAAAAAGGTCAAAGAAAAGTCGTTCCGGGTCAGCGATCTTGGCATATCAATCCGAAGACTGATGATTATGACCCACAAAACGGCCGAAAAGTTTCAACCTAAATAGGAAGGGCCATTTCTTGTAGAAACGGTTTATTCCAATGGGGCATACCGGTTAGCCAAGCCCAACGGAGATTTGCTCATGATTCCTATCAATGGCAAGTTTCTCAAGAAGTATTATGTTTAAAACTAAGGTGGGAGTGGAAAGCGTCTCCAATTGTAACCTTTATTCCTACATCCTCACCCTATTTTTTAGTGCCTACCATGTCCATAAGACCTTTGAGTATGCATTCTTGACCTTTTTCCAACACGTCCATATTATCTCTGTTGATAAAATCGTCAATCTAAAAACTTACTATATTCACATTGGTAAGTCCACAAAAAGAATTCTCAGAACAAATATGTCCATATCACCTCTAAGTTGCTCACATGTTCCTTACCATGTTTTCTTAACCTCTGAGTAAGCTACCAATCTGGAATCCCATGTTTGTCATGCCCATATTACCTCTGAACAAACATCTTTCCCTCCTTCAAGAAATCATCCCACGGTGCCTATTTTCATCTTACTTCTGCAAGTTTAAAATACATCAAAAAAGACGAGTCTACGAAAGTCTGCGATCACAAGAAATTCACATAAGGCCAGCAAAAAGAGATCGGATTTTCATTAATATTTATGATTACATATGATGGAAATCTATTACATAACTAGATTTTTCATTGATATTCGTGATTACATACAATGGAAATATACTACTTCGGAGATCTCTACTAAAGACTCTGGCCCACTCCTCTCTCACCGTAGAGAGCAGTGATGTGACAAATGCCCTCATTATAGAGGGCAGTGATGTGACAAATGCCCCACTGCAGAGGGCAATAAAGTCAAAAAATCTTCGATCCTGGGCCTGAATTAATTTTTTTAAGACAAGCAGGAAGGTCATCTCGAGTGTGTAGGATGGTTACCGCGCCCATACGGAGAAGCTACTGGAAGACATGGTGCCAACCTGGACAATCAATCCTAACCCTGTAGATCCAGCACAATATTGGCGGATAATACATTTTGTTTTGAGAGTGAAGATAGCTAGTGTGCTCTATGAATGGGGATCACTTCGCTTGAACTCATAATAAGATCCCGCATCAGATCGGTTGTCTCTTCGAATCAATTGACTTATAATGTCCTTTCACATCGCATCTGAACAGACACGAGTCAAGATGTGATCTGCACAAAAGACAAAATCAAAGAATCTATCCTCTTCAAAAAGACTTGGGGAAACTCACACACTGAAGGTTACCCCGCACGCTAAACAGTAAGCGAACAACTCAAGAGTGCGCTTATAAGAACAGATCGTATATGCGCACAATAGAAGCCTTATCGTGCAGCACGTTGGCGCACACGTGTTTTTAATACACACCAGAAACTTGGTGCGTACACATGCATTATGACATAAGGCAAGAAGTTCGTATGGTGAACGCCTTGACAGTGCCTACGTGCGTTACGGCACGTGCCAGAGGTTGAAGCGCATGCCGCAACAATGAACGCTCCAACATGTCAGTGTTCATGAGAAGCCAAGTCATTCGAGAAAGTGAAGTCTACGCACATTATGGCACGTGACAGATGTTGAAGCACGTATCCTATGATGAACGCCCCAACGTGTCGGTATTCATGTCTTCAGAGAGAGGCAAAGTTTTTCTTCTCTCCCTATAGCAGATCACTTACCATCGACTGAAGAGTGCATCACGTCCACGCTGAACGGCGTCACAGTGAGAGCATCGAGAGGCATGCCAACGGAGGCGTCGGGTGGCTTCGCCTTGAGGTCGTTCTCCTCTCCAATGAAGAAAAGAGTCGGGGAAGTCTTGATGTCGATCATGAAGAGAGGAAGGAAAAGAAACGAATGAGAACACTCTCCAAGGCCCCTATTTATAGGCTCAGCATAATGAACTTGACAGTAATGGTGATGAACCTGATGCTTCGACTTTTGTGATGAACGATTTTCTAGGGATTCATCTCAACGCCTATTTATTGGCTTCGAACGACGACATTGATAAGGAAGAAAAACGAACAGTTATCTACTCAAGATGGAACCGAACTAATCGCTTCTATCGTGAAGAGGATCATGCTGACATCATCTAGAGGTGCGTGCCCCACAGCTGTTCAAAGTATTTCTAACTTTACTAAAAAAAGTTAGAAAACTTTGAAGGGGTCCTATAGGCGCATGGATCACGCGCCCCAAATAAGCAAAATGTGCCTTGCGCCTTATTTTGGCACTAGTCGGGCAAAAGGCTATACACGCCTAATCTGAGCGGCATGGCGCTCACACCTCGTCTAGACGTCATGAAGGGATGTACTTGTGCAGAAGACATCTATCATCATAACTTTATGCCACTGATGTCCCGTAAAGGGTGTGCCCCTATTTACACCTTAATCATACAGGCGCACCTGATTCATCATGGCATCACCCACGCCTCTCAGGGCACCATCCTCGTGACTACATTTATAAAGCGCTCAGACTCCTCTCGAAGGCACCAACGTGATGCTTCGACTCTCGTATAGAGAATGAACGTCAAAATCAAGATTCATTCTCCTCGAAAGCAGTACAGATAGGCACGCAAGGCATAAGTTCCCCCCAAGCATGTATTGCCCAATCAAACTCAGGTTTGTCGCCCTGAGTCCTTAATCCCAAGCGCGTGTGCTTCCATCCCGCGCCCACAATTCTCTCAAATGATAAACACGCCACCTAGGGCAGTGACTCATAGGCGTGTGGGGAGTTAGACGTGCGCCACGTGCTGCGGATCTAGCCACGCCATTGAATAGGTTTTCAGCAGCTCGAGATCTCCTCCAACAGCCAAATCTCAAACCAACTACTTGGCAGTCATCTATGGCTTCTCACCAATGAAGTGCCTGCCTGGTTGCAACTAACTCATGTTTATGAGTACCACGTGACAACTAAAGACCCACGCGCCCACCTACGCTTAGGCACGCGTGCTACTCTTTCCCCTATTATAAATAGGAGGTGTTCTCCTCCATTTGAAGCTCTCGATTCCCCCCAATTCCCGTATTGTCCTTAAGAGTTCCCGAGCATTCCAGAGAGTCATTGCTGCTCCCCTTAGCCAGTGAAGTTAAGTCCATCAACCCTCTCTCTCAGTCAGATCGTCAATGGAGTAACGAAGCAACCCTCTATCATCATGACCTAGATATAAAACAAAGTATAATTGGGAGATTCCTGTTCAAGGATTCCCTCGTGCATTCTCGTTTGCAACCGTCAACGCTCTTCTCCATAGCAACAAGAAGCGATGGCAAGAAATAACAAACATAAATTTTAATATTTAAGTTATATTTTTATAAGATTAGAAAGAAGAAGGAATATTTACGTACACCGTACGTGCTTTTACTAAATAACATGTAGATAATATGGATGATAACAAACTAAGTTTCGATAACAAGATAACCTTTTTGTTATTATATTTGGATGATAAAAGATGTGGTATTATCTATTTATTATTTTTTTAAATATTTCATACCCTATATATATATATATATATATATATATATATATATATATATATATATATATATATATATATATATATATATATTTGTATAGATAATAATAAATTTGTATAGATAATAAATATATATATATATATATATATATATATATATATATATATATATATATATACATTTGTATAGATAATAATAAATTATCTATTAGTGATATCAAAAAATATAGTATGAATAAAAAAAATAATTTTAAATTTCAAATCTGAAATCTAAATGTTATTGAAAGTTAGTTTTTTGTCATCCAAATTACCTACTTGTTATTTAATAAAAGTACCTGCGTTGCACGTAAAATATTCATTCTTCTTTCTAATCTTATCAAAATATAATTAAATATTAAAATTTAAATTTGTTATATATATATATATATAAAATATATATATATATATATATATATATATATATATATATATATATATATATATATATATATATATATATATATATATATATATATATATATATATATATATAGAGGGAGAGAGAGAATTTTAATATTTAAATTATGTTTTGTTATATATATAAAATATTATTTATTTGTTATATATATTTCTATAGATAATATCAAATTTTCTGCACATGAATAAATTATATATTTTCTATCTATATAATATTATGTGAAAAGAAATACAGTAGATATATTTGTCACATAAACCAAAACAACAATAAAAAATAAAAATCTAAGCAAACCAACTACAAATAAACTAAACCAAACCAAAGCATGTAAAAAAAAACCAAATGTTTAATTTCTGCCAGGCGGTCTGTCCGACGAAAAATACCTTTACTTGTAATTTTCGGAAAGTTATTATCCTATGCATAACTTAAGTAAAATTGAGTATTTTACGGCAAATTTTCTGGATAACCTAATAAGGACTTTTGAATGAAGACTTTTGTAACGAAAAGATGTTCCTAGAAATGAGAAGATTACAACATGACGAGTTTATGGAGTTTCAAGAGAATTTCTAGTTGGGCTCTAACCTACAGGTGAGGTGATCATATCTATGGCAAGCAAGAAGCAAGGGAAGTCGACACGGTGGCACTAACCTTCAAGTGACAGGGAGTATTTGTATTAATGGTTATTCATATGATGTTATTATTGGGCACTCATAAAATATTATTTTTGTTGTAACTCATAGCTTTTCACCTTTCATCTCCTTGTTACCTACACATGACCTTTGGCCCTTCATTTCTTCATAAACCCCAACCTCTCTCCTGTTTGCCATAAAATATAAAAGGACAGAACAATTATCGGAGGACTGGACTTTTACTTCATAATACAAACTCGCTTGTACAAAGAAAGCCTAGGGACGAAAACCTAGGTACAGCAATCTAAGTACAATTATTTATTTTAGATTCTGGGGGGTGACGATAGAGGCTCGGGAAAGCGACGGCCGCTCTGCCTTACTCCTTGGACGATCGGGTGCAGCTTTTGGACTCTGTATAAGAACTGACGGGCGTTGATGAAGAAATGCTCTCTTTTCAGGCTCTCTGGCTCTCTATGTCTCTATGTGTGTCTGTCTCTGTCTCTGTATATGTCTCTCTCTGTGTGTGTGTGTGTGTGTTTGCAAGGGAATGACACCCTGCTATTTATAAGAGTGGGGAGCCTCATTAGGGTTTACAATGATTGTCCATTCTTGAAAGTCGGCGGCTAAGGATCATTAAATCTGGGCCGTTCATCGAGATTTGAGCAATAAATATGATTGCATCAAATCTTTTGTGGATAATTAATGCTGATTGACATAAATCCTCCTGATTTGTCATGCCAACCTCGGATTTCTCGACACGTGTCATCAATTTGCTTTTTAGCAAATGATCTGATTTGATCCCAATATTTCATTGGGATTTGTTGAGAGATTTCGCTCAATCTGATGCCACATGCCCCGCTATCATGCCACGTGTCAAGCCATTATAGAAATCTGTGCTGCAGGGAGATTACTCCTCATTGGGCCGCATAAGGCTGGCCAAGTGTCCAGGCTGCTTGAGAGTGGCCCCTCCAGAACATTTGGACCGCATGGTATGATTTGAGCCGCATGAGTGTGGATGACCGCATGAGTGAACCGCATGGAGATAGTCCTCATGAGCCGCATAGGGATGGTTTTCGTAAGCCACATGGAGCTAGTCTTCGTGAGCCGTATGGGGATGGTCTTCGTGAGCCGCATGGAGCTGTCCACTTGTCAAGATCGCATGACAGTTTCTAACTCTCGGAGGATCGTGTCAGAGATTTTCTTCGCTTTTCAAGGAGTCCGTCATTATGAGAGAGTTATAATGATATCTTTGTGTCAGAACTGTCACTTCGTCAAAGCTGTCAGCCGTCAAGGCATTTAATACAAAATGAGAGAGCTAATTGTAGGCCACGTGGCTCCTCTTTGAGCCGCATGGGACTTGTTTGAGCCGTATAGACGCTCGAGCCGCATGGATACTTGAGCCGCATGAACTCTCTGAGCCGCAGGGGGCTCTCTGGCCGTATGGATCTTTCTTTATTCTTTTCTATGCTTCTATAAGACCCCCTTCAAAGTTTTCAATTTGCAAAATTGAAATACTTTGAATAAGAAGCATGGCCATATATTCTTCTAGCCGCAGATGATGTCCTGGCCGCATGGATGTCTCGGCCGCATGGATGTCTCGGCCGCATGGATGTTTAGGCCGCATGGATGGCTCGGCCGCATGGATGTTTCGGCCGCATTGAGTCAATCAGCCGTAGGGGCTTTCGGGCCGCATAGCTCCTTGCCACATGTGCGCGTCATTAATTGCCTCAAATTCATTTTAGTGCCGTCTTTAGGGGAGATCCCAAGGGTCGGCTTATTAAATCTTTTGGATTTTATGCTCTGGGTGAATCTTCTTTTTGAAAGAGGGTACGAAATCCGAGGAGTCGGTTTTGTCTTTTTCGAGGCGGTTATCAATCTACGTGTTCCCCCCTATTGTCTTCTAATAAATAGGAGGAGTTTAAGAGAGAAAAATTCTTTACTTTCTCCTTCACTTCGAAATTTTCCTACTCTATTGTCATCTTCTTCTTTAATTGCCAATGTCTCCCAAGAAGACCGTTGCGGCTAAGGGCAAGAAGGCGGCCTCTTCGTCGAAGAAGACTGCCTCTACTTCAACCACGACCGTTCCTCCGCCGGCCGTCGTGCCCACAGCTCACCCTGACGTCCATCCTCCCATTGCTGGTAAGGACGTTATGTGGTTTGAAGAACCCTAACTGCTATGGCTACGTCGCATGCTTTATGCACGAGCCTTTATTTTCATGTGAGTCGTATGTTCGTCCTATGGTCGAGCCGCGAGCCGTATAAGAATAGCCACTGTGGCCGCATACGCGCTTTGCCAACAAAGCCGCATAAGCTACACTGAGCCGCATAGATTCGCACACATATGTCTTTCACGTGGTCCGCACGAACTTATCCGATCCCTGCGGGCCTTATGAAAGTACCGCCACATGACCCTTCATTAAGTGGAGCCGCATGAATGTTCTGCTGAGCTTGAGCCGCATGAGGCTTCCGTAAGTTGGAGCCATATAAGCGTTCCCCTGACCCGCATGAGGCTTCAGTGAGCTGGAGCCGCATAAGTGTTCTCCTGAGCCGCATGAGGCTTTGTTAAGTTGGAGCCGCATGAGCTCGAAAGCACCCATTAGTTCCTTTTTGTCCATCCTTTTAACTTTTCTTTTTCTGTCTTCTTCTCAGTGAATTTGCCGGTTAATGCTGCTGGAGAGCTCCTGGTGGGCAGCGCCCAGGCTGCTCTGACCTATAGGTACGACCATATAGTCCAATACATGGCTGACCAGTTTCCGAGTGACGAGCCCCCGGTGAGATCGAATGCCCTCAAGAATCAGCCTTTCTATTTTCTTAATGCTATGATGAACTCGGGAAAATTAGAAGGGGAATACTTGAAGCCCGCATTCTTCTTTGGAGATGCCTTGACTGTGAAGAACAGTCAGATTCTGGAGGCGTCAGAGAACTGAAGTTTTGTTACTAACGGGATGGCGATCCGTATTTTCCAGATAGAGCGTCACTTCTCTTTATCCTGGTTTAATATGCTCCCACTGGACCGGAAGATGGAAGATTCTTTAACTCCTACCCGAAGTGGGATGTTCGTGGGAGACATCCATTATAACAACAGCCTGAAGTCTGTGTGTGCGGGCAAGGTACACACCAGCTGTTCTGTAATGGGGTTGGCCCCGGGTACGTTCTTGAATGTGCCGGGTCCCAATTTCACATTTTCTACAGCCGACACTTTTATGAACCAACTTGCTCGGAAGGGATCCTATCCCATTGGTCAGTTGATGCTCCCCAGCTGGATACATCCGATTCCCTCGTGGACCAATCTGTCTACATGGATTTTGCAAAAGTATGAGGCCTTTCTGTGCGAGATTGGTCTTTACCATGCTATTCGGGGCACCAGCCACGGCTTGCCTATAAACAAGAGATTGTTTATATCTCTGCTGGAGATGTATAATCGCCGTACGGGGACCTTCTATACGCCCGTAGGGGAAATGGGGCTTGCGCTCCATGAAATGCATGCGATCTCCAAGCTTCCATGGGAGGACGAAACTTTTGAGGCGTATACGCCGAAGAACGAGGAGTTCGAAGAGTTGGAAAGGCGGTATCCAGGCTTCGTGGCTCTTTATCAAGAGAGATTGTGCCATTATAGCACATGTCATCAAATAGCCAAAAAGGAGAATAGCTCGGAAGGGAATGCCCCTCATACCAGGGACTGGATGCGCTATCTCTTCACGACGGATGCCCCAGGTCGTGTTACTCCTTGCCGTCCTCAAACCCGGGAGGCGGTGAAAGCCTTAGTGTCGTCAGCTAAGAGGGTGGCCACCTCTAGTGATAGATTCGGGAGTCAGACTGACTCTTTCGGTTATTTTTATCAGGACACCCAAGAGTTGTCGGAGAAGGCGCTCCTGGCGAGATTCTTAATGATATGGCTGCGAAACTGTGTAGTCTCGGGCGGAGCAGGTTCCATCGAGAGGATCAGTCACAATTTCATCCTTTCGGCTGTGAAGTTAGTTTTGCGAGTCCGGCTAGCTCTCCTCCCGGCCATGGTGTGCAGCATACACCGTGGCCTTCATACTTTCACATCCAAGGTTATTGCTCGTGATGTGACAAAAGATTTTGAACGGACCAAGCTGTTCTATCATTATTTGATGGGGGTGGCTGTTGATGCATTATCCGTCTTTGATGAGACCGGGCTCTGAAGACGGCGTCACTGATGACGACGCTTTTATCTTCCGCTATCGTAATGAGTCTTGGTAATTCGAGACCATGCGTGCTTGCCGGATGGCACTGGCGAGGGCAGACATGTACAATATTTTTGCATCTGTCCCTCGTTTTACTGATGAGGAAGTAGCAGCTGTCCATCTTGACGGTATTGGGCCCCCTCAACTTCTGGACGGCCAGATGCTTCTGTGGCTGCAAAATATCCGCCCCGTTCATCTGGTGTATCGCAACCGTAACACTGTCTTTCTGGAACCCTATCTGCCTAGCAGGTTTGCCCGGCAATTTGGGTATAGTCAGCTTTTTCTAGACAGCCCCAGCTCTTGTCTGGGCTTTGATGGTAGCCTTCTAGACGGCATCCGGGCCTGGCATTACTATGACACATTCTATACCCGTATCGTTTTCTCAGTTTCCGCTATCAAGGCGTCAGTAGATATCTTGTATATGGCGGCTTTGTACCATGTCATGGCGAACAAGCCCCCTGTCGGTTTTAACCCATGTAGCAGTTTCATCATTGGTACCGGCCTGGATGAGGGTTCCCAGGGGGCCAAGACCAGGAAGAGGAAGAACAGAGTCGAGGTACCGGATTCGGACTCCGATGCTGCAGATGACGAAGGCGACGAGCTTGATGGAGATGACCCTTCCTTTCCGACGGCAGATGTAGGGGCAGATCAGCCGCCTGTTTTGCCAGATGAGATAGTGGTTGATCAGCCATCCGTTGCACCCGGCCCTGCCCGAAAGCGTAGCAGGCAACTTTTTTCTATCGGCGGCATTCCTCGCTCTCGGAAACTGGCTGCGACCAGACACCGCGGGCTAACTATAAAGGAAAGAGGCGAAGAAATTGACCCCACATCAGAGGTAAATAAGTTACTACCGGTCCTTCCTTTCTTCTAGCTTTGATTTTAAACATCTTCTTTCCCTCTTGTAGGCGTCAGAAGAAGAGGACTCTCGAGTGGCCGAGATCGTGACTCAGGATGACGGGGGCTCCGGTGAGCCTGTCCCTAAAATTTCTGAATTCCGTCCAGATGATGCTGATCAGGTTGCTTCTCTCTCTGAGGTGGCCGGGTTAGGGGAGCTGGCCAGATTTAATTTAGAGATCGCGGGTGAGGAGACCCTGCCAGCTGCGAACGAGCTGCAGCCTCGATGCTTCTCCCGGTAAGATAAGCCGAATCTTAACTTGCGAGGAGGCCTATCTGCTCTATGATCACATCCTTCGGGTCACGTCGATTGATCATTGTCGTAGACATGTAGGTCCTTCCTCTTCCATGTCGAGGATGGACCTTGTTGAGCCGGACTCTGTCGAAGGGGCATTGGCGGAGAGGGGCATACCTCCTTCCCCTCCGGCTCGTCTTGATGGTCCTCTTGCGGGTTCGAGTTCGACAAGTCTGGTGATGGGACAATCGGGGCAGGGGACGATGGTCCTCGTGTCTTCCTCTGCTCGGGCGGCCCAGAGAGTTGACCTCTCTGTCCTGCCAAGCGTCCAGGCTCTTCGGGTGGCAGAGGAAGAGTTAGCCACTATCCGTGCATCGTTCTGCTCGAAAGTCGCCCCCCTGGTGGCAAGTTCTAGCACCACTCCTTCGATGCTGCCGGCCATGCTCCCTCTGACGCCGTCCTCTACAGAGGTCCTGGACGAATCGTTACAGGACGTGGTCGACAGCTTTCATCGTCACTTAAAAAGGGGGATAGAAGCTATTGTGGACAGAGGGACCTCTTTCGTCTTGGCCCGGCAATACGCCCAGGGTCAAATCGATATCCTTAAGGCCTTTCCTGGTGGGGCACGGGTGGCTGCAGTTCTGGAATCGAAATTGCTGGAGACTGATCAACTGGTGGCCCAGCTTCAGGTATTACGGCAGGTTGATCTGTCTGCTGCTATTGATCAGGAGCGCGGCTCCCTCACAGTTGCTATAGAGAAGGCGAATGCAGGTAAGGATAAAACTAGGCCAGCCATACTGAAGGATCTCCGTACTTTGTTTGATCGATATGATCAATTGAGCCATGAGAGTGAAGACATTACGGCTCGGAAAGCAACTTCCTCTCGCGGGATTGCTGACATGCGGGAGTAGATCCTTGAGCTTCAGAGGAAGCAACTTTTTTTGAGTCTGAGCTCGAGGCTGCCCGGATCGACAGAGGGCTAATTATCCAGGAAGCTGACAAAGTCAATCAAGCTTCGGCTGACTTGGAAGTGGCTCTGAAGAAGTTGGATGACGACTGTCGGGCACTCATGGACCTGGATAATGGGGAGCGGCTGTCCCAGGAGGCTGAGCGCCGAGCTAGACAGAGGCTTGAGCGGGGGACTGCCTTGGTGAGAAACTGCCTCTTGGAGTTGTGTAATGCCGAGCTATAGTCGGCCTTTTCTTCTTGTTTTGTTCCTGTTTTCTTTTTCTTTTTTCTTTGAGAGGGATGTGGTCCTAAAACATGTAATGCTTTTTTCATCTTTCAAATAAAGAGTACTTTCTATTCTACCCTTTATTTGTATTGCTTGTTGTGCCTGTGACATTGTGGTGATGTTTGCCCCGCATGAGGGACTTGTTTGTGGACCTGTTACCCCTGGCATACCTTGGTTTTAGGTATAGGTAACAAGTTTGACTGGGGATACTTAGAACAGTTTCACGGCAAGGTGGTAGTGGACGTTCCAAGTATCGGGATATAGAATGTCATGGAACAGCTGGGCTGCCGGGACATGATGAGGGATGGTGGGCCTGTACTCAAAGACTTAGCAAAGGACATTTGTGGGCCTATTACCCTTGGCGTACCCCGACTTAGGATACGGATAATAGGATGGAGGGGAACCAACACACTTACTCAGAGGTAATGAGGACATGGCAAGTATGAGGGTTTTACCGTAGAGTCTTTCTACTCAGAGGTAATGAGGACATGGCAGGAGTGGACTCAACGGAGGATATTTGTGGTCAACAGAGGACATTTGTGGACCTATTACCTTTGGCGTACCCTGACTTAGGATACGGATAATAGGATGAAAGAGGACCGACATACTTACTTAGAGGTAATGAGGACATGGTAAGTACGGAGGTTTTACCGTGGGGTCTTCCTACTCAGAGGTAATGAGGACATGGTAGGAGTGGACTCAGTGGAGAACATTTGTGGACCAATTATCCTTGGTGTACTCCGGTTGTGGGTACAGATAATAAGTCAAAAGAGAATCATCATACTTACTCAGAGGTAATGAGGACATGGCAAGCATGAAGGTTTCTTCGACGGAGCCTTCCCATTCAGAGGTAATGAGGACATGACAGGACTGGGCTCAATAAAGGAGGGTACATAGAACGACTCAAAGGTAACGAGGACATAAAAGTTCTATGTAAGGGGTGGTTTGTTTTTGGCGGAAGTGAAACGACTCAGAGGTAATGAGAACATGGCCGTTTTGGAAATTTGTGGATCGGTTACCCTTTTTGTGCACTGGGAGTGCGGGTAGTGGATCATGAGGGAGGATCTCTTCCAGGAAGAAAGTTCAGAGGTATGATCATACATGACTTACTATCTGAAAGAGTGACCGAAATGTGAGTTCAGAGGCACCAGCGGGTACATGACTCGATAATTCGGAATTTGGAGGTGTGAGTTCAGCGGCACCAGTGGGTACATGACTCTATAATCTAGAATGTTGTAGATGTGAGTTCAGCGGCACCAGCGGATATATAACTCACTGATCTGGAATGTTGTAGACGTGAGTTCAGCGGCACCAGCGGTTACATGACTCACTGATCTGGAATATTGTAGATGTGAGTTCAGCGGCACCAGCGGGTATATGACTCACTAATCTGGAATGTTGTGGATGTGAGTTTAGCGGCACCAGCGGGTACATGACTCGATAATCTGGAATATGGATGTGAGTTCAGCGACACCAGCGGGTACATGACTCGATAATCTAGAAAATTTTGTTTAGACATAATATTTCTTCAGGAACTTGCCGTTGACTGGCAACATGAGCAAGTCTCCATTTTGCTTTGCGAGACGGTAGGCACCGTTAGAGAATACAGCCTCAATGATAAATAGACCTTCCCATTTTGGCTGGAATTTGTCAGCGGTCTTGTGAGTCATGACCATCGGCCTTCGGACTGCCAGAACGAGATCACCCACTTGGAATGTTCTGATTTTAACCTTCTTGTTGAAGGCTCCAGAGATGAGTGCTTGGTATAGCTCGATCCTTTGCTGAACTAGGAGGCGCTTTTCATCTAAGGCCTCTAACTCTTGTAGTCGACGACGGTAGTTATCATCCGTCGTCAATTGATAAGTGAGGGTGACGCAGAGCGAGGGTATTTGAGTCTCCAATGGGAGAACTGCCTCACTCCCGTACACCAGGGAGAATGGTGTGTTTCCTGTGGCCGTTCGGACTATGGTACGGTACGCCCATAAGCATTCACCAAGCTTCTCGTTCCAGTCGCGTTCGTTGGACGTTACAAACTTCTTGATTAACTTGATGATGGTTTTGTTGAATGCTTCTGCCAATCCATTTGCTGCTGGATTGTATGGCGTCGAAGCAATATTCTGAATGCGGTGCTTGTCACAGAACTGATAGAAGGCGTAGCTTGCAAACTGCGGGCCATTATCGTGGATGATCCTTCGGGGCAGTCCAAAGCGATAGATGACGTGGTGCTTAAGGAAGCTGATCACGTTTGAAGTCTTTACTTCTGCAAGCAGGACAGCTTTCGCCTATTTGGAGAAGTAATCTGTGATTGCGAGTATGAAGCGATGTCCTAGGGAGGAAGGTAGAGTAATCGGACCGATGATATCCATTCCCCATGCTTCGAACGGCCAGGATGCCACTGTCGGATGTAGAAATTCGGATGGTTGGTGGATGAAGTCCGCGTGGACTTGGCAGGCTTTGCACTTTCTCGTATATTCTATCGCATCTGCTACCATTATGGGCCAGTAATAGCCTATTCGGCGAAGACAGTCTTGCAATTTAGGGCTAGGCTGATGGGCCCCGCAGACACCATCATGAGCTTCTCGTACAGCTTCTTTGGCTTCTGCGTTTGACAGACACCGAAGCAATAATCCATCATAGGATCGGCGATACAGCATTTTTGTCTCTGTATCGTAGAAGAATCTGAGAGAACACCTTCTGATGGAAGTGGCTTCCTTTGGGTTCTCGGGCAGGATGTCGTAGACGACGAAGTCAATGAATGGTTGTCTCCAATCTGGGACATCGTCGATCGTCTGAGCGAAATAACTTGCCACGAATTGAACGTTGTTCTTGGGGCAGACCAGTTCATGGCCTATCACATCTACTGATTGGTGAGTATGATTTGGCACTGCTAGGGAAGCGGCCAGGCCGGCTAAGGCATCGACCTCGATATTTCGGAGTCTGGGAACGTGGTCGATGAAGAACCCCTCGAACAACAAGATGATGTCGATCACTATTTGGTGATAGGAGATCATGTCTTTATGGCGGACTTTGTATGAGCCCCGGATCTGATTGACGATTAACTGAGAATTGCCGTATGCTTCAAGATATTCTACCCCCAGCTCTCTTGCAAGTTGGAGGCCAATGACCAAAGCGTTATACTCTGCCACATTGTTAGAGCAGGGTTCTGTAAGAGAATAAGCGCGGTTAATCACCAATCCGGAAGGGGAGACCAGCACCACCCCGACTCCGACGATAATGTTGCCCTTGGGTCCAGTTCTCGAAGCACCGTCGAAGAACATTCGCCATATATCATCGTGAGAGGTTGCATGCGGGTTGGCGACCTCATCTGGGATTTCTTCATATATTCTGGACGACTCCGAGCCCGGGTGGGCTGCTAAAAAGTCCGCCAGAGCTTGACCTTTAACAGCCTTTTACGGAACGAAGATCATATGATAAGGGGACAGCAATATTGCCCATGTTGCGAGGCGAGAGCTGAGTGCCCCTGGTTTAGTCACGAGGACCCTGAGAGGGTTGACTCGTGAGATCACATGTATTGTTTGTCCAGTGACATAGTGTCACGTCTTCTGAATGGCGAACACCAGGACAAGGCATTCCTTCTCCACAGCGGTGTATCAGTGCTCTGGCCCAATCATCATTCGACTGAGGTAATATATGGCTTGCTCATGGCCTGTATCATTGTTTTGTGCCAGCAGAGCGCCGAGGGAATGTTCCATTGCTCGTACGTAGAGCAGGAATGGTTTTCCAGCAACCGGGGCCACCAGGACTGGAGGGTTCGACAAATATTCTTTGATGCTGTCGAAGGTCCGCTGACATTCTTCGTCCCATACGAATGAGATGCCTTTCTTCATGAGATGGGTAAATGGTCGATATCGCCCGGAGAGGTTAGAAATGAACCTCCTGATGTAAGCTAGCCTCCCTTGAAGGCCTCTGAGTTCACGGAGATTTCTCGGGGGACCCATCTCCATAATTGCCTTTGTCTTCTCAGGGTCTACATGGATACCCTGGGCGGTGATGATGAAATCCAAGAACTTCCCGTTGGATACGCCCAGGAAGGATTTTGTGGGATTCATCTTCAGATTGTGCGCTCGTATCAGGTCGAATACCGTCCTCAGATCCTGCAAATGGTCTCCCTTACAGCGACTCTTGACGGCGATGTCATCAACATAGCACTCCACCGTCTTGCGTAAATGGTCTCTGAAGATGATACTCATGGCTCTTTGATATGTGGTACCGGCATTCTTCAAACCGAACGGCATGAATGTGTAGCAGTATGTGCCAATCGGTGTTCGGAATGATGTATGCTTGTCGTAGTTAGAAGACATCTTGATTTGGTTGTACCCCGAGAAACCGTCCATGAATGACATACGTTCGAAGCCGCAGGTATTGTCAATCATGATGTCTGTGATAGTGAGGAGGAATTCGTCTTTGGGATATGCCTCGTTCAGATTGCGGAAGTCGATACAGATTCGAATCTTCCCATTTTTCTTGAGGACGGGTACTATGTTGGCGACCCAGTCGGGATGTTGCTCCTCACGAATGAAGCCGCTGGCTATCAGTTTGTTGACTTCGGCCTCGATCGCATCCATGATGCCCGGGCGGAAGCGTCGCTGTTGTTGCTTGACTGGCTTTACATCCGGCCGAATGTTGAGTTTATGAAGAGCCACCTCTGGATTTAGTCCTGGCATGTCTTTATAGCTCCAGGCAAACACATCAATATATTCTTTGACAAGTTCCAGCAGCGATTCTCGCTCTTCGTCTGTTAGGCTTTTACTGACGAAGATCGGTTTTGGAGAAGATTCGCTGCCGAGGTCGACCTGTATAACCTTATCTTCAGTAGGAGGTTCTATCTGTTCGAACCGCTTTTCCTATTGTGCATCCAACTGTTGGGCCTACGGCTCTAACTCGAGGATTTCAGCGATGTCTTCGTCTTCTTCATAAGCGACGGCAAATGCCATGTTGACTGATAAGACTTGTCTGAATACATCTCCGATGCTAGTATCCGAGTCAGAAGTTGGTGACCCGGTTGAATGTGAATGCCAGTCACATTTTTCATCTGAACTCTCAGGGGTTGTCGTGGGTGTTATATACCCTAACCCACATCGAGTCTTGATATAATAGTCCCGTGGTTTGCCAGTGGGGACCGATGGCTTCAAAGGTAATCGTCGTCCAGTAACGTAGTTCAAGCCTGGCGTCGTCTCCAGATCATACCCCTATTTTTGCATAAGATATTTGGATTGGAGGCTATAAAGATACAGAGGCAGTCTCCCGGTATCTGATCCAAGGTCGACTTCTTCTATGGTGAAGGGATGCGGATCGTCCTTCCGGCCGAAGATGATTGGATGGTCCCCTCCCTCGATTATGCGATAAGCATCTTCCATTGGAGTAAGCTGGATTACGGTGTACACATTTGTCACCTGTGTGTAGGTGAGTGCCTATACCGTGTTCTATAGCATACATTGTACACAGCTTATTGAGCTCGAGGTAGTTCAAAGATAGCCCTTTATTGATGAAGTAAGGTATCTTTTCTAGGGAGATTACATCATCTGCGGAGGGAACATCAGTGTGGGCAGCCACATACTTGGCTAGCTCCGGTTCCTCTTCGGCTACCCCCTGTATAAATGAAGACTAAGAGGACGACCTGGGCAGCTTGATCGTCAAGGGTTCAGCTGGTGGAGCAGAGCGTGGAGTTGTTGGCAGACTAGCGACCCCCAGTCTGGTGCTCGATACTGGACGGGGAGTGGTTGGTTCGCTAGAGGTTCTCGGCCTTGCATCGGGGTGACGACCCTTCTTGGGAAGGTGTATCGTCATTGGCTTGTCGGAGGGATTGAGCTTCTCCGATTGCGGCTGGCCGACTCTCGGCAGCCTGATTGTTAGTGGCTACGTTGTGGATCTTGGCACTTGGCCAGACCTTGGCAGCCGGATTATCATTTGCTCTTCTTGTGCCGAGAGGCTGATTGCATCCTTACGCAGAGTGGCGGAAAAGGGTGCAGACTTGCCAGGTTTGCGAGCTTGGAGGTGGATCGTCAGAGGTTCTTCTGATCCTGTGGCTGTCTCGTTACGAGCTTGCACATCTCCTTCACCAAGGTGCTTCTTCGACTTTTCGTACAGGCAGGAGTCTGAGTAGTAGGATTCGACCCCTTTGAAAGGATCGATGTCTGCAAATTCCGTCCTCACGAAGCCGTGTTTGTCGACATACTTGAAGCATTGGTGCAGCGTGGAAGGCACGATCATATAATCGTGTATCTAAGGGCGTCCCAAGAGGATGTTGTAAGAAGTGTCTGCATCTATGACGTAGCAGGTGACTTCTGATTGGAGATCGCCAATCTGACACTTCAGACGAATCTTTCCAATTGGATAGCTCCTGCCCGAATTGAAACCGCTGATGGCGGTGCTTGTAGGCGTCAGGCGATGCATTGGGATACGGAGATGATGTAACAGACCCTTCGGAATAATGCTTATGGAAGAGCCAGGATCAATGTACATCCGATCCACCTTTACATCGCCGATGTATCCAGTGTAGTATAGCGGGCGATCATGCAGGTTGGTTTTGATGAGCATGTCTTACGGAGTGAAGACAATGTTGGGCATCGCTCCCGTGCAAGTGCTGTCTTGGAGATCTGCAGGCGGATTCTCTCCCGTGTGGCTCGGAGCTCCTGGACCTCTCTTCTCGCTTCGCGGGCCTCATCTACGACGGTGGGGGCCGTTACTTTAGGAGGATTGTTGCCCGGGTTCGGTGCCGCCGAATTCGAATCCGCATTGACCGCGGGACCCGCACTTGTTTGGCCAGGCGTCCCTCCTTGCAGAGTTGGGAGGGCTGCTTTGATCTCGTCCACAGACTTGACCAAGGCAAGCAATATGGCTTCGAGAGTGTCGATGCATTGGCGATCACTGGAACCACCTTGGCTGCTATCTGTTATGAATACCGTCTTTACATGAGGAGAGATGGACGGAGCGGTGGAGGAAGTGCCCTCCGAATCATACCCCTGTAGTGAGAAGTCATCGGGGTATGTGGGAATGTTCTCTTCTGGTTCGGACTCAGAAGGAACAGTACCCTCCAGTTTCCGAGTTCGCCTCATCTTGGGAGTCGTAGACGTCCTCGGAGACGTCAGGGTTTGCTGCATCTGATGGGAGAGTTGTTTCCCCCGGCTCGTCTTTTTGGAACATCGGATTGTCGTGGAGGTTCGGAGGAGTGCTACCCCCCAGTCCCAGCAACCCCTAGTGTTGTGGACGATGAATCTCCCACTGTAGCAGATTTCGTCTTAGAACGGGTGCCTTGGAAAACTCCGGTGGTGGGCACCCGCTTAGACGACAGTCTTTTGGTCGAAGTGGTTGAAACCTTCGGGATGGAAACATTTGTCTTCTTTCTTCTCCCATCGGCGAGGACTTTCTGAGCAGAGTTGCAGGAGACGACAGGAAGTGCCTCGTCTTCTGAAGACGGCTGTTGCAGTCTTTGAAAGATGGACTGCCGGTCTTCTCGCACCGTCGCGTTATTGCAGCAGCAGTTGACGATGACTTGGGTACAGTGACGTCCGTAGGAGGACCCCGATGCATCTTTTCTTTCCTTGCGTTTGTGGAGGATGGCCTCACGTAAGTCAGATGGGTCTGGATCGACCATGTCTGCTTCCTGGATTTTGGAAGACTTTTGCGAACCTCTCTGTCTGTTTGCCGCCGGGGGCTGGACTCGAGTGATTCTGTACAACTTCCCATCTGAGGCCCGCATAACAGTATATGGGACGCTCGGATGGTCAGAGACCGGATCAGCGGACCGAGCTTGCTAAGCTCGCGCTGCCCTAGACTTCTTCGCTCTAGTGCGTAAGGGCACATAGTAGGAAGAGTCTAGGTGATGCTGGAGAGAGTCAGACATATCTTCTTGGGAGCACAAGAGATCCGGACCATAAGATAGGCGGTCGAAGACAGAGCCACGCGGGGTAGGCGTTATACGGCTATCATCAACAATCTTCATGCGGCTGGCAGACGTAGCCGCATAGGCGTTCTTCATGCGGCTGGGAGTCTCAGCCGCATAAGTTTTCTTCATGCGGCTGGATGATCTGGCCGCATAGACTTTCTTCATGCGGCTGGCAGATTCACCCGCATGAGCCTCCTGCATGTGGTTGACAGATTTGACCGTAGGAGTGTTCGACTTCTTCTTGGGGTGCATAGAGTCGCTCTTTGTCCTTGCAAGTCCAGCATCGTAGTATTTTCCTCTGCCGGACTTGGGGACAGCAGAGTCCTCTACGGCTTGAAGTGGAGCCGTATGAGAGTCGCCTTCGCCGTCTTGGGTAGCAGAGAGTACCCCGTCCAGAGCTTGTGAAGGAGCAAATGATTTTGGCCTCCACTCGCAGCGAGCTTTCTTTGTGCGGGTTCACTTCTGGATTGGGCCAGCACTTTCTTCAGAGAGCATTTTTTCAAACGCCTGTTGGTCGAAGCGGACGACCATCTTCTGTTGCGTGGAGCCAAGTTTGGCTGCATCCGATTGCGTCACCAACTCCTCAGCCGTGGAGAAGTTTGTCCCCAGCAGAGTCGCCATCGTGTTTGCCATAAAATATAAAAGGACAGAACAATTATCGGAGGACTAGACTTTTACTTCACAATACAAACTCGCTTGTACAAAGAAAGCCTAGGGACGAAAACCTAGGTACAGCAATCTAAGTACAATTGTTTATTTTAGATTCTGGGGGGGACGATAGAGGCTTGGGAAAGCGACGGCCGCTCTGCCTTACTCCTTGGATGATCGGGTGCAGCTTTTGAACTCTGTATAAGAACTGACGGGCGTTGATGAAGAAATACTCTCTATTCAGGCTCTCTGGCTCTCTATGTCTCTATGTGCGTCTGTCTCTGTCTCTGTATATGTCTCTCTCTCTCTCTCTCTCTCTGTGTGTGTGTGTTTGCAAGGGAATGGCACCCTACTATTTATAAGAGTGGGGGGTCTCATTAGGGTTTACAATGATTGCCCATTCTTGAAAGTCGACGGCTAAGGATCATTAAATCTAGGCCGTTCATCGAGATTTGAGCAATAAATGTGATTGCATCAAATCTTTTGTGTGGGTAATTAATGCTGATTGACATAAATCCTCCTAATTTGTCATGCCAACCTCGGATTTCTCGACACGTGTCATCAATTTTCTTATTAGCAAATGATCTGATTTGATCCCAATATTTTATTGGGATTTGTTGAGAGATTTCGCTCAATCTGATGCCACATGCCCCGCTATCATGCCATGTGTCGAGCCATTACAGAAATCTGTGCTACAGGGAGGTTACTCCTCATTGGGCCACATAAGGCTGGCCACGTGTCCAGGCTGCTTGAGAGTAGCCCTCCCAGAACATTTGGACCGCATGGTATGATTTGAGCCGCATGAGTGTGGATGACCGCATGAGTGAACCGCATGGAGATAGTCCTCGTGAGCCGCATAGGGATGGTCTTCGTGAGCCGCATAGAGCTAGTCTTCATGAGCCGCATGGGAATGGTCTTCGTGAGCCGCATGGAGCTGTCCACGTGTCAAGGCTGCATGACAGTTTCTGACTCTCGGAGGATCGTGTCAGAGATTTTCTTCGCTTCCCAAGGAGTCCGTCATTATGAGGGAGTCAAAATGATATCTTTGTGTCAGAACTGTCACTTCGTCAAAGCTGTCAGCCGTCAAGACATTTAATGCAAAATGAAAGAGCTATTTGTAGGCCACGTAGCTCCTCTTTGAGCCGCATGGGACTTGTTTGAGCCGTATAGACGCTCGAGCCGCATGGATACTTGAGCCGTATGAACTCTCTGAGCCGCAGGGGGCTCTCTGGCTGCATGGATCTTTCTTTATTCTTTTTCATGCTTCTACATCTCCCTATATAAAGAGAGGTTGGGATAGCTTGTATGCGGCACTTGAGTGATTTATATTATACGAGTATACTTCGTCACATCTCTGGCGTGTTTGAGTTTTTGCCTTACAACACGTTATCAGTACTTTGCTCGTGCAACGCCGGAGACCCAACGTACCGTTCATTTTTTACCTCCTTCTACCGTACGGTAAGAAAGGCATGGACCACGGGGCAGTACATTGTCTGGTTAATAGTGGAACGACTCACACTATCTTGAGAGATAAATCATACTTTATCTCCTATACGCCTAAATTAACCTCAGTGACAACCATTTCGACCCTCAACCCTTGTTCAAGGTTTTGGCAAAGCCCGTTTTTTGTTTTCCAATGGTACTCCCGTTGAAGTCTCAGAGGCCTTATATTCTCCAAGGTCCAGTCGTACCTTACTGAGTTCTAAGGATATTCGAGAAAATGGATTTCATGTTGAAACTGCTCGAGAACATGGCTTCGAGTATCTTTTCATTACCTCCACTCAGTACGGCCAAAAGCATATCATGGAGAAGTTGAAAAGTCTTTCAAGTAGTTTGTATCTCACTACGATACAACACATCGAGAGTAATCTCATCATTCGTCGAGCGCCAGTTGATAAGAGCATTTTTATGCTATGGCATGACCGGCTGGGTCATCCGGGTCAAAATACGATGCTTTGCACTATGAATGCATCGCATGGGCATCCTCTTGGAGGAAAAAATTTCGTTATAAATTCGAAAAGCCTTAGCCAAGCTTGTTCGATTGGGAAGACGAATCTCAAGCCGCTCCATGTGAAACCTACGAGATTGGTTTCTCAAATCCTTGAAAGAATTCATGGAAATATTTGTGGACCAATCCAACCAACATGCGGACCATTTAAATACTTTATGGTTTTGGTTAATGCATCGACTAGATGGTCACACGTAGTGTTGTTGTCCACCCGAAATACAGCATTTCCTAAACTCCTTGCCCAGATCATTAAGTTAAGGGCTCACCATCCGAATTATCCGATAAAGTCTATTAGACTTGATAATGCCATGGAGTTTACATCAAAGACTTTCGATAATTATTGCATAACTTTGGGAATAAATCTTGAATACCCTGTTGCGTATGTTCATACCCAAAATAGCCTAGCGGAAGCTTTTATAAAACGACTACAAGTGATAGCGCGAACCTTGGTTATGCGCACCAAACTCCCACTATCTGCATGGGGCTATACAATTTTGTACGCTGCAAATTTGGTCTGTCTGAGGCCCATGGCCACCCAACCACTTTCCGCGTACCAGCTAGTTACTGGATGTGAGCCTGACGTCTCACATTTACGTGTGTTTGGGTGCCTAGTCAATGTTCTAATTGAGCCGATAAGGCGTTCAAAATTTGGACCTCAGAAGCGACGGGGAATATATGTCGGTTATAACTCTCCGTCCATCATTCGCTATTTAGAGCCCTTGACAGGCGATCTCTTTACCGCGAGACACGCGGATTGTGACTTTGATGAAGCAATCTTCTCGTCGTTAGGGGAAGAAATGCACGCTAACGTTGATGAGGAACGACGTGAATTAGCATGGCATGTGCCCGCTTTTGCTCATCATGATCCCCCCTCTGCACATAGTGATAAGGAAGTGCAGAGGATTCTAGGTCTGCAAGATATTGCAAATCAAATGCCAGACGCATTTAGCGACCTAGCAAAAGTCACGAGATCAATTATACCTGCTGTAAATGTGCCTGCAAAGATAGACGTCCCTGAGAGACGCCATGTTCCTGTGAAACATGTTGCACCGGTCGAACCCGCCGAGCAAAGGACGCTGCCATCGGCCGTCTAGTACGCCGCTATTCCCAAGAAGAAGGGAAGACCGGTTGGTTCCAAAGATGTTCTGCCCCGGAAGCGGAGAAATCTTGTTGAAAGCATTTTGCCACATGAGATCATTAAGGATCACGGTGATGTATTAGAAGAGCGTGTTCCAGATAAAATGCCTATTCCTAATCATGCCAATAACCTCGAAATATTCGTCGAGTATGCTAGCTTAGACAATATTTTGAAGCGAAATAAAACTGTCATCGATGATGTGTTCATATACTCAGTGGCCATTGACATTATGAACAATGATGACATAAAACCTCGCAGCGTTGCCGAGTGTCAACGACGAACGGACTGGCCACAATAGAAAAAAACAATCCAGGCTGAATTAGATTCCTTAGCGAAAAGAAGCATGTTTGGACCTATAGCTCCAACACCACCCAATGTTAAACCAGTTGGTCACAAATGGATTTTTCTAAGGAAGCGTAATGAGAGAAATGAGATTGTATGATACAAGGCTCGTCTTGTGGCACAAGGCTTCTCACAACGCCCTGGAATTGATTACGAGGAGACGTATTCTCCCGTAATGGATGTCATAACGTTTCGCTACTTAATCTGTTTAGTAGTTTCCGAAAAACTGAATATGCAGCTCATGGATGTGGTCACAGCCTATCTCTACAGGGATCTGGACACAGAGATATACATGAGAGTCCCTGAAGGACTAAAGATGCCTGAATCAAGTAGTTCCCGAACACGGAACGCGTTCTCGATTAGACTGAGGCGTTCTCTATATGAATTGAAACAATCCGAGCGAATGTGGTATAACCGCCTAAGCGAATACTTGATCGGTTTGGGATACATTAATAACGAACTTTGCCTATGTGTGTTCATAAAGAAATCTACTTCGGGATACACAATCATCGCGGTCTATGTAGATGACATGAATCTCATAGGAACCGAAAAAGACTTGTCAGAAACTGCTGATATCCTGAAGAGAGAATTCGAGATGAAGGATCTTGGGAAGACACAGTTTTGCCTCTGCCTGCAGATCGAGCACCATAAAGATAGAATTCTTGTCCATCAAGCGAACTACATCCAAAAGGTCTTGAGACGCTTTAGTTATTTTGACGTTAAGCCGTCCGCTATCCCATGATCGTCCGCTCTCTAGACTTTACTAAGGACCCATTCCGTCCAAAGGAGGATGACGAAGAGATATTGGGTCCTGAGTGCTCTTATCTGGGTGCAATAGGCACTTTATTGTATTTGGCCCAATGTAGTAGACCGGACATCTCGTTTGCTGTGAATTGTCTAGCTCGACACAGCACCGCGACAACACGCCGCCATTGGAATGGCATAAAAGACATTTTCCGCTACCTTAAAGGTACTACGGACTTGGGCTTATTTTGTCCCTACGCGGTTTTGAGTGAGTCCAACGCTTTTGGCACTCGAAGCAACGCGACCCTTGTTGGCTACGCCGATGCGGGATACTTATCTGATCTACACAAGGGGCGTTTCCAATCTGGTTATGTCTTTACCATTGGGAACACGACGATTTCTTGGAGGTCTCGTAAACAGACCTTAGTGGCTACTTCAACGAACCACTCTGAGCTACTCGCTCTCTATGAGGCCACTAGAGAGTGTGTATGGCTTCGAGCTGTTATTGGCCATATTCGAAGTACATGTGATCTTCCATATGACCTAGATGAACCTGTTGTCGTCTATGAGGACAATATCGCTGTTATTGATCAAGCGAAACATGGTTACATCAAAGGGGATGCTACCAAGTACATATCGCCCAAGTTGATCTTTACCCATGAACAACAAGCGCTTCAGAAGATTGAAGTGCAACACATTGGATCGGAGAATAACCGTGCAGACTTGTTCACCAAGTCACTGCCGGAACACTCGTTCCAGAAATATGTCAGAGCAATTGGACTTAGAAAACTTTCAGAGCTAGCCTAAGTGAAACATGTTTCCTGCACCCTGTTGTGCGCATGTGAGGAGGCGCGCCCGAACGAGCGCCTCCAAATGCCATATTGTGCGTATATCCCACGCCCTGTCGAGTGCGAGTGAAAAGGGGAGCATCCTGATGTATGCTTGTGTACTCTTTTTTCCCTTAGACCAAGTTTTTTTCTATTGGGTTTTCCTTAGTAAGGTTTTTTTAACGAGACACAGTCCAAATCCCTTATTCACTAAGGATTATTATGATCAGGGGGAGTATCCAGTTGTATACTTCTAAACCATCGTGTACTCTTTTGTCCTTCGATCAGCGGTTTTTTTCCACTGGATTTTTCCTGACAAGGTTTTGACGAGGCACCTTTGCAATGGTTAGTTTACCCCCATCACACTGACCTGTGTGTACTCTTTTGTCCTTCGACCAAAGTTTTTTCCACTGGATTTTTTTGGCAAGGTTTTGACGAGGCACAAGTAGGTGGTCAAATTTGAAGATGCAAGCTACAGACAGACGAAGAAACTCAGAGGTGTTTACAAGAAGAATTTCTGGAGAGCCAAGGGGGAGTGTTGTAACTCATGGCTTTTCACCTTTCATCTCCTTGTAACCTACACATGACCTTTGGCCCTTCATTTCTTCATAACCCCCAACCTCTCTCCCTATATAAAGAGAGGTTGGGATAGCTTGTATGTGGCACTTGAGTGATTTATATTATACGAGTATACTTCGTCACATCTCTGGCGTGTTTGAGTTTTTGCCTTACAACAATTCTGTACTTTTAAAAAAAAATTATATCATTTAATTTTTAATTTGTTCCTGCATTATTGTCATTTTTTAAATGTCATACTGCAATTCAATTTCTATGCATGCACAAATTAATGTCGAAATTAATACAGAAGTATATTTGAATTTGACTGGTAAAAAATTTAAAAAATGAGTATATGATGATATTTTAGGAGAATCAATAATAGTATCATATTTATATCACCTTAAAGTTGAAAAATTTGTTCTACTATATCATAGGAAAACTTGGTGGTGAAACTTTTGAATTTCTAAAATACCCTTGAGTATTTTATAAATATGATGTTATTATGTCAATTTGCATGTCATTTATGTTTAAGAGTCAAAGCAATAAAGTTTGCATGCTATGAAAGTTTCTTTTTTCCTTACAACTCTTCATGCTCCAATAGTAATAAATTTTTCTATACTTACCATTTTCTAAAGGTTATTATTCTCAATTGAAAATTTAAAAAAAAAAAATTCGTATTTCGAATCACTTGGCATTATAATAAGAAAGCACACATATATGAATAATTACCTGAAAAAGACAAAAAGACGACAACTAATCTTATGATCTTCTAATTGGAAACACGTACAAAGTACGTATATGTATATATGTAGACTTGTAAAATATAGTAATTCTTTTACTAGTCCTCTTTTCTTCATCCATCGTCTCTCCAAACCGTTTAAGGAGACAAAATTGAGTTGTTATTCCAATCCAAAGCGTCAGCTTCAGAATTTGGAGAAGTAGTTCGAATTATATGGCAACATGCAGGTTTCCAACTTCCCACAAAGATTGTAACAGTACTGATGGCTTGACGTGCATGAGCAATTTCAAAGTTGGAACTTTTCTTGTGTAGTAGCTATTCTGTTCTCAACTTCTATATTAGATACAGACATTTTCTTAGGGGGATGAATTTTAATAATATAGTACGATAAAGAAAAGGTTTCTGAAAATTATAGAAATGAATTGCCAACTCAATTGGCTAAGGTGCAGGATATTTCAAACCAACTGGATTGACGAAAATTCAAAAGTTTAAAATTAAGCCAAAAAAGTCGGCAAAATAGTTTGTTGAGACAATTCAAGCCAACCCAGCAAAATCTCTCGACTTCGAAAAGTCTCATCCCTTTTCCAACAAGGAACTTTTTCATAGCAATGTACGGAATAAACTATGACGAGACGTTTAGTCTCGTGACAAAAATGACTAGTGTGCGGGTGCTCGTCTCTCTAGCAACGAGTCAGTCGTGACGTCTATGGCGGATGGACGTCAAAATGACGTTTCCCTGTGGTGTCTCTCTATACCCTTTTCCTGCATTCAGTCTTCCCTGCGTTCGTTCACACCACACGAATGAAATTTCACATTCAATCAAACCAACAATTTATCCAACTAATCCCCTCCAGCAGTCCTAAACATTGCACGCACATGCAGGCTGCAGCCATCCAAATGACCATTCTAACACAAGGACAAAATGGTCACTACAGTCAATTTCAAGTAAAATGTCGATCAATTCAATTGGAGATGATAAGGACTTGTTTGGTAAATGGATTTGGATTTAGATTTGAATTTGAATTTAGAAATCCAAATTCAAATCCAAATCCAAATCATGGATTTCAAAATCCAAATTCAAATTCAAATCCAAATTCAACTCCAACCAAACATAGGATTTGAATTTATGATTAATAACTAAATTATAGTCATGATCAATAATTAAGCTATTAATTAATTATGATTAATTATAGTAATTATTAATTATAAAATTAATAATTAATAATTAACGATTAGTTATTATTAATTATAAAATTAATAATTAACAATTGGTTAATTTTTAAATAAATAATGATTAATAATTATAAATTATAAATTATAATTAACAATTAATAATTAATAATTAACGATTAATAAATTTTAATTAACGATTAATAATTATAAATTATAGTTAATGATTACTAATTATAAAATTAATAATTAACGATTAGTTAATTTTTAAATAAATAACGATTAATAAATAACGATGAATAATTAACGATTAATAATTATAAATTATAATTAACGATTAGTAATTAATAATTAACAATTAATAATTTTTAATAATTAACGATTAATATTTTTAAATAAATAAGGATTATTATAATTATAAAATTAATAATTATCGATTAATAATTAACGATTAGTTAATTTTTAAATAAATATTAGTTATTTTTTAATTAACTATAAATTAAATATTTTAAAAATAATATTTATAAATTAATATAATGATGATTACTAAACTATTAATTAAATTATCATAAAAATATGATTCTAATCGTGATTAAAATATTACTAAATAAGATTATAATAAAATAGTTATTAAAAATTATTATTTAATATTATAATAACACTAATAGATTATTAATTATGATTATAATTGGAAATTAATTAATAAATGATTAATTAACATTATGGTTATGACTAATAAAATTATTATAATTATGATTAATAAAGTAATAAATTATTAATTAGGATTATTATAAATTATTAATTAATAAAATTATTAATTAATAAAATTATTAATTAATAAATTATTAACTTAGAATATAATTATGATAACTAACTATTAGTTAGTTTTTTATTAATTAACTAATTTTTAACGAAATTATTAAAGAATAAATATTTTAACAAAATTATTAAAAAATAACTAATTTTTAACAAAATAATTAAAGAATAAATATTTTAACAAAATTTTTAAAGAATAACTAATTTTTTCCTCCCAAATCCAACCAAATCTAAGTTCTGGATTTTGTCATACTTTCCATATCAAAATCCATCTTCAACGAAACATAGGATTCAATGGATTTCTCTCCAAATCCATAAAAATTCAAATTCCACCTCTAAATACGGTTTACCAAACAGGTCCTAAAACGAAAGGAACATGGGAGAACACTAGTTGTCGTGGTCCCAGTTCCCAATCCAAGTAATCTCTCTTCACGCATCAACAACTCGCCGTGTGTGCATCTACTTCCTCCCATTGAATTGGCAAAACATTGATAAAACGAAAGGAGCCTCCTTTCTTGTGTATATATTCATGGGCGAATCCAGAAATGTATGCTGGACTGGACTACAGTAGGTTGGGGTAGGCTAGATGTAGGCTAATTCCCAAAAAAAAAAATCAGAAAAAAATTTATATGAAAAAAGAAAGAAATTATTATTTTTTTTTTTTTTTGGGGGGGGGGGGGGGGGGGGGGGGGGGGGTGCTTCTTTTTATATGAAAAAAGAATTTTTTTTTTTTGGGTGGGTTGCAGCCCACCCCAGGCCCTATCGGCACCACCCCTGTTTATATTTATAATCAAAAACAAATTTAATCGAACAAAAATTTTAACTCAGTTGGCAGGACCAATTGAGTTGGCGAAAAATGGAAAATCCTTTGGCTCCAGCGCCAAGTGACTTGGAAAACTCAAGTGACTATAGTCAAATGAAAAAAGGAAATTTTTTAAAAATTTCGCCGAATGAGTTGGAGAAATTCTATCTTTTCGTCAAGTGACTTGGGAAAAACCAATTTCTGTCCAAATTTTATCAAGTGATTTGCAAAGCGTTTCTATGCCATCTCACTTGGTGACTCATCCCTCCTGCTGCAATTGTTATCTCACTACTCACGCTGAAAGGGGCATCGTCTAAATCCAGATATCGTACAGGATGGCTTGTGATGCCAATGACCTTTATATATACAAACAACACACACTATGCTTGTAAATGATAACAATTGTCAGGAAAGAACACAGTTTCACATTGCAACGGTACACTCGGTCGTTGGTAAGTTCTAGTGTAGTTTATGTTATTATGCCTATCAAATGCTTGCATGTAAGTTATTAGGATGGCTAGAAAGATCATTGAATATATATATATATATATATATATATATATATATATATATATATATATATATATATATATATATATGAAGCGGATCAAAAGTCCCCCTTAGAAAACACCCTAAAAACTTCCCTCACTCTCATCCGTAATTTAATGTGAATATATTAATGTTAATTTAATGTTAATATTAATGTTAATATTACTAAAACATTAAAATTAATATTAACATTAATATTAACATTAACATTATATAAAAATAAAAATAAAAATTAATTAACATTAACATTAACATTAATATTAACATTAATATAACATTAAATTACGATGAGAGTGTGGAAATTTTTAGAGGGTTTTCTAAGGGGGCTTTTGATCCGCTCCCATATATATATAATTATATTATATATATATATATATATATATCTATATATATATTTATTAATGTTAATATTAATATTAATATTAATGTTATGTTAATGTTAATGTTAATGTTAATGTTAATGTTAATGTTAATATTAATTTTAATATTAAGTTTAATGTTAATATTAATGTTAATTTAATATTAATATTAATGTTAATGTTAATATTAATTTTTATTTTTATTTTATATTAATGTTAATGTTATGTTAATATTAATTTTAATATTAAGTTTAATGTTAATATTAGTATTTAATATTAATATTAACACTAATATTAACATTAAATTACGGCTGAGAGTGAGGGTTTTTTAGGAAGTTTTCTAAGGGGGATTTTTGATCCGCTTCTATATATATATATATATATATATATATATATATATATTTATATATATATATATATATATATATATATATATATATATATATATATATATATATATATATAATTTATATATATAATATATATATATATATATATATATATATATATATATATATATATATATATATATATATATAAAATATATATATATAATTTATATATATATATATATATATATATAATGCACAAATTGGGCCTGTCACGCCTTCTTTTGTCGATGCTAGTTTTTGTTTCTGCTGTGTCTCCATCATGCACAACATCCTCTCTATAGCATTGGCAGAAGGTTCGGCCCTCGAACTACTCAAGCCACTTGAGGCGCTCACCTCGTTCTCAGCCGCGACTTCTCTATTTTTTGAAAATAAAAGAAAACTCACATCAGTCTCAGAAAATGTTACGGACTCATTGTATAGAACAACTCATCTCATTGACACGAGGTCAAGGGTTCGAGACTCAGGACGGAAGTTTATATATATATATATATATATATATATATATATATATATATATATATATATAAAGGAAAAGAAAAAGATTTTAATAAGAAAAATTTATTAGCGGGAGAGTGCGAAAGAATTTATTATATAATTATATAATAAAAATGTATGTATGTATGTATGTATGTATGTATGTATGTATGTACGTATGTATGTATGTATATATATATATATATATATATATATATATATATATATATATATATATATATATATATATATATATATATATAAGGTATTAAAGCAATAAAAGAAAGCAAAGAAAAGAATAAGAAAAAGTAGCAAATAATAAAGTGCACACACACACGTATCCGTCTACACAAAGCAACATCAGCATAAGTGGAAGCCCCCCTTTTTTAATAAACCCCAACCTGAGCCCTTGAGCTCGTTTTAGTCGGCCGAAACCACCCTATATATATACATATATATATATATATATATATATATATATATATGTGTGTGTGTGTGTGTGTGTGTGTGTGTGTGTGTGTGTGTGTGTATTGAGAGAGAGAGAGAGATTTTTAGAAAACCCTAACCCTAAGGCGTCATCCTAACCAAGCGTACGCCCCAACGTCGCCGTCGACCAACCTGTGGCCGTCTATCGCCGGAAAACGCACAACAAGTAGCCCACCCGCGCGCGAAAACTTTTTGCGAGGAGCTGACTTCGCAAGGGGATTTCTTCGCGCACGCTCGATCGATTTTCGATCCGTTTCTTCTGGTATGATCCTAACCTATACACCTTTAATCCCCTTCAAATAGTTCATGCCGATTCGCATCACGTGCGACGAAAAATGTGCTCCAAAATTGGAAAAAAACTCGATTTTCTAGGTTTAGAAATTGTCCCGAAACTCTATGTTTGCGGTCGATTTGCGACCAGAATATCGTGAACTTTGGAAAACCTTCTGAAGAGACTTGTAGACAACATTTAGGAGATCAAAACCCTTCTTGTAGATCTAAATTTCATGCATTATACAGAGAGTTATTGGTTTGTTAATATTGAGAAAAAACTTATTTTCAAAACTGAAATTTTAGGAAAGTTGTCCCGATACGCCGTCCGTCCCGTCAATCCGGGTGATATGGTCACGAACCCAAAGCATTGAAAGATGCGTATCGACTTCGTGGATGTGTGGGCTTTGACGGAATTCAAATTGGTCGCGTGTGCACGACGAATTTGATACATATCCGTCAAAATTCAACGTATCGACCTTTTTTGTAAATTTGTCAATTATTTTATGCACGCTCGTCATATCGATACAAAACTTGCTCCAACAGGATCGTCTCATTTTTTGGTCATGTATGCTAAGTTTGGTCCGAATCTGAGATGGTCGACCGGAACGCTATTTTGGCGGGCTCGCGACCCGATCCAACGGACGAATTTGTGCACGGCCTACCGGAATCTAATTTTGGACATACGATTGGGCTCGTCTCGTCAAATCGGACCTGTAGACATGTAGTTTGATGACTTTAGAGACCATAGATTCTAGCACACTTTTCGGTGCAAAGTGGGTCCAACGGCGGATACCGTTTTGGCCCAAAATTATCATTTTGTTCCTGTGTCCAGAATTGGACTTATAGATATGCGTTTCTAGATAATTTGACTAATCTGAGAATGTTGGTAATGTCCGTTTCAGCAATAGGAGACAATTGCGCGAGTTGACCTTTCGTGGCTCATTGAGTGGTTTGTAGTCCGATTTTCTCAGCTCAGGACAGCAGGCAAGTACATTCTCTGATAGTTTTTATTGCTTTGATATCTACTATATTCGATTCAGTTTTAGTGTTATACTTGATTCTCGATACGAGGATACACGGACTAGTATACATGAATCTCGTCATGAGATGTCATTCCTGGTTTACCTGTATATGAGTACATTGTTCGACATTGTTTCCTGTACTTATATAGACACCGATTTGGGAGTGGGCCGGCCCCTTGCTCTTCAAATCTCGTGTCATGACCTATCATGTCTGGAATCATTATACTACCCAGAGATGGGAAGTTATTAGAGGTTATGTGATCATTACCCCGACTTATTTATTACTTGTGCATAGCTCCACCCTCACCGTACGTAGGGTGTAGCCTGACCTTATACTACTTGTGCATAGCTTTCCATTTTAGCCAGCCTGATCCCTATACTATTATACTACTTGTGCATAGCCGGTCAAATAGAACAGCCTGATATTGACCCAAGCCGATCACATAATGCTCTAATATCTCATGGCACTTTTTTTATGTTTACATCATACCTCAGATTACTTTCCACTGTTTATATTCCAATTTTATCTTATATCTCACACATGACATGATATACAGTTCTCTTGTACTATTTTACTTTCAGTCTTGATATTTCATCTTATATTTTGTTATAATTGTCTCTTATAGTATTTATCAATTCACATGGAACTGTTGTTAGTGTTTGTACTTGCTCATATCCTAATAGGATAACCCCCATTGTTTTTCAGAGGATTTAAATACAGATTGTCTGACCTACTACGGGTTTGGCATAGATGGAGCCTACGACCAGGACCAGCCTGTAGACCCGGTGCTCATAGAGGACGCACAGCTTGTAGTGACTTAGTTTAGCTAGATTTTGTCTGGATTATATTCCAGCTTGATACTTTGAGACTTGTAGTATTTATTTAGGATCTTATGATGTCTTTAATTTCTGAACTTGTGATTGTAGCTCGGCACTATTTCAGACTATTTTCTTCATCTTTATCCTTATCTTTATCATCGTGCTTATCTTCCTTAGATTATGTGATTGAGTGGTGAATATATATTCCTCCGTGCGGAGATGACAGGTTATATTATTCTTTCTTAGATTCTATATATTCTAGATGACCTTTACCATGTTCTACCGTCGATACTGCGACGTAGGCTGGACGTACCCACGTGCTCGTGCCCCTAAATAGGGTACGGATTGTGACACATTTTTATTGTGGCCTACGCAGGTCAGAGTCGCAATTAGTACGATTTCGTAATGGTACTCGACTTAGAGTACTAATTACGAGCCTGCTATTAGGATGTAGGTTCTAGGTTATGATTGAAGTTACTCAATCACAGTTAGGACTTCTTGAGAGATTCTTGGGACGACCCTTAAGAATCTTTTTTGAACGTCAATTTGAAATCATTTCATTTTATTTCTGTTCACTTGCTCCTTGTTATTGAATTTGATTTGATGGATCATCGTTGGTTTTAATTTTCATATCGAGGTGAATTTTATGGCCTGAGTTACAGTATCTTCTGATAACATATGTTGATGGAAATAATAGAGAAGGTAAAACGTCTACTTGGTTATGGAACCTGGAGTTTATTGTAGCTATATATTAGCCGACGTGGCAAAAACGTAGGGACCTGACTTCGGATGTACATATCTTGGTTATGAGATTTGGGATTTCTCGCAGCCATACTAGTCGGCGTGGCAAGGATCCCAGATGACATGATTATAGAGATGCATACCCAGTTATGGAATCTACCGTTTATCGCAGCCTTGCTTACTAGCGTGATGAGGATTCTGAGTATCATGATTTTGGACAGATGTGTATGATTATCAGATTGTATCTTGATAAGGGTCATAATATATCATCTCTATCATTTCACTTCTGTTATTATAGATTATATTCCATCATCAATTAGCTTTGGAGTAGGGATAGTTTCAGTTATTTAGTCCAGGTCCGTGTAGAGTCTCATTTCATTATAGGTTCTTCGTAGTATGATGGCTTGGTGACTTGTAATTAGTTTGTGTCCTTGAGTATTGTGTTAATAGCTTAGAGTATGGTTAGGAAGTAGTTGTATATGATTTTGAAAATTAAATATAGATGAGAACCCTAGAGTGATTAGTGAGTGTTAAGGTAGAAGTTACACCAGGTACTAGAATAGGAGGAGTACCCTAGTAGCAAGAGTCAAAGTATCTCAAGTGTTATAGAAGTTTATTCACCAATAGTTTAGTGACTAGTTAGAGAAGAGACATGATCAACCTAGTATAGGGGTACTATTCAAGTATCATATAGAGGAGTTAGTGCCTTGTGTAGACGGTATCAAGACTTGGATAGACACTATAGAGTGCATTATTAAGCAGTGCTAGGTGAAAGAGGAACTGAGGCAGACAATAGAAGATAGTATCCTGTAAGGTATGGTATATTCTTCTGTATAGTGTGTGTCAGTGAGTTGAGTATGCCCATGGCTTGGAACCATAGCGTACCGGTAGTATTATAAGAGGTAAACCGCCGGGAGACCCAGAGTTTGAGTTTGCCAGGGGAGCAGTGGAGCTGGGAGATGATTTCTGTAGGGATATGTTGGCCGGGCAAGAATTGCCACATCTATTGATAGCAGGATTCTCGGATGTTTTTTCTAATGAGTTGCCAAAAATTCTGCCAAACAGGGATGTTAAGTTCTCTATAGACTTAGTGAAGTCATTGATCGAGCATGGGATCTTAGTGGACCCGAAGAAGATTTCAGCAGTGAAGTCTTGGTCCACACCGCGCTCAATCGCCGAGATTTAAAACTTTCGGGGTCTAGCAGGCTACTATAGAAAGTTCGTTCAGGATTTCTCTTAGATTGCAGAGCCGATGACTGGACTCACCAGGAAAGACGTGGAGTTCGTCTGGACCGAGGAGTGTCAGTCTGCTTTTGATGAGCTGAAGAAGTGGTTGACCACATGTAGCACCCACTTTTTGAAATATGGGTATTTTAGTCATTTAAGTCATTTTAGTCATTTTGTGATTTTCTAGATATTATTGACTTGTGTTTGTTTTAGCATTTGGTTTAACTTTAGAAAATCCATAGTAGAGACTAACCATGACGTATGAGAATTATCTAGCTAATTAGAATTTTATTTTAGGTTTTGGTTCAATTTAGAAAGCCATTTGTCTATTTTTAGGCTATTTAATTAATTGGCCTTTTAGCCTTTTGTTAAATGGGCTTAAACTCAACTTAAATAGAAGAGTGGGGCCCATGAACCAACCCTAACCCTAGTAGGACTTATATGGCTGGCCAAAACAGGAAACCCCCACTTTCTATATAAGCATTGCATTAGTATGGACACCCCCTTTACAAAATCGTAGTTTCCAGCTCTCCAAAATCCTAACTTTTTCATCCGACCTCCGTTTCACCTCAAACAAAGTGCGTTGTGATCATGGGAAGGAGGAGAATTTGCTGGAGCATTGCTAGCAAGGAGTTGGAGGCGTTTGCTCGGTAGAAACTGGTCGTCTCATCGATCGAGGAGTCAGTTTCTTTGGTACTTCAACTCTCAATAGATAAACACCCAAACACCATTGTTTCTTCTAATTTTTCTTCATAATAGCATGCATCTAGGTACCCTAGACCCACCTATGAAGTTTGGTTAAGTTTCGTGTTCGTTTGATAGACGTGTCGGACACGTATCAGATTAGGTTTAAACGTGTTCGATGAATTACCTCTTAGATTTCAATTCTGATATTTTTGTAATCTAATTTCACGAATTGATAGCCCTAGATGTAGGGATTCCTAAACCCTAGGTTTCTGCTAGAATCGATACATTTTTGTGTCCAAAATTGGACACGTACGTGCAGCACGGGGACCGCGCGCGTGTCCTGCTGCTGCCGTATCCATTCTCGATGGACACGGCGATTCGATGCGAGAAATTTGGCAAGTAGCTAGGGGCCATGACTGACAGGGTGCTCATAAATTTTGGTGGGGTTTCGTGGAGAATCGAAGGAGAAATCGACGTGGCATCGATTTCAGCCTGTCGCGCACGCGTGAGATTGCGGCGTCCGATACGCACGTCGTACGACTCGGACACATGTCGAGAGTCCAGTGCAGACACATGGACATGTAGCCCTATAGGTGGGCTACGTGTACGAGCAACCACGTGTCCTAATTCGATCTGTGTCGAGCCCTAGGTCGCGTGACACGCGTGCACGAGGACTGGGTTCCAGTCTTGACAAACACGTATCCAGGACACTTTGTGTCCTATTTTCTTGGACACAATGACACCTAGAGTTCATGTTCAAACACTTGACACCTTACCAACCTTTTGTCTTTGATTATTATGTAGATTTTCGTATGATTAAGTCATGTTAGGTTTGTGAATTGTGTATCAGGTTTTCTTGAAAATCCCAGTTTCTCTGTTCAGTAACTTGGACTTGTTCCCATCTGTTTTCAAAGGTATTTTCTGTACAAAACCAACCTACAAATCCTATTAGACCTATATAGGAGATTACATGTAGTTTGCAGCAAGGAGAAGGCTGTGATTGAATTTGGGTTTTCATAGAGTATTGGGTTAACCCAGTTTTCCTTTTTCCTATTTCAGTTTCCTTGTGTTGATAGGTTTTGTTCAGTTTCAATATAATTCCTGTATTAGCCGAACTTACAGACCATATGTGACCCCCTCTATGTGATACATGTTAGTTTGCATCATGGGATAGGTTGTATTCAATTTTGGTTAGCCATATTGTACTCGAGTTTTCTCTAAATTCCAGTTTACAGTTTCAGTAATCTGAACCTGTTTTCCCATCAGTCTCGATTGTAATTCCTGTATTGATCAAACATACAGATCCTATATTACCCTATCTAAGAGATACATATTTGGTTGTATAATGGAAAGGGCTGGGATCGAATTGGGTTGGCATAGAGTATAGGTTAGTTTCAGATTTCCAGCTCTAGTTTTCTTCTTTTCTGTTTTAGTTTTTTTTGATGTAAAACTCTGTATAAAACAGAGCATTCAGGTCCTAGGTGATCCTACCTAGAGTAGTAATTACTAGGTTGCACAATCGAGAAGGCTATGTTCGAGTTTGGTCTTAGTATAGGATATTTGGGTTGTGTAGGTCTTAGCATAGGCTATGTTCAAATGTAATCCTATAGCTGATAATTGAGTTGTGTAGGTTTGATTTTAGGGATGTTAAGTTCAGTTTACTGTTTTAGTTTGGATTGGGATATGCCAAGTTAGTTGATAGTTTAGTTAGGTTTGGTTAAGTCTAGTAAGGTTGATTGATTAGTTAAAGTTTAATTGATTAGTAGGACTAGTGATGGTAGTTAGAGTAGGATTGATTTTGAAAGGTATATAAGTATGTGGATATGTATATATATAAGGATATGGTATTGTAGGTTGATCTCTTAAGAGTTGATATGTTGTATAAATATATGCTAGTCTAAGGTATAGATACTACATATAGAGTATTATGAGTTAAAGTTTTGGGAATTACATTGGTTGTTAGGATTAGGCTTCTTGGACCTAAGATAACACCAACACATACCCAAAATCAACTCTAGGACTATCATTGACCTAAAAATGTGTCACCCTCATTTCCCGTATTTCGTATTCATGCTCATAGTTGGATTTTGCCATGAATTTTATTTTTCTTGACTTGTGGAATTTTGGGTTTTCTCGTATTTTGGGTTTCGGCTCGGCTCGGTTTTAATCGGTTTGGTTTAATATGCATTGGAACACCTTAACCTATTCTCCACCTTCATTCCACCACAACCCACCCTCATTAAATCCCCACCTAACTTTCTCTCTCCTCCATAATTTCCATTAATTTCTCCATCTTCTTCTTCCTCCTTCCTCCACCAACACCATAGGCAAGTGCACCTTGCCAATAAATAAGCACCATATTTTATTTGTCCATTAGCTAGATTAGGACATGGAGAACAATATTAGAACTTGACATTTTATGATTTGGAGTCTCCATTGTTCTAGATCTAAGTTTTAACTATTTTCAGATTTACATGGTTTTATCTATTTAAGTTGGATTTTTGTGGGTTTTGATGTTCCTATGTTGGGAAGAATCAAATTTCACCCAAGATAGAACTTTGAAAATCCGGATTTGGAGTTGTGATGGCCAAGTTGTAGTATTTTGAAGTTTTAGAACCCATTGGAGCTCCTCCTCTACAATGGAGAAGAAGACCTCTCCAGCCGCGCTGTTTAGCGCAGTGCTGCCCTCCCCCGCGCCGCGCTCTTTAGCGCTGGTTGCTGACCGCGCAGCCTACCCCCGCTTGCGCGTGCCCTTGCGCCTGGTCGCTGCCCGATTGCGCACGCATCCCCTGCGCCATCGGCCGCTGCGCCATTGGCTCCCTGCGCCTATTGCCCCTGCGCCATTGGCCCCTGCGCCCATGGCCCCCGCGCCATCGGCCGCTGCGCCATTGGCTCCCTGCGTCCATGGCCCATCAACCATTGGCCCCTGCGCCCATGGCCCTCGTGCCATCGGCCGCTACGCCATTGGCTTCCTGCGCCCATGGCCCCCGCGCCGTCGGCCGCTGCGCCATTGGTCCCTGCGCCCATGGCCCCTGCGCCTTCGGCCGCTGCACCATTTGTTCCTGTGCCCATGGCCCCCGCGCCATCGGCCGCTGCGCCATTGGTCCCTGCGCCCATGGCCCCCGCGCTATCGGCCGCTGCGCCATTTGTCCCTGCGCCCATGGCCCCCGTGCCATCGGTCGCTGCGTCATTAGCCCCTGCGCCCATGGCCCCCGTGCCAACGGCCGCTGCGCCATTGGCTCCCTGCGCCCATGGCCCCCGAGCCATCGGCCGCTGCACCATTGGTCCCTTGGCCCATGGCCCCCGCGCCATCGGCCGCTGCGCCATTGGCCCCTGCACCCATGGCCCCCGCGCCATCGGCCCCTACGTCATTGGCTCCCTGCGCCCCCCTTGGCACACTGCGACCATTCCCGAGCGCGTCTTTTGGCACCGCTTACCCGAGCCCCTTGCCTGGCGCACCCTGTGCCATGGCTTCCCTTCCTAACCCTTGGTGTCCCCTTGGTCCTTGATTTTGTTCTCTTGTTGATTTTGCTCTCTGATATCTCGATGTCCACAGCACGACTTGGTTTGACCCGGCACGCCTTGACACGATTTCTGTGTTTTAATTTATTGCTAGTATTCTTTGATTTTAGGCAGTAACTTGTTGGGATACTTGTAACTTGCAGCTTTTAACTTGTAACCTTGCGACCTGTAATTAATCCCTTGTAACCTGATATCTTGGTAGTGGTCATCGCGACGCACTCTTGACTTGACTCGACTCGACAACTGGTCGTACTTGACTTGCCCTAACACCATGGGTGTTCTTTCTTGTTGCTTGTGCAAATCTACTTGTCTTGTCTTGCATCATGTCTAGGACGTGACTCCCTAGGTACCACGGCCAGGGACTCATACTAAATTGGATTAGGCTAATGACTAGATCGAACTAGAACATGGAGAATTTCCAGTCACAAGCAATCTCGTTATCTGGGCGTCTTAATGGACTTGTAGCTTGCCGACGAGTAGAGCACATTTCCAGCACACTGTCATGTGTTGCACCTCTAAGTCACCTAAAGGTATATCGTTTCTTGGGCGATGTACCCAACCATACTCTCAACCCGCGGAAGGATAACTAGATAGTCTGCAGGGCCTGGGACTGGAAAATTCTTATTGCATCTTGATAGTAATTAGGCTTGTGATAACCCTAGTTAGTTAAAGTAGTAAGCAGTAGTAATTGCTTGACCGCTTGTGAATGGATGTTGTCTAGCCCTGTCTAAGTCTTGTTTAGTCCCAGTACCTGGTTTCCCCTTGAGCATGATTGTTTAACTTATCCTTAACAATAAATGAATAGAGACAAGGGCTATTCAGGCGAAGGGTTACAGCCCCGGTCCTTGTTTGGTTTTACGGGTTGTAATCTGGCTCCCGGAATGGTTCCTTGTCCCTAGTCGTTTATTGTCCTATTGTACTTTATTACTTGCATTTTCTCCTATTTTTCTCATGTTCTGATATGCTGGCTTTGTTCTTATTTCGTGGCCTCCTTTGTGGCACTTGCTCTTTCTGGGGTTTGACCCAGCTGGTTTTGTGTGGCCAGATTTCTGAGCAGCACCGGAGGATCTACCGAACCTCTAGCCCGATGGTGGGGACTAGAAGGAACCCGGGCTACGAGTGGGTTTTCTATTTTGTTTCGCTCACTCTATTGTAAAAATTATTTTTCTGAGACGTTTAGCCGACGAGCACCTGTTAGCTCGATGCACATTTATTTACTGTCTGCCTACGGGCTGTAAACATGATTAACAAATCCTAGGGTTGATCATGTACGACTGAACTCTTGCTAGTCCTCGCATTTTGTACGACTAGCTTCATGATCAACTGAATATGTAATATTTGGGACGCCTTTTATTGTATATTTGGTGATCTAACATCTTGTAATTATATTATTTGTTTGAGATTGAGACAATAGGCTTGACCTTAAGAGACCGTTGGCTTGTAGTAAACCCTCATATCTAGACAGCCATGACCGTATAGCGAGATGGATTCCATTTTAATATACGTAGCTGGCTATGTACGCCCCCGCTCTCCAGTATTCTGGTTCTGGGGTGTGACATGGTTTAAGTGGTGGCCCATGCAGGTCTTGGCATTCAAGATATGTGAGGGTTTACCGGATATATATCTCAATCAGTACTTGTCTTTGATCTCCATTCATATCCTCTGAATCTCTGGATTTTTGCCCTGATCATGTGCTTGTATCGTTGATTTGGCCTGGTCCTTCCTCATTGTTTCCCTGTGTCGTCTTCTTCAGCGGTACTGCACCTGACCCCGCCGATCAGCAAGGTGGAGCACTTTCCGTGGACCAGCAACCCGGAGACCAAGCCCAGCATTTCGGAGTTGCCTCCAGAGTTCTACCTCCCGGAGGAGAACCCCCAGTTCGACCCGTCCAGCCTGCAGAGCCTGACGATGGCACCTTGGTAGGTCTCATCAGGACCTTGATAGCTTTCCAGGATCGTCGAGGAGATGCCTTGCACCAGGTAGTGGCGGATGCTTTGACCAGAGGCGGTCATCTAGGGAACAGCGTGGCCAACAGCTTCAAGCGCTTAAACGCTCCCTTCTTCGACGACAGCGAAGATGCGATTGCCGCGGACGCTTGGCTTCAGGATACCGAGGTAGTTCTGGAAGCAGCTAGGACACCTGAGAATGAGAAGGTGGCGGTAGTACGCCTGCAGTTGTTAGACTTGGCTCGCAGTTGGTGGGTAGCGCAAGCCATGGGATTAGTGGCACCCATTCCTTGGGCAGTATTTAGAGAGAGATTCCAGACGAAGTATTTTGATGCTGTAGCCCAGTATGACCTACAGACGAGATTTACCAACTTGAAGCAAGGAGGCAGAACGGTCGACGGTTATGCATCTGAGTTTTCTAGATTCAGTAGGTTTGACCCCACCTTGGTGGCAACCGAGTTTAATAGAGCCCAACGGTTCCAACAAGGACTGCATTTGGAGATCTTGTTGGCAGTTGAGCAGTTCGAGCAACAGACGTTCGATGCGGTATTGAGAGCAGCTAGGAGGTATGAGTACACCTCCCAAAGGATCGTTGATAGGACCGGAGGTAGGAAGCGGTCCCACAGTCAGTTGCACCAACCATCAGCTCCAGCCCCGGCAGCTAGGAGTTTGACCATTAGAACCCCGAGGCGGGCGGCCTCAGTAATATCGGTTCAGCATTCAACCCCGACATACCCGCAGCAGCAGAAGCAAAAGCAGACTTTCGCGATGGGATGTTCTCATTATGGGAAGCCAGGACATGTGGTGGCGGATTGTCGTAGGGCGCAAGGATTGTGCCTGGCTTGTGGAGCGGCAGATCACAAGATAGGAGCCTGCCCGAATAGGGGTAGTTCGTCCTCTTCCAACCTAACCAGTCCATCGGTTAGGGGACCAGTACCTATGCAGCAGCAGCAGTACCCGAGGCCCTTATTACCTCAGGCCCAAGTATTTCACCAGCAGAACCAGCAGCAGTACACCCAAGCCCAAGTGCAGAGCAGGCAGAGAGGTTTCCAGCAGAGGGGACCCGCAGATAGAGGACAAGGTCAGGCCATGATGATGACTATGGAAGAAGAAGTTGCACCAGGTGAGGTAGTGGCAGGTACTATTCTCGTCAACTCCTCTCCAGCATCGATATTATTTGATTCTGGTGCATCGCATTCATTTATATCTGCACGATTCGTGACACGGATAGGATTGTAGCCCGAGTCATTATCAGTGAGGCTTAATATACTTACTAGTAATGGTCTTGTGGGAGTAGATCGAGTATTTTCCTCGTGTCGAATCGTAATTAGCGGTAGAGAGTTCCCCGCTAGATTTATAGAATTCCCTATGGCAGACTATGATGTAGTCCTAGGCATGGATTGGTTGAGGAACCAGTATGCTAGGATAGACTGCCACATTGGTAGGGTTGTCTTTAGTATTCCAGGAGAGCAAGAGTTTTCATTTTCTAGAGGCGCAGTGGAACCATCTTCCCCAGTATTGCGGATGGCAGTAGCAGCAGTGCAGTTACCTAGGATAGTTGAAGAATTTCTATATGTCTTCCCAGAAGAACTTCCAGGGATGCCGCCAGAGCGGGGGATTGAGTTCACTATAGACTTGATTCCCGGGACAGCACCAGTATCAGAGCGAGTCTACAGAATGGCGCCTTCAGAGTTGGAGATTTTGTATAAGATGATTGAAGAATTAAGGACCAAGGGATTCATTCATGTAAGTGGATCGCCTTGGGGAGCCCCGATGCTTCTTGTGAAAAAGAAGGATGGTACGTCCAGGTTGTTTGTAGATTATCGTACTTGAACTCAGTGACAATCAAGAACAGATACCCTCTACCGAGGATAGATGACTTGTTTGATCAACTCAGAGGGGCTTCAGTGTTTTCGAAGATAGACTTGCGGTCAGGATACCACCAGATCAGAGTCATAGAGCAGGACATCCCGAAGACATCGTTTAGATCGAGATATGGGTATTGGGAGTTCCTTGTTACGCCCTTTGGAGCGACCAATGCGCCAGCCGTATTCATGGACCTCATGAATTATATTTTCATGCCTTACTTGGATCAGTTCGTGATCATGTTCCTAGATGATATCCTGGTCTATAGCAAGAGCGAAGCAGAGCACGAGCAACATCTCAGAATCGTCCTTCAGACGCTTAGAGAGCATCAGTTGTACGCCAAGTTCAGTAAATACGAGTTCTGGCTCGATCGTATTTCGTATTTGGGTCACATCATTACCCGAGGAGGAGTAGAAGTGGATCCCCAGAAGATTGTGGCTATCGAGTCATGGCCAGTGCCTAGTTCAGCGGCAGAGGTTTGCAGCTTCCTTGGATTAGCCGGCTACTACCGGCGATTCGTTTCAGATTTTGTAAGGATTTCAGCACCGATGACCCAGTTGACCCGCAAGGATGTGCAGTTTGCTTGGACAGCAGAGTGCCAGGAATTATTTGAGAAGTTGAAACGAGGTTTGATAACGGCTCCCATTCTCACACTTCCAGATGGGACCAGAGGATTCACAGTTTATTGCGACGCTTCAGGCAGAGGATTGGGATGTGTCTTGATGCAGCATGGGAAGGTAATATCTTATGTATCATGTCAACTTCATGATCATGAGAAGAATTACTCGACCCACGACTTGGAACTGGCAGCAGTAGTATTTGCACTCAAGCTTTGGCGACACTACTTATACGAAGACAGAGTAGAGATATTTACGGATCATAAGAGCTTGAAGTATGTTTTCACCTAGAAGGACCTTAATATGCGGCAGAGAAGATGGTTCGAGCTATTGGTGGACTACGATGTGGACTTACAGTATCACCCAGGGAAGGCCAACGTTGTGGCAGATGCGTTGAGCCGGAGAGCTGGAGTTTATTTTCTAACGGTGCAACCAGAGTTATTATCAGATCTTCAGAATATGGGAATTGAAGTGGTTCTTCCTACCAACGTGGCGTTGATGGCCAGTCTACAGGTTCAGTCCAGCATAGTTGAGAGGATCCGGATGGCGCAATCTACAGATTCCAAGCTTCAGCGACTCAGAGCAGAGTGTGAAGCAGGGAGGAGACCAGAGTTGTGCATTCATGAAGATGGTACACTTCGGCACGGCACTCGTCTTTGTATACCCAGTGGAGATATCAGACATGAGGTCATGGCAGAAGCTCACAGTTCACAGTATTCTATTCATCCCGGTGGTACGAAGATGTACCGTGATATTCGTCAGCATTTCTAGTGGAATGGCATGAAGAAGGAGATAGCCCGATTTATCTCTCGGTGTTTGGTGTGCCAGCAGGTTAAAGTTGAACATCAGAGGCCCGTTGGACTTCTTCAGCCCTTGCCGATTCCAGAATAGAAGTGGAAGCATGTGACCATGGATTTTGTGACTGGATTGCCTAGATCCCCAGCTGGTCGAGATGTTATTTGGGTTATAGTTGACCGGCTCACGAAGGTGGCTCACTTTCTTCTATTCAGAGTTGGACAGTCTACAGCTCAGCTTGCAGAGATGTACCTCAGGCAGATTGTCAGGCTTCATGGGGTGCCGGTCAGTATTACCTCGGACATGGATTCAAGATTCACGTCACACTTTTGGCATAGCCTACAAGAGAGTTTGGGAACTCGTCTCCAGTTCAGCTCGGCGTATCATCCGCAGACAGATGGTCAGTCGGAGCACACAATCCAGACCCTTGAAGACATGTTGAGATCTTGTACACTTGACTTCGGTGGTTCGTGGAAAGATCACCTGCACCTGGTGGAGTTCTCGTACAATAATAGTTTCCAGGCCAGTATCCAGATGGCACCATTTGAGGCACTGTATGGCAGGAAGTGCAGATCTCCGCTAGCATGGGATGATATTGGAGAGAGACAGATGCTCGGTCCAGAAATGATTGCCCAGACAGTTGAAGTAGTCAGAAGAGTCCGGGACCATCTTCGAGTTGCCCAAGATCGCCAGCGACATTGGACCGATGCCCATCGACGTCCCTTAGAGTTTGCTATCGGCGACCATGTATTCCTTAGGATCTCGCCTAACCGTGACGTCATTCGCTTTGGCGTGCGAGAAAAGCTTAGTCCTAGGTATATAGGGCCGTTCGATATCCTGGAGCGAGTAGGAGAGGTATCCTATCGTCTTGCTCTTCCGCCGTCGCTAAGTGAGGTGCATGATGTATTCCATGTGTCCCAATTACGACGGTACATCCCGGACCCGAGCTACATCCTAGACCATTTGGAATTGGTTGTTGGTACCAACCTTTCGTATGAGGAGAAGCCCGTGTCTATATTGGACCGGAGGGAGAAGATACTCAAGAACAAGACTATTAATTTAGTCCGTGTTGCTTGGGGTTATCACTCTCTAGGTGAGTCAACGTGGGAGCGTGAGGACGACATCCGATCGCGATATCCCGACTTGTTTGACTCGTAAGGTATAATGTCTTCCTTATGCCTTATGCTTTCCATCCCTTGCTTGCATGTATGATTGTATGATTGAACTGCTTAGTGTAGTTATTGGTGCTTAGTGTAACTTGCCGTGGCAGTCTCTAGCTCCTTGAATTAAATTCCGAGGACGGAATTCTTTTAAGGTGGGTAGAGTTGTCACCCTTATTTTCCGTATTTTGTATTCATGCTCATAGTTGGATTTTGCCATGAATTTTATTTTTTTGGACTTGTGGAATTTTGGGTTTTCTCGTATTTTGGGTTTCGGCTCGGTTTTAATCGGTTTGGTTTAATATGCATTGGAACACCTTAACCTATTCTCCACCTTCATTCCACCACAACCCACCCTCATTAAATCTTCACCTAACTTTCTCTCTCCTCCATAATTTTTATTAATTTCTCCATCTTCTTCTTCCTCCTTCCTCCTCCAACACCATAGGTAAGTGCACCTTGCCAACAAATAAGCACCATATTTTATTTGTCCATTAGCTAGATTAGGAATGGAGAACAACATTAGAACTTGACATTTTATGATTTGGAGTCTCCATTGTTCTAGATCTAAGTTTTAACTATTTTTGGATTTACATGGTTTTGATCTATTTAAGTTAGCTTTTTGTGGGTTTTGATGTTCCTATGTTGGGTAGAATCAAATTTCACCCAAGATAGAACTTTGAAAATCCGAATTTCGAGTTGTGATGGACAAGTTATGGTATTTTGAAGTTTTGGAACCCATTGGAGCTCCTCCTCTACAATGGAGAAGAAGACCCCTCCAGCCGCGCTGTTTAGCGCAGTACTGCCCTCTCCCGCACCGTAGACTTTAGCGCTGGTTGCTGACCGTTCAGCCCTCCCCCGCTTGTGCGCGCCCTTGCGCCTGGCCGCTGCCCGATTACGCACGCGTCCCCTGCGCCATCGGTCGCTGCGCCATTGGCTCCCTGCGCCCATGGCCCCTGCGCCATTGGCCCCTCCCTCATGGCCCCCGCGCCATCGGCCGCTGCGCCATTGGATCCCTGCGCCCATGGCCCCTGCACCCATGGCCCCCGCGCCATCGGCCGCTGCGCCATTGGCTCCCTGCGCCCATGGCCCCCGCGCCATCGGCAGCTGCGCCATTGGTCCCTGTGCCCATGGCCCCCGTACCATCGGCCGCTGCGCCATTGGTCCCTGCGCCCATGGCCCCTGCGTCATCGGTCGCTGCGCCATTTGTCGCTGCGTCCATGGCCCCCGCGCCATCGGCCGCTGCGCCATTGGCTCCTGCGCCCATGGCCCCCGCGCCATCGGCCGCTGCGCCATTGGCTGCTGCGCCCATGGCCCCCGCGCCATCGACCGCTGCGCCATTGGCTCCCTTCGCCCATGGCCCCCGCGCCATCGGCCGCTGCGCCATTGGTCCCTGCGCCCATGGCCCCCGTGCCATCGGCCGCTGCGCCATTGGCCCATGCGCCCATGGCCCCCGCACCATCGGCCGCTGCGCCATTGGCCCCTGCACCCATGGCCCCCGCGCCATCGGCCCCTGCGCCATTGGCTCCCTGCGCCCCCTTGGCATGCTGCGACCATTCCCGAGCGCGTCTTTTGGCGCCGCTTACCCGAGCCCCTTGCCTGGCACACCCTGTGCCATGGCTTCCCTTCCTAACCCTTGGTGTCCCCTTGGTCCTCGATTTTGTTCTCTTGTTGATTTTGCTCTCTGAGATCTCGATGTCCACAGCACGACTTGGCTTGACCCGGCACGCCTTGACACGATTTCTGTGTTTTAATTTATTGCTAGCATTCTTTGATTTTGGGCAGTAACTTGTTGGGATACTTATAACTTGCGGCTTTTAACTTGTAACCCTGCGACCTGTAATTAATCCCTTGTAACCTGATATCTTGGTAGTGGCCGTCGCGGCCCACTCTTGACTTGACTCGACTCGACAACTGGTCGTACTTGACTTGCCCTGACACCGTAGGTGTTCTTTCTTGTTGCTTGTGCAAATCTACTTGTCTTGTCTTGTATCATGTCTAGGACGTGACTCTCTGGGTACCACGGCCAGGGACTCATACTAAATTGGATTAGGCTAATGACTAGATCGAACTAGAACATGGAGAATTTCTAGTCACAAGCAATATCGTTATCTGGGCGTCTTAATGGACTTGTAGCTTGCCGACGAGTAGAGCACATTTCCAGCATACTGTCATGTGTTGCACCTCTAAGTCACCTAAGGGTATATCGTTTCTTGGGCGATGTACCCAACCATACTCTCAACCCGCGGAAGGATAACTGGATAGTCTGCAGGGCTTGGGACTGGGAAATTCTCATTGTATCTTGTTAGTAATTAGGCTTGTGATAACCCTAGTTAGTTAAAGTAGTAAGCCGTAGTAATTGCTTGACCGCTTGTGAATGGATGTTGTCTAGCCCTGTCTAAGTCTTGTTTAGTCCCAGTACCTGGTTTCCCCTTGAGCATGATTGTTTAACTTATCCTTAACAATAAATGAATAGAGACAAGGGCTATTCAGGCGAAGGGTTACAGCCCCGATCCTTATTTGGTTTTACGGGTTGTAATCTGGCACCCGGAATGGTTCCTTGTCCCTAGTTGTTTATTGTTGTGTTGTACTTTATTACTTGTATTTTCTCCTATTTTTCTCATGTTCTGATATGCTGGCTTTGTTCTTATTTTGTGGCCTCCTTTGTGGCACTTGCTCTTTCTGGGGTTTGACCCAGCTGGTTTTGTGTGGCCAGATTTCGGAGCAGCACTCGAGGATCTACCGAACCTCCAGCCCGATGGTGGCGACTAGAAGGAACTCGAGCTACGAGTGGGTTTTCTATTTTGTTTCACTCACCCTATTGTAAAAATTATTCTTTTGAGGCGTTTAGCCGACGAGCACCTGTTAGCTCGATGCACATTTACTTACTGTCTGCCTACGAGCTGTAAACATGATTAACAAATCCTAGGGTTGATCATGTACGACTGAACTCTTGCTAGTCATCGTATTTTGTACGACTAGCTTCATGATCAACTGAATATGTAATATTTGGGACGCCTTTTATTGTATATTTGGTGATCTAATATCTTGTAATTATATTATTTGTTTGAGATTGAGACAATAGGCTCGACCTTAAGAGACCGTTGGCTTGTAGTAAACCCTCATATCTAGACAGCCGTGACCGTATAGCGAGATGGATTCCATTTCAATATACGTAGCTGGCTATGTACGCCCCCGCTCTCCAGTATTCTGGTTCTGGGGCGTGACGAAATGGATTTGTAGACTAGTTGACCAAACTTTGACCTAGTTGGCTAGTCTGGTTGACCAAAGATGACCCAAGGTTGACTTTGACTTAGATTGCCCCAAATCATGTAGAATTTGCATTGAAGACTTTCCTTATGATATTTTAGACTGTATTATGACATGTGGTTGTTTTAAATAGGATCTTATTACTCCAGTCCAGTCACTTTTCATCATCAGCAGTTCGGATTGCCAGGCGAGTACATTCTCTGATCTTTTCATGCTTCTTTGGATATGTACTCTTGTTATAGACTAGTATACTTGATGCTGACACGACGTTCACACGGATCAGTACCCTCTGGATCTTTTCATGCGATGTGATCCCCTCGGATACATCGAGTATGTCATGTTCATGTACTTTACCATGGTCATCATGTACTCCATTTATTCACATTTATCCATGTGCACTCATATGTTATTCATGTACACTCATGACCATATGAGCTCCATATATACAGTAGTTGTTATCCATGTGCAATAACATAACATTCTCCGATCCTTGTGTATTGGTTGGGGGCAGGGAGAGTGTAGTTGGTTATGTGATCATTATCCCCAGTAGTTATCCATGTGCATTCCATAGTTGTCTCCATGTGCAACCCAAGCTGTTTACATAACCAATTTATGCTCTAATTCACGTAGACGGCTACATTCTTTAATTATCATATTTATATCTCAGTTATATCTTCTCTCCTGTTGATTTCTCTTTACAGCGATTCATGTATAGTTTTCTATAGCTTGCTTTATATGTCCATTCCTGATATGAACTGTTGTGAAAGATATGTGCTCGTTCCGTCCTGACTGGGCATGTTAAAAATTTTACAGGTGATGATGAGGAGTACTGTCCTACTTATTATGGTATTGGCTTAGATGACACTGGCGACGTGGACCCACAGGAGGATCCCACAGTCGCTGAGGACTTGCCCATAGTCTAGCTAAGACTTAGTACTTTATTTTGTATTTTCTGTTTGAGACATTTATGAGTTGTACTTGAGATTTTTTCTGGTGGTTTACACCTAGACTTTTATTGTGACTCTCTTGAGATTCTTCTTTTATTCCATCTTAGTATTGTGATTGAGTTACGTATTATTTACCCTCTATTCATGGCTCATTTAGATTGTGTTAGATATGGTAATCCAGGACAACGTTCTACCGCCGACACTGCGGCGTAGGCTGGGCGTTCGTTACTTCTCGTGCCCTCACACTGGGTGCGGGTTGTGACACATTTTTTATTGGTGGCCCATACAGGTCAGTCACAATCACAACTAGTGTGATTCGTAGTGGTACTCGAACTAGAGCATCATTACAGCCTGCAATAGGATATAGGATATAAGTTAAGGTACTCAATCATATTAGAAAAACTCTTATCAAATTCTTACTATAATTGTCTTTTTTTAAAACAACTGTCCTCCCTTGATGATTTTGCTTCTTCTCAGTAATTGATTTCCTTGTTCGATCTGTCTTCAAGATAGTTAAGGAGATTTCATCTCTTCGGTCCATGCAGGACCAGATTCGCATTAGTACGATGTCGTGGTAGTACGGCAATTTGGTTGTACTACCACGAGCCTGCTATAGAGTATAGGAAGTAAGGTGTTAGAATGAGAGGATACTCAATCACTATTAGAATTTCCTGAGAGATTCCTGGGACGACCCTTGAGAATCTCATTGTGAGCTTCGATTTAGATTTTCTTTCCCTTATTTTAATCCACTTTCCTCCCTTGATTCTGGCATCTTGTTTGAACTCTTTTCACTAATACCCTTACTTTCTTGTGTTTGATAATGGTTAGGAAGATGGCTACACTGCTATATACTCATTGATCAAACGCATGGCTATAAGGATTACATTAAGGAATTGGAATACACGGAGACTTTGATTAAGTTATAAGGGCATTTTCTAAATGGATGATTTAATGATTAGTAGTTTGTAAGTTGGGATATTACCAAGGAAATTTATCTTGAAGATTCTAAGTAGTAATCACCAGAGGATTATAAAATTATATTTTGATACTGGAGGAAAGTAGTTAGAATCTATATAAATCGATTTCAGGAATTGATGTGATTCATGAATTATTGGATTATGATTATACATCTTTGAACGTATATAGATTGGTTTGATAATGATCAAAAAGGGGGTGGCAATATGAACTATAAATTGAGTCGTACAAGTTGTGATGTATATGTTTGTGAATTTCAATTTTAGTGGAAGCAATGATATTAAAATTTTGGTTTAAAAGATTGGGAAGATATAAAAACGATTTTTTTGGAAAAAAATCTCAAATTTGGAATCATGTCAATTGATTGAAGATTTAAAAAATCTATTTAGATTTGGTTTACGAAGTAGTGATTATGTTTCAGTGACTTAGAAAGAGAAATTATGGTTGATAAGCGCGTTAAAATACTGAGCTGTAAATGCTAGATTGCCGTGATAAGCTAAGTGTGTATCTTGAGGATTATTTGAGACAAGTTGGGAGTTTTTAAAGTTATGAAGTGATATAGAATTTTACGGATTCATGATTTATTAACTCTGGAGTTCAAAGTTGGGTTGAAATGTTAAATTTTGGAAATGTTAGTAGTAATGTGATAAAAGTTACTATGAGGTTTATGAAAAGGATTTAAATGTTAGTCGTGGTTAGATTGGAAGGCTTAGAGTGAATACAAATTGAGGTAGTTATTTTCGGAATTTCTTTTTAAAGGAATGTAAAGGTAGGCCACCAAGGTAACCTTAATGAGATAGGAGTGTTCCACACTAATTGCCATATCACTCATGACTATAATAGTAGTATATACTCTAGTGCTGTTAGTCGTCTGCCAAACTATGGGACTGTATCTCAATATTGACTTACTCAACCTTCCCTCAAATCTAGATCTTTTATTGTGACTTTCTAATCGTTTGTATTTGATCGTTCCTTAGCAGTTTCGCCTTTAGTACCGTGTCCCTAAATTATTTCACTGGATTCTTAATTAAATTTATTTCATGCTTCAACTTGATTTCCTTTATTCTTGTATTCGTTGCCACCTTTTGAACCCTTACCATGATACTAAATTACTTTCTGACTTAAATTCGAGATTCAATCATGACTCAATTCTTTCAACCTGACATGTGACGGTGTTCTTCTTGTTTCCCTAAATGCTTAACCTTGTACCTTATCTTGATTGCTTGACCAGCTTAGTTAATGATCTTGGACTATTTTTTTCTTCTTCATCATTACCTCCCTTACTTATACTTGGCTACCTTATGTTGCTAATTTAAGCCTTAGTTTTGCAAGCTTATCTCTTTTTTCGAGCTTGATCATGACATATTTTATTGGGCCGACCCACTAACATATTGTCTAATCAGAACAGGTGTATGATGGTCTGATCAACCTAGTGCACTTGGTTCGCTTTCATATATTACTTTACGTGGATGAGACTCTAGGGCATCTGTCTCATCCACGACAGTTTGGCAATTCTCCTTGAACTATTTTGTCATCTATGAACCACGTATTGTAATCAATAGTATCATCTTTGAACTCTTTTTGCTTTTGTCTTTCACATATTTCAGAATGACAAGGCACTGTACTTAATAGGTCAACCCAGAGTATCACGTTTAGCTTCCTTATCAAAAGGAGGATCGTGGCTTATTTCCATATCCTCGCAGTATTTCTTTAGGATTTTAATAGTGTTGAATTCTAAACCCTTGATCGCGACCAGTCGACTTGGTCATTCCCTTATCATCCAATGTTGGAACCTTATTCAATTGAATTAATTCAATTGTGACAAGGATTTCAAGTCCTGGATACTCGTACCTAGACTTCAATAACCTCGTTCTCCATCTTGTCCAAACCTCGATTCATCCTGGATTTGATCAACTAAGATCATATCGAGACTAAAATTTCTATAGATATACATATATATATAGTGTGCTTGGATTTCAGTGTTATTGACAGTCGTGCTTTAAAACTTTCGATTTTTGATCATCTTTAGAATATTAATGCTTTATGGTTAATTTTAGTTGTTTTTATAATCACCAGTAATTGTATAGGATGATATACTGCCTTACAGCCCAATGATATATTATTTATCCTTATCCTTTCCAGAATGGCACCCATGACCAGAGTTTGTCCCCAGTGCACAGCTGCAATTCCGGATGAGACCGATATTGTACTTTCCCCTTTTATTGTTTAGGAGGTGTTAGTAGCCTCACCGAAGAATTTTCCTCCATCTCCTATCCTTCAGGAGAGGTCTGCAGTTCAGCCGGAGATTGAGGGCCTTCTTTTGCCTCCCAGAGTGGTACCCCATGCCATTCTTGATGGAGCTTATATTTACAGACTTCTTCAGGATGTGCAGGAGGTGCAGAGACTTCAGGCCAAGCTTATGAGAGAGCAGAGTCTCAGTTTTCAACTGTTATGGGATTACATGCATTCGAGGGAGGAGCCTAGTCCCAAGAGAGCGAGGAGCAGTTTATACCCAGAGCCTCAGGAGTACCCAGGCTTTCAACCTAGACCAGCCTATCCAGTTCAGATTCCTGTCCAGCAGAGGCCAATGGAGCGAGTGCCTACCTGTGCTTTTTGTAAGAAGCTTGGGCACGTATAGAAGGACTGTAGGAAGAGACTAGGATTATGCCTATTTTGTGGGTCAGCTGCACACAAGATACGAGACTGTCCTACTACACTTGTCCCTAGTCGAGGCCTACCTCCGGGAGAGTGTTACGCCCCAAAACCAGAATACTGGAGAGCGGGGGCGTACATAGCCAGCTACGTATAATGAAATAGAATACATCTCAACTATACGGTCACGGCTGTCTAGATATGAGGGTTTACTACAAGCCAACGGTCTCTTATGGTCAAGCCTATTGTCTCAATCTCAAGCAAGTAATATGATCACAAGATGTTTGACCACCAAATATACAATAAAAGGCGTCCCAAATATTACATATCAGCTGATCATGAAGCTAGTCGTACAAAATGCTAGGACTAGCAAGAGTTAAGTCATACATGATCAACCCTAGGATTTGTCAATCATGTTTACAGCCCGTAGGCAGACAGTAAGTAAAGTGCATCGAGCTAACAGGTGCTCGTCGGCTAAACGCCTAAAAAGAATAACTTTACAATAGAGTGAGCGAAACAAAATAGAAAACCCACTCGTAGCCCGGGTTCCTTCTAGTCGCCACCATCGGGCTGGACGTTCGGAAGATCCTCGGGAGCTGCTCCGAAATCTGGCCACACAAAACCAGCTGGGTCAAACCCCAGAAAGAGCAAGTGTCACAAAGGAGGCCACGAAATAAGAACAAAAACCAGCATATTAGAACATAAGAAAAGAAATGGAAGAAGGTACAAGTAAATAAAGAGTGCAATAGGACAATAAACGAATAGTGACGTGGAACCATTCTGGAAACCAGGTTACAACCCGTAAACCAAATAAGGACCGGGGTTGTAACCATTCGCCTGAACAGCACTCTGTCTCTACCCATTTATTGTTAGAGATAAGTAAAACAAGCATGTACAAGAGTTCCAGGTACAGGGGCTAGACAAGACTTAGACAAGGCTGGACTCCATCCATTCATAAAGCGGCCAAGCAATTACTACGGCTTACTACTTAACTAACTAGGGTTATCACAAGCCTTAATTACTAACAAGATGCAATGAGAATTTCCCAGTCCCAAGCCCTGCAGACCATCTAGTTATCCTTCCGCGGGTTGAGAGTATGGTTGGGTACATCGCCCCGGAGACGATATACCCTTAGGTGACTTAGAGGGTGCAACACATGACAGTGTGCTGGAAATGTGCTCTACTCGTTGGCAAGCTACAAGTCCAATTAAGAGCGCCCAGATAACGAGATTGCCTGTGACTGGAAATTCTCCATGAACTATAGTTTGATCTAGTCATTAGCCTAATCCATATTCAGTATGAATCCCTGACCGTGGGAACCAGGGAGTCACGTCCTAGACATGATGCAAGACAATACAAGTGGATTGCACAAGCAAGCAAGCAGGAACACCCACGGTGTCAAGTTGATTATACGAGTCAAGTTAGCCGTCGCAACAGTATCAAGATAAATTATGTCAGGGTACTTGCCAGGAGTGCGCCACGACGGGCCACTATCATGTCAGGTTGGTCATGTCAGGAGTGCACCACTACGGGTCACTGTCGTGTTATGCTAGTTCCTTGTCATACCATGCCATGTACAATAGTCATTCCAAACATATTAAGTAAAATCAAGTTCATGACAAAAAGGCGTAAGGATATAAAATGGGCATAAAATATCTAATAAAATATCAATATACAGGGCTATAGAAGAGCCAAGCTTAAGGAAAAATGAAACCAAATCTCCATGATTGGACAGATTGCGCAAGGGTCCCTGGGGTCGGGTTGCGCAGGAGTCAAGTGCGCCAGGGGCCAACTGCGCAGGAGTGAGCTGCGCAGAAGTCGGCTTGCGCTGAGTTGGTTGGCGCAGGGTTCAGATTGCGCATGAGTGAAGTGCGCGGGGATAGATGGCGCATGGGTCAGATTGCGCATGAGCAGACTGCACATGGACAGATTGCGCAATGAGCAGACTGCACAGGACAGGTTGCACATGAGCAGACTGCGCAGGATCAGATTGCGCAGGGATGGATGCGCCCTGGGGTTGAGCGCAGTTCGCCAAGAGACAAGTAGCGCGGTCGGCGCTGCGCTAAAGAGCGCAGGCCGAGAGGGGGATGCGCAGTCCAGCACTGCGCTAAAGAGCGCAGGCTGCTGTCTCCTTCTCCAGGCCGAGAAGAACACTCCAAGAACTCCAAAGTTCAAATCTTCATATCTTGGTTAAATCAAAACCAAATCTAGATTTTTAAAGGTCTAACTTGAGTAAAATTGAATTCTTTTCCACATGGAAGGATCAAAACCCACAAAATCTCAACCAAAATAGATCAAAACTATATAAATTCGAAAATAGAGAAACTTAGATCTAGAATAATGGAGACTCCAAATCACAAAATGTCAAGTTCTAATGTTAATCTCCATGGCCTAATCTAGCTAATGGACAATTAAAAGTGGTTCTCATGTGGTGGCAAGGTGCACTTGCCTATGGATGGAGTGTAGTGTAGAGGAAGGAAGAAGAAGAAGAAAAAAATTTTATTGGAGGGAAGTAATGAGGAGGGAGAGTGTTAGGTGGGGATAATAAAGAGGGTGGGTTGTGGTGGAATGAGGGTTGAACATAGGCTAAGGTGTTCCAATGCATGTTAAACCAAACCAAACCAAACCAAATCAAACCAATTCTCCTCCACAAAATAAACCAAGCCCGGTAAAACCCAATTACGAGAACCAAAATCCGCAAGTCAAGCCACTTACAAGTATATCCCAAAATCTGAGAAAATAAATACAGGTCTGAAATACATGCAAGCTTGACAAAATACGTATTAAGAATATGAGTGTTACAACTCTACCCACCTTAAAAGAATTTCGTCTTCGAAATTTAATTAAGAGGCTAGAGAGACAAGAGCAAGCCATATTAATCACATGCAAGCTATAACCAGGCAAGCAATCAGACAATCATACATGCAAGCAAGGGGTGGAAGACATAAGGCATAAGGAAGATATTATACCTTACGAGTCAAACAGGTAGGGATATCGCGATCGGATGTCTTCCTCACGCTCCCACGTTGACTCACCGAGAGAGTGATGACCCCAAGCAACACGGACTAAGTTAATAGTCTTGTTCTTGAGTATCTTCTCTCTCCGGTCCAATATAGACACGGGCCTCTCCTCATACGAAAGGTTGGTACCAACAACCAATTCCGAATGATCCATGATATAGCTCGGGTCCGGGACGTACCGTCGTAATTGGGACACATGGAATACATCATGTACCTCACTTAGCGACGGCGGAAGAGCAAGACGATAGGATACATCTCCTACTCGCTCCAGGATATCGAACGGCCCTATATACCAAGGACTAAGCTTTCCCCGCACGCCAAAGCGAATGACGTCGCGGTTAGACGAGATCCTAAGGAATACATGGTCGTCGATAGCAAACTCCAAGGGACGTCGATGAGCATCGGCCCAATGCCGCTGGCGATCTTGGGCAACTCGAAGACGATCTCTGATCCTTCTGACCACTTCAACTGTCTGGGCAATCATTTCTGGACCGAGCATCTGTCTCTCTCCAACATCATCCCATGCTAGCGGGATCTGCACTTCCTACCATACAGAGCCTCGAATGGAGCCATCTGGATACTGGCCTGGAAACTATTGTTGTACGAGAACTCCACCAGATGCAGGTGATCTTCCCACGAACCACCGAAGTCGAGCATACAAGATCTCAAAATGTCTTCAAGAGTCTGGATTGTGCGCTCTGACTGGCCATCTCTCTGCGGATGATAAGCTGAGCTAAACTGGAGACGAGTTCCCAAACTCTCTTGCAGGTTGCGCCAAAAGTGCGATGTAAACCTTGAATCTCGGTCCGAGGTGATACTGACGGGCACACCGTAAAGCCTGACAATCTGCCTGAGGTACATCTCTGCCAACTGAGCCGTTGACTGCCCAACTCTAAATGGAAGAAAATGAGCCACCTTCGTGAGCCGGTCAACTATAACCCAAATAGCATCTCGACCAGCTGGGGATCTTGGCAATCCAGTCACAAAATCCATGGTCACATGCTCCCACTTCCATTCTAGAATCGGCAAGGGCTGAAGAAGTCCAGCGGGCCTCTGATGTTCAGCTTTAACCTGCTGGCAAACCAAACACCGAGAGACAAACCGGGCTATCTCCCTCTTCATGCCATTCCACCAGAAGTGCTGACGGATATTACGGTACAACTTCGTGCCACCGGAATGAATAGAATACTGCAAACTGTGAGCTTCTGCCATGACTTCCTGTCTGATATCTCCACTCGGTACACAAAGACGAGAGCCGTGTCGAAGTGTACCATCTTTATGAATGTATAACTCTGGCCTTCTTCCTGCCTCGTACTCTGCTCTGAGCCGCTGAAGCTTGGAATCTGTAGACTGCGCCACTCGGATCCTCTCAACTATGCTGGACTGAACCTGTAGACTGGCCATCAATGCCACGTTGGAAGGAAGAACCACTTCAATTCCCATCCTCTGAAGATCTGCCAATAACTCTGGTTGCGCCGTCAGGAAATAAACTCCGGCTCTCCGGCTCAACGCATCTCCTACAACGTTGGCCTTCCCTGGGTGATACTGCAAGTCCACATCGTAGTCCACCAATAGTTCAAGCCATCTTCTCTGCCGCATATTAAGGTCCTTCTGGGTGAAAACATACTTCAGGCTCTTGTGATCAGTAAATATCTCCACTCTATCTCCGTACAAGTAGTGCCTCCACAACTTAAGTACAAATACTACTGCTGCTAGCTCCAAGTCGTGGGTCGGGTAACTCTTCTCATGATCACGAAGTTAGCGTGATGCATAAGATATTACCTTCCCATGTTGCATCAAGCCACACCCCAATCCTCTGCCTGAAGGGTCGCAATAAACTGTGAATCCTCCGGTCCCATCTGGAAGTGTGAGAATGGGAGTCGTTATCAAACCTCGCTTCAACTTCTCAAATAATTCCTGACACTCTGCTGTCCAAACAAACGGCATATCCTTACGAGTCAACTGGGTCATCGGCGATAAAATCCTTGCAAAATCTGAAACGAATCGCCGGTAGTAGCCGGCCAATCCAAGGAAGCTGCGAACCTCTGCCACTGAACTAGGTGCTGGCCAAGTCTCGATAGCCGTAATCTTCTGGGGATCCACTTCCACTCCTCCTCGAGTAATGATGTGACCCAAGTATGAAATACGATCGAGCCAGAACTCACATTTACTGAACTTGGCGTACAACTGGTGCTCCCTAAGCGTCTGAAAGACGATTCTGAGATGCTGCTCATGCTCTGCTTCGCTCTTGCTATAGACCAGGATATCATCCAGGAACACGATCATGAACTGATCCAAGTAAGGCATGAAAATGCGATTCATGAGGTCCATGAATACGACCGGCGCATTGGTCGCTCCAAAGGGCATAACAAGGAACTCCCAATGCCCATATCTTGATCTAAATGCTGTCTTCGGGATGTCCTGCTCTCTGACTCTGATCTGGTGGTATCCTGATCGTAAGTCTATCTTCGAGAACACTGAAGCCCCTCTGAGTTGATCAAACAAGTCATCTATCCTCGAAAGAGGGTATCTGTTCTTGATTGTCACTGAGTTCAAGGTACGATAATCTACACATAACCTGGACGTACCATCCTTCTTTTTCACAAGAAGCATCGGGGCTCCCCAAGGCGATCTACTTGCATGAATGAATCCCTTGGTCCTGAGTTCTTCAATCATCTTGTACAAAATCTCCAACTCTGAAGGCGCCATTCTGTAGACTCGCTCTGATACTGGTGCTATTCCGGGGATCAAGTCTATAGTGAACTCAATCTCCCGCTCTGGCGGCATCCCTGGAAGTTCCTCTGGGAATACATCTGGAAACTTTTCAACTATCCGGGGTAACTGTACTGCTGCTACTGCCATCCGCAACACTGGGGAGGATGGCTCCACCGCACCTCTGGAAAATGAGAACTCTGGCTCGCCTGGAATGCTGAAAATAACTCTGCCAACATGGCAGTCTATCCTAGCATACTGGTTCCTCAATCAATCCATGCCTAAGACTACATCATAGTCTGCCATAGGGAACTCTATAAATCTAGCAGGGAACTCTCTGCCGCTAACTACGATCAGACACGAGGAAAACACTCGATCTACTCCCACAGGACCATTACCAGTAAGTATATTGAGCCTCACTGATAATGACTCGGGCTCCAATCCTATCCGTGTCGCGAATCGTACAGACATGAATGAATGCGATACACCAGAATCAAATAATACTGAAGCTGGAAAGAAGTTGACGAGAATAGTACCTGCCACTACCTCACCTGGTGCAACTTCTTCTTCCATAGCCATCATCATGGCCTAACCTCTAGCTGTGGGTCCCCTCTGCTGGAAACCTCTCTGCCTACTCTGTACTGGAGCCTGAGCACACTGCTGCTGGAATGCCTGGGCCTGAGGCAACAATGGCCTTGGGTACTGCTGCTGCTGCATGGGTGCTGGTCCCCTAACCGATGGACTGGTTAGGTTGGAAGAGGAAGAACTACCCCTATTCGGGCAGGCTCCTATCTTGTGATCTGTCGCTCCACAAGCTAGGCACAATCCTTGCGCTCTACGACAATCTGCCACTACATGGCCTGGCTTCCCGCAATGTGAACATCCCATTACGGAAGTCTGCTTCTGCTTCTGCTGCTGCAGGTACGTCGGGATCGAATGCTGAACCGACATTACTGAGGCCGCCCGCCTCGGAGTTCCAATGGTCAATCCCCTAGCTGCCGAGGCTAGAGCTGATGATTGGTGCATCTGACTGTGGGACCGCTTCCTGCCTCCGGTCCTATCTATGATCCGCTGGGAGGTGTACTCATACCTCCTAGCTGCCCTCAATACTGTATCGAACGTCTGGTGCTCGAACTGCTCAACCGCCAATAAGATCTCCAAATGCAGTCCCTGCTGGAACTGCTGGGCCCTATCAAACTCGGTCGCCACCAAGGTGGAGGCAAACCTACTGAGCCTAGAAAACTCAGATGCATAACTGTCGACTGTTCTGCCTCCTTGCTTCAAGTTGGTAAATCTGGTCTGCAGGTCGTACCGAGCCACATCATCAAAATACTTCGTCTGGAATCTCTCTCTAAATACTGCCCAAGCAATGGGTGCCACTAATCCCATGGCTTGCGCTGTCCACCAACTGCGAGCTAAGTCCAACAACTGCAGGCATACCACCGCCACCTTTTCATTCTCAGGTGTCCTAGCTGCTTCCAGAACCACCACGGTATCCTGAAGCCAAGCGTCCGCGGCAACCGTATCTTTACTGCCGTCGAAGAATGGAGGGTTCAGGCGCTTGAAGCTGTAGGCCGCGCTGTTCCCTGGATGACCGCCTCTGGTCAAAGCATCTGCCACAGTCTGGTGCAAGGCATCTCCTCTACGATCCTGAGAAGCTATCAAGGTCCTGATGAGACCTACCAAGGTGCCATCATCAAGCTCTGCAGGCTGGACGGGCCGAACTGCGGGTTCTCCTCTAGTAGGTATCACTCTGGAGGCGACTCCGGAATGCTGGGCTTGATCTCCAGGTTGTTGCTGGTCCACGGGAGGTGCTCCTCCTTGTTGATCGGCAGGGTCAGGTATAGTGCCACTGAAGAAGACGACATAGGGAAACAATAAGGAAGGACCAGGACAGATCAACGATAAAAGCATGTAATCAGGGCAAGAATTCCAGGGATTTGAAAATACGGGCAGAGATCAAGTGCGAATACTGATTGAGACATCTATTCGGTAAACCCTCACATTTCTTGATTGACAAGACCTGCATGGGCTACCACTTAAACCATGTCATGCCTCAGAACCAGAATACTAGAGAGCGGGGGCGTACATATCCAGCTACGTATATTGAAATAGAATACATCTCAACTATACGGTCACGGCTGTCTAGATATGAGGGTTTACTACAAGCCAACGGTCTCTTATGGTCAAGCCTATTGTCTCAATCTCAAGCAAGTAATATGATCACAAGATGTTTGACCACCAAATATACAATAAAAGGCGTCCCAAATATTACATATCAGCTGATCATGAAGCTAGTCGTAGAAAATGCTAGGACTAGCAAGAGTTAAGTCATACATGATCAACCCTAGGATTTGTCAATCATGTTTACAGCCCGTAGGCAGACAGTAAGTAAAGTGCATCGAGCTAACAGGTGCTCGTCGGCTAAACGCCTCAAAAGAATAACTTTACAATAGAGTGAGCGAAACAAAATAGAAAACCCACTCATAGCCTGGGTTCCTTCTAGTCGCCACCATCGGGCTGGAGGTTCGGAAGATCCTCGGAAGCTGCTTCAAAATCTGGCCACACAAAACCAGCTGGGTCAAACCCCAGAAAGAGCAAGTGCCACAAAGGAGGCCACAAAATAAGAACAAAAGCCAGCATATTAGAACATAAGAAAAGAAATGGAAGAAGGTACAAGTAAATAAAGAGTGCAACAGGACAATAAATGACTAGTGACGTGGAACCATTCTGGAAACCAGGTTACAACCCATAAACCAAACAAGGACCGGGGTTGTAACCATTCGCCTGAACAGCACTCTGTCTCTACCCATTTATTGTTAGAGATAAGTAAAACAAGCATGTACAAGAGTTCCAGGTACAGGGGCTAGACAAGACTTAGACAAGGCTGGACTCCATCCATTCATAAAGCGGCCAAGCAATTACTACGGCTTACTACTTAACTAACTAGGGTTATCACAAGCCTTAATTACTAACAAGATGCAATAAGAATTTCCCAGTCCCAAGCCCTGCAGACCATCTAGTTATCCTTCCCAGTCCCAAGCCCTGCAGACCATCTAGTTACCCTTAGGTGACTTAGAGGGTGCAAAACATGACAGTGCGCTGGAAATGTGCTCTACTCGTCGGTAAGCTACAAGTCCAATTAAGAGCGCCCAGATAACGAGATTGCCTGTGACTGAAAATTCTCTATGAACTATAGTTTGATCTAGTCATTAGCCTAATCCATATTCAGTATGAATCCCTGACCGTGGGAACCAGGGAGTCACGTCCTAGACATGATGTAAGATAAGACAAGTGGATTGCACAAGCAAGCAAGCAGGAACACCCACGGTGTCAAGTTGATTATACGAGTCAAGTTAGCCGTCGCAATAGCATCAAGATAAATCATGTCAGGGTACTTGCCAGGAGTGCGCCACGACGGGCCACTATCATGTCAGGTTAGTCATGTCAGGAGTGCACTACTACGGGTCACTGTCGTATTATGCTAGTTCCTTGTCATACCATGCCATGTACAATAGTCATTCTAAACATATTAAGTAAAATCAAGTTCATGACAAAAAAGCGTAAGGATATAAAATGGGCATAAAATATCTAATAAAATATCAATATACAGGGCTATAGAAGAGCCAAGCTTAAGGAAAAATGAAACCAAATCTCTATGATTGGACAGATTGTGCAAGGGTCCCTGGGGTCGGGTTGCGCAGGAGTTAAGTGCGCCAGGGGCCAACTGCGCAGGAGTGAGCTGCGCAGAAGTCGGCTTGCCCTGAGTTGGTTGGCGCAGGGGTCAAATTGCGCATGAGTGAAGTGTGCGGGGATGGATGGCGCATGGGTCAGATTGCGCATGAGCAGACTGTGCATGGACAGATTACGCAATGAGCAGACTGCGCAGGACAGGTTGCGCATGAGCAGACTGCGCAGGATCAGACTGCACAGGGATGGATGCGCCCTGGGTTGAGCGCAGTTCGCCAAGAGGCAAGCAGCGCGGTCGGCGCTGCGCTAAAGAGCGCAGGCCGAGAGGGGGATGCGCAGTCCAGCACTGCGCTAAAGAGCGCAGGCTGCTGTCTCCTTCTCCAGGCCGAGAAGAACACTCCAAGAACTCCAAAGTTCAAATCTTCATATCTTGGTTAAATCAAAACCAAATCTAGATTTTTAAAGGTCTAACTTGAGTAAAATTGAATTCTCTTCCACATGGAAGGATCAAAACCCACAAAATCTCAACCAAAATAGATCAAAACCATGTAAATCCGAAAATAGAGAAACTTAGATCTAGAACAATGGAGACTCCAAATCATAAAATGTCAAGTTCTAATGTTAATCTCCATGGCCTAATCTAGCTAATGGACAATTAAAAGTGGTTCTCATGTGGTGGCAAGGTGCACTTGCCTATGGGTGGAGTGTATGTAGAGGAATGAAGAAGAAGAAGAAAAAAATTTTAATGGAGGAAAGTAATGAGGAGAGAGAGTGTTAGGTGGGGATAATAAAGAAGGTGGGTTGTGGTGGAATGAGGGTGGGTTGTGGTGGAATGAGGGTTGAACATAGGCTAAGGTATTCCAATGCATGTTAAACCAAACCAAACCAAATCAAACCAATTCTCCTCCACAAAATAAACCAAGCCAGGTAAAACCCAATTACGAGAACCAAAATCCACAAGTCAAGCCACTTACAAGTACATGCCAAAATATGAGAAAATAAATATAGGTCTGAAATACATGCAAGCTTGACAAAATACGTATTCAGAATATGGGTGTTACAGAGAGAGTTCCAGCTACCAGACCTAGTGGAGGTGAGTTCTTGACCCATACCTTATCCTATCTTGATGATTACTGTACCCTATCATAATGATTGTATGCTTGATACCTTATGACTACTTTTGATCTAGTATGACTATAGTGGCTAGATGAGACCCCAGACTGATTACCTGCCATAATCATGTATGATATCTTTCCAACTGCATGATTTAGATAAATTTTCTTAAGACCATGATTATTGGGGATTTTAACCTAGAAGGGTAGGATCATCTTAATTTCGAGGACAAAATTATTTTAAGGAGGGTAGACTTGTAGCACCCACTTTTTGAAATAAGGGTATTTTAGTCATTTAAGTCATTTTGTGATTTTCTAGATATTATTGACTTGTGTTTGTTTTAGCATTTGGTTTAACTTTTGAAAATCCATAGTAGAGACTAACCATGACGTATGAGAATTATCTAGCTAATTAGAATTTTATTTTCGGTTTTGGTTTAATTTAGAAAGCCATTTGTCTATTTTTAGGCTATTTAATTCATTGGCCTTTTAGCCTTTTGTTAAATGGGCTTAAACTCAACTTAAATAGAAGAGTGGGGCCCATGAACCAACCCTAACCCTAGTAGGACTTATATGGCCGGCCAAAACAGGAAACCCCCACTTTCTATATAAGTATTGCATTAGTATGGACACCCCCTTTACAAAACCCTAGTTTTCAGCTCTCCAAAATCCTAACTTTTTCATCCGACCTCCGTTTCACCTCAAATGAAGTGCATTGTGATCATGGGAAGGAGAAGAATTTGTTGGAGCATTGCTAGCAAGGAGTTGGAGGCGTTTGCTCGATGGAAACTGGTCGTCTCATCGATCGAGGAGTCAGTTTCTTTGGTACTTCAACTCTCAATAGGTAGACACCCAAACACCATTGTTTCTTCTGATTTTTCTTCATAATAGCATGCATCTAGGTACCTTAGACCCACCCATGAAGTTTGGTTAAGTTTCATATCCGTTCGATAGACGTGTCGGACACGTATCAGATTAGGTTTAAACGTGTTCGATGAATTTCCTCTTAGGTTTCAATTATGTTATTTTTGTAATCTAATTTCACGAATTGATAGCCCTAGATGTAGGGATTCCTAAACACTAGGTTCTTGCTAGAATTGACACGTTTACGTGTCCAAAACTGGACACGCACGTGCAGCACGGGGACCGCACGCGTATCCTGCTGCTGCCGTATCCGTTCTCGATGGACACGACGATTCGATGCAAGAAATTTGGCGAGTAGCTAGGGGCCATGACTGATAGGGTGCTCGTAAATTTTGGTGGGGTTTCGTGGAGAATCGAAGGAGAAATCGACGTGGCATCGATTTCAGCCTGTCGTGTGCGCGTGAGATTGCGGCGTCCGATACGCACGTCGTACGACTCGGACACGTGTCGAGAGTCCAGTGCAGACATGTGGACGTGTAGCCCTATAGGTAGGCTATGTGTACGAGCAACCACGTGTCTTAATTCGATCTGTGTCAAGCCCTAGGTTGCGTGACACGCGTGCACGAGGACTGGGTTCCAGTCTTGACAAACACGTATCCAGGACACTTCATGTCCTATTTTCTTGGACACAATGACACCTACAGTTCATATTCAAACACTTGACACCTTACCAACCTTTTGTCTTTGATTATTATGTAGATTTTTGTATGATTAAGTCATGTTAGGTTTGTGAATTGTGTATCGGGTTTTCTTAAAAATCCCAGTTTCTCTGTTCAGTAACTTGGACTTGTTCCCATCTGTTTTCGAAGCTATTTTCTATACAAAACCAACCTACAAATCCTATTAGACCTATATAGGAGATTACATATAGTTTGCAGCAAGGAGAAGGCTATGATTGAATTTGGGTTTTCATAGAGTATCGGGTTAATCCAGTTTTCCTTTTTCCTATTTCAGTTTCCTTGTGTTGATAGGTTTTGTTCAGTTTCAATATAATTCCTGTATTAGCCGAACTTATAGACCATATGTGACCCCCTTTATGTGATACATTTTAGTTTGCATCATGGGATAGGTTGTATTCAATTTTGGTTAGCCATATTGTACTCGGGTTTTCTCTAAATTCTAGTTTACAGTTTCAGTAATCTGAACCTATTTTCCCATCAGTCTCGATGTTAATTCCTGTATTGATCAAACATACAGATCCCACATTACCCTATCTAAGAGATAAATATTTGGTTGCATAATGGAAAGGGCTGGGATCGAATTGGGTTGGCATAGAGTATAGGTTAGTTTCAGATTTCCAGCTCCAGTTTTCTTCTTTTTTGTTTTAGTTTTTTTTGATGTAAAACTCTGTATAAAACAGAGCATTCAGGTCCTAGGTGATCCTACCTAGAGTAGTAATTACTAGGTTGCACAATCGAGAAGGCTATGTTCGAGTTTGGTCTTAGTATAGGATATTTGGGTTGTGTAGGTCTTAGCATAGGCTATGTTCAAATGTAATCCTATAGCTGATAATTGAGTTGTGTAGGTTTGATTTTAGGGATGTTAAGTTCAGTTTACTGATTTAGTTTGGATTGGGATATGCCAAGTGTAGTGCCCCAAAATTTATGATACGTATTTTATACGTGTTCGTATTTCTGACCCGTATTTCTTATTTTCTTTGATTAGTTAGTTATAGTTTATTTCATATTTAGCATTGTGGTTTAATTGTCATTTATCGTTCATGGATTAATTCTGATTAATGGAGCTTGGTTTATTGAGTATTTTATAGTTCATCATGGCATTGCATTGGCTTGGTTTGGTTCGGTTTGGTGGGTTTGGCTTGGTTGGGTTTTATGTGAACCAAACCACTCCCACCTACCACCACCCTCATTTATATCCCACTCTCTCTCTTCCATTATCACTCATTACTCATTTTTTTTCTCCATCTTTACTCTTCACCTACCAGGAGAGAGAGAGGTCTAGGCAAGTGTATCTTGCTTCATGGAGGAACCCAAATTTTATTGTTCCATTCTCTTCCTGGCAGCATTCTAACACTCTTTAGTACTTAGCATTTTTGATTTCCCTGGCTAGATTCTTGTAGATCTAAGTTTATTTCATTTTCGGACTAATTGGGATTTGATCTACTTAATCTTGTTATTTTCAAGTTTTGATGGTTCCATGTTGTAGAGTATTTCATTCTGCCCCATTTTGACCTATGGAAATTCGGATTTGGACTCCGGATGAAGGTTTTATGGAGCTTGGAAGCATGGATTCTTGGCGTTCTTCTTCTCGGAAGCTTGGAAAAGAAGAACAGTGGTAGACTTGACCGCATGAATACTTCATGCGGCAAGTGATTCCGAGCCGCATGAGCCTTCATACGACAGTTCTGTCCGCATGGGCTTGACTTGACCGCATGAACATTTTATACGGCAAGTGTTCTCTCAGCCGTATGACTGTCTGGAACCCCGAGCCGTATAGGCCCTGATCCTCGAGCCGCATGAGAACCCCCAGACCCAGCCGCATGGACTTCTTAGTCCGGGCCGCATGACCCTGATTAATCCCAGCCGCATATGCATCCTTTATTTCCTGAGCCGTATGGCTTCTACTAAGCCGCATGCGCCTGGCCCTACCCAGCCGCAAGGACTTCTCTTCCGCTAGCCGCATGAGACCCTCCTAATTAGGCCGCATGCGCCCTCGTCCCCCTGAGCCGCATGCGCTCCTCTTGTCTTGGCCGCATGGCTTCCAGTGACCCTGGCCGCATGCGCTCTCCTAATTGGGCCGCATGTGTCTTATCCTCCCCTGGTCGCATAAGCCTGAGCCGCGTGACTTTCTAATAACCCTGTGTATTATTATTTATCATTAATTACTCATGTTTTGTAACTCCTTATTGTATATTTTTATATCCATTTTATATCCTTACGCCTTTTGTCATGAACTTGATAATCCTGAATATATTTATTATGTTTGGAATCATAATTGAACATGCTTGATAGTGGTCCGTCGTGGTGCACTCCTGACATGATAACTTGACCTGATAACTTGACATGATAACTTGACCTGATAACTTGACATGATAACTTGACCTGATAACTTGACCTGATAACTTGACCTGCTACACAAGACACGACAGTGACCCGTAGTGGTGCACTCTTGACAAGTACCCTGACAATGCTTGATAGTGGCCCGTCGTGGCGCACTCTTGACAAATTAATTCATTGGCCTGGACACCGTGGGTGTTTGCATTGATTGTACATGTATAAACTACGAGTCCTGTGTGTCTTGCATCATATCTAGGGTATGATCCCTGAGTACCACGGTCAGGGATTCATACTGAATCTGGCTAGGTTATTGACTAGATGGATCAAATAGTTCATGGAGAATTTCCCAGTTACCTGTTGTCCCTTTGGTCCCGGCCTTATATATATATACATGGGATTTGTTGCTATCCGTCGAGATGAGCGCACTTCCAGCCCGCCGTCGACTATGGTACCTTAGGACACATGTATCTTACTATAATGTGTCTGCTATATCCTACTATTTTTTCCTTTTCTTGCTGGGATCACTCAGGTAGTAACAAACAGGTAATCGGACTTGGAATTCTCGTTGCATCTTGCTAGTAACTAGGCCTGTGATAACCCTAGTTAGTTAAAGTAGCAAGCCGTACTTATTGTTTGGCCGTGATTGATTGTATGAGAATAACCTGTCTAGTCTTGTCTTGATTCCTGTACAAGAATTGCTATCTGTCATAATTTTTTCATATTATTTTGCCGATAAATGGTGGGAGAATCCAAGTTCCGTTCAGACGAAGGGTTACAACCCCGGTCCTTGTTTGGTTTACGGGTTGTAACCTGGTTATCTGAATAGTCCCGTGGTTATCTTATCGTATATCACCTGTTATGTTTTTCCTTAATTCCTATCTTTATTACCTTATTATTATAGTGCTAATTGCTGGTTTTAGTTCCTAAGTGAAGCCTCCTTTGTGGCACTTACTCGTTCTGGGGTCTGACCCAGCTGGTTTTGTATGGTCAGATATCGGAGCAGCAGCAAAGGATCTACCTGCTTTCCAGCCCGATGGTGACCGCCAGGCGTAACCAGGGCAACGAGTGGGTTTCTTTTGTTCTCCCACTATAATTGTACATTATTCTTTTGAGGCATTTAGCCACCGAGCAAGTGTTAGCTCGTGCTCCTTTTACTTACTGTCTGCCTACGGGCTGTAATCATGATTGGCACCTCGAGGTTGATCATGTATGACTTAACTCTTGCTAGTCCTTACATTTTGTACGACTAGCTTCATGATCATCTGGATATGTAATGTTTGGGACGCCTAACAATTGTATATTTGGTGGTCTGATATCTTGTAATTATTATTAGTTGGTTGAGATTGAGACAATAGGATAATTTATGACCTTAAGAGACTGATGGCTTGTAGATAAACCCTCATATATCTAGACAGCCGTGACCGTATGGTAAGATGGATTCCATTTCATTATACGTAGCTGGCTATGTCTGCCTCCGCTCTCCAGTATTCTGGTTCTGGGGCGTAACATGGTTTAAGTGGTGGCCCATACAGGTCTTGTAAATCAAGAGATGTGAGAGTTTACCGGATAGATGTCTCAATCTGTACTCGCCTTTGATCTCTACTCGTATCTTCTTATCTCCTTGGAACCCTGACTTGATAACATGCTTGCATGATTGTTCTATCCTGGTCCTTCCTTAATATTCCTGATGTCATTGCTTCAGTAGCATCATTCCTGTTGATCAGCCAGAAGAAGTTCGGCCGGCACACCAGCAACAGCAAGAAGATCAAGATCAGTCCTCAGCAGCCGCCTCCCGAGCCATGCCTTCTGGAGAACCAATGCTCCCAGTCCAGCTAGTTCAGCCAGCAGGGTCAGAAGATGGGGTCTTGATAGGGCTCATTCGTGAGTTGCTTGCGTCTCAGGACCGTCGAGGGGATGTCTTACAGCAAGCAGTACAAGAAGCTATGAGCGAAAGTGGTCCTCGAGGGAATAGTGCGGTCAACAATTTCAAGCGCTTGAACCCTCCCTTCTTCGACGGTAGCGAGGATGCTATTACTGCAGATGCCTGGCTACAGGATATTGAAGTTATCTTGGAGGCAGCCAGGACCCCTGAAGCCGAGAAGGTGGCGATGGTGCGCCTGCAGTTACTAGATCTAGCCCGCAGCTGGTGGGCTATGCAAGCAGCAAGTTTGGGTACGCCTATCATGTGGGCGGTATTCAGCGATATGTTCCAGACCATGTACTTCGACACAGTGGCTAGATATAACCTGCAGGCTAGGTTTAGTAATCTCAGGCAGATGAGCAGGACGGTCGACGGATATGCGGTCGAGTTTTCAAGGTTAAGTCAGTTTGCTCCCACCTTGGTGGCAACCGAGCTAGACAGAGCACAGCAATTTCAGCAGGGGCTCCACTTGGAGATTATATTGGCAGTAGAGCAGTTCGAGCACAGAACTTTTGATGCCGTCTTGCGAGCAGCGAGGAGGCATGAGTGCACTTCCCGAAGGATAGCGGACCGGACCGGAGATCGGAAGCGGTCTCGCGACCAGATGAACCAATCCTCAGCACCGGCCCCAGCAGCTAGAGCCTTGACCATTGGAGCTACGAGGACAGATTCGGTTACCTCCTTGCAGCATTCTGCCCCGACCTATCCCCAGCAGCAGAAGCAGAAGCGGCCTTTCGCAACGGGTTGTTCTCATTACGGGAAGCCCGGGTATGTTGTTACTGAGTGCCGCAGAGCACAGGGATTGTGCTTGGTTTGTGGTTCGCCGGACCACATGATGGGATCTTGTCCGTTCAAAAATAGATCATCGTCGACAGTAACTAGTCCCTCGGTTATGGGACCAGCACCAGCACCAGCTCCAGTTCACCAACCACAGCAGCTCCCATTCCCGGGTCCATTGCCGTCTCAGGCCCAGGCCTTTCAGCAACAGAGGCCTCAGCAGTTCGCCCAGGCCCAGATCCAGAATCGACAGAGAGGTATCTGTGTCCTGTTGTCTTGTTTTTCTGCCGTCGTCATGCGGGACACATGTCATGTTTTATGTATCCTAATTACAACGGTATATCCCGGGCCCGAGCCATGTCCTAGATCATTCGGAAACGGTTATTGGTACCAACCTTTTCGTATGAGGAGAGGCCCGTGTCCCTGTTTGACCAAAGAGAGAGACCTCAAGCGCAAGACTATCAGTTTAGTTTGTGTTGCTTGAGTTCATCGCTCCTTGGAAGAGTCAAACGTGGGAGTGTGAGGATGATATCCGATCACGTTGTCCCAATCGGTTTGGCTCGTGAGGTGTAATATCTTTCTTATGCCTTACACTTCGATTCCTTGCTTGCATGTATGATTGTATGATTGATTGATAGCGTAGATTGCTTGCGATAGTATAGCTGTCCCGACATCTCTAGCCTCTTGATTAAATTTCGAGGACGGAATTCTTTTAAGGTGGGTAGGATGTAGTGCCCCAAAATTTGTGATACGTATTTTATACGTGTTCATATTTCTGACCCGTATTTCTCATTTTCTTTGATTAGTTAGTTATGGCTTATTTCATATTTTACATTGTGGTTTAATTGTCATTTATCGTTCATGGATTAATTCTGATTAATGGAGCTTGGTTTATTGAGTATTTCATGGTTCATCATGGCATTGCATTGGCTTGGTTTGGTTCGGTTTGGTGGGTTTGGCTTGGTTGGGTTTTATGTGAACCAAACCACTCCCACCTACCACCACCCTCATTTATATCCCACTCTCTCTCTTCCATTATCACTTGTTACTCATTTTTTTCTTCTCCATCTTTACTCTTCACCTACCAGGAGAGAGAGAGGTCTAGGCAAGTGTATCTTGCTTCATGGAGGAACCCAAATTTTATTGTTCCATTCTCTTCCTGGCAGCATTCTAACACTCTTTAGTACTTAGCATTTTTGATTTCCCTGGCTAGATTCTTGTAGATCTAAGTTTATTTCATTTTCGGACTAATTGGGTTTTGATCTACTTAATCTTGTTATTTTCAAGTTTTGATGGTTCCATGTTGTAGAGTATTTCATTCTGCCCCATTTTGACCTATAGAAGTTCGGATTTGGACTCCGGATGAAGGTTTCATGGAGCTTGGAAGCATGGATTCTTGGCGTTCTTCTTCTCGGAAGCTTGGAGAAGAAGAACAGTGCTAGACTTGACCGCATGAATACTTCATACGGTAAGTGATTCTGAGCCGCATGAGCCTTCATACGATAGTTCTGGCCGCATGGGCTTGACTTGACCGCATGAACATTTCATGCGGCAAGTGTTCTCTCAGCCGCATGACTGTCTGGATCCCCGAGCCGCATAGGCCCTGATCCTCGAGCCACATGAGAACCCCCAGACCCAGCAGCATGGACTTCTTAGTCCGGGTCGCATGACCCTGATTAATCCCAGCCGCATATGCATCCTTTATTTCCTGAGCCGCATGGGCTTCTACTAAGCCGCATGCGCCTGGCCTTACCCAGCCGCATGGACTTCTTTTCCTCTAGCCGCATAAGACCCTCCTAATTAGGCCGCATGCGCCCTCGTCCCCCTGAGCCGCATGCGCCCCTCTTGTCTTGGCCGCATGGGTTCCAGTGACCCTGGCCGCATGCGCTCTCCTAATTGGGCCGCATGTGTCTTATCCTCCCCTGGCCGCATAAGCCTGAGCCGCGTGACTTTCTAATAACCCTGTGTATTATTATTTATCATTAATTACTCATGTTTTGTAACTCCTCATTGTATATTTTTATGCCCATTTTATATCCTTACGCCTTTTGTCATGAACTTGATAATCCCGAATATATTTATTATGTTTGGAATAATAATTGAACATGCTTGATAGTGGCCCGTCGTGGTGTACTCCTGACATGATAACTTGACCTGATAACTTGACATGATAACTTGACCTGATAACTTGACATGATAACTTGACCTGATAACTTGACCTGATAACTTGACCTGCTACACATGACACGACAGTGACCCGTAGTGGTGCACTCTTGACAAGTACCCTGACAATGCTTGATAGTGGCCCGTCGTGGCACACTCTTGACAAATTAATTCATTGGCCTGGACACCATGGGTGTTTGTATTGATTGTACATGTATAAAATACGAGTCCTGTGTGTCTTGTATCATGTCTAGGGCATGATCCCTGAGTACCATGGTCAGGGATTCATACTGAATCTGGCTAGGTTAATGACTAGATGGATCAAATAGTTCATGGAGAATTTCCCAGTTACCTGTTGCCCCTTTGGTCCCGACCGTATATATATACATGGGATTTGTTGCTATCCGTCGAGATGAGCGCACTTCCAGCCCGTCGTCGAGTATGGTACCTTAGGTCATATGTATCTTACTACAGTATGTCTGCTATATCCTGCTATCTTTTCCTTTTCTTGCTGGGATCACTCAGGTAGTAACAAACAGGTAATCGGACTTGGAATTCTCATTGCATCTTGCTAGTAACTAGGCCTGTGATAACCCTAGTTAGTTAAAGTAGCAAGCCGTACTTATTGCTTGGCCGTGATTGATTGTATGAGAATAACCTGTCGAGTCTTGTCTTGATTCCTGCACAAGAATTGCTACCAGTCATGATTTTCTCATATTATTTTGCCAATAAATGGTGGGAGAATCCAAGTTTCGTTCAGACGAAGGGTTACAACCCCGGTCCTTGTTTGGTTTACGGGTTGTAACCTGGTTATCTGAATAGTCCTATGGTTATCTCATCGTATATCACCTGTTATGTTTTTCCTTAATTCCTGTCTTTATTACCTTATTATTATAGTGCTAATTGCTGGTTTTAGTTCCTAAGTGAAGCCTCCTTTGTGGCACTTGCTCGTTCTGGGGTCTGACCCAGCTGGTTTTGTATGGCCAGATATCGGAGCAGCAGCAAAGGATCTACCTGCTTTCCAGCCCGATGGTGACCGCCAGGCGTAACCAGGGCAACGAGTGGGTTTCTTTTGTTCTCCTACTATAATTATACATTATTCTTTTGAGGCGTTTAGCCGTCGAGCAAGTGTTAGCTCGTGCTCCTTTTACTTACTGTCTGCCTACGGGCTGTAATCATGATTGGCAACTCGAGGTTGATCATGTATGACTTAACTCTTGCTAGTCCTTACATTTTGTACGACTAGCTTCATGATCATCTGGATATGTAATGTTTGGGACGCCTTACAATTGTATATTTGGTGGTCTGATATCTTGTACTTATTATTAGTTGGTTGAGATTGAGACAATAGGATAATTTATGACCTTAAGAGACTGATGGCTTGTAGATAAACCCTCACATATCTAGACAGCCGTGACCGTATGGTGAGATGGATTCCATTTCATTATACGTAGCTGGCTATGTCTGCCCCCGCTCTCCAGTATTCTGGTTCTGGGGCGTGACACCAAGTTAGTTGATAGTTTAGTTAGGTTTGGTTTAGTCTAGTAAGGTTGATTGATTAGTTAAAGTTTAATTGATTAGTAGGACTAGTGATGGTAGTTAGAGTAGGATTGATTTTGAAAGGTATATAAGTATGTGGATATGTATATATATAAGGATATGGTATTTTGGGTTGATCTCTTAAGAGTTGATATGTTGTATAAATATATGCTAGTCTAAGGTATAGATACTAGATATAGAGTATTATGAGTTAAAGTTTTGGAAATTACATTGGTTGTTAGGATTAGGCTTCTTGGACCTAAGATAACACCAACACATACCCAAAATCAACTCTAGGACTAGTATTGACCTAAAAATGGATTTGTAGACTAGTTGACCAAACTTTGACCTAGTTGACTAGTCTGGTTTACCAAAGATGACCCAAGATTGACTTTGACTTAGATTGCCCCAAATCATGTAGAATTTGTATTGAAGACTTTCCTTATGATATTTTAGACTGTATTATGACATGTGGTTGTTTTAAATAGGATCTTATTACTCCAGTCCAGTCACTTTTCATCATCAGCAGTTCGGATTGCCAGGCGAGTACATTCTCTGATCTTTTCATGCTTCTTTGGATATGTACTCTTGTTATAGACTAGTATACTTGATGCTGACACGACGTTTACACGGATCAGTACCCTCTGGATCTTTTCATGCGATATTATCCCCTCGGATATATCGAGTATGTCATGTTCATATACTTTACCATGGTCATCATGTACTCCATGTATTCACATTTATCCATGTACACTCATATGTTATTCATGTACACTCATGACCATATGAGCTCCATGTATACAGTAGTTGTTATCCATGTGCAATAACATAACATGCTTCGATCCTTGTGTATTGGTTGGGGGCAGGGAGAGTGTAGTTGGTTATGTGATTATTATCCCCAGTAGTTATCCATGTGCATTCCATAGTTGTATCCATATGCAACCCAAGCTGTTTACATAACCAATTCATGCTCTAATTCACGTAGAAGGCTACATTCTTTAATTATCATATTTATATCTCAGTTATATCTTCTCTCATGTTGATTTCTCTTTACAGCGATTCATGTATAGTTTTCTATAGCTTGCTTTATATGTCCATTCCTGATATGAACTGTTGTGAGAGATATGTGCTCGTTCCGTCCTGACTGGACATGTTGAAAATTTTACAGGTGATGATGAGGAGTACTATCCTACTTATTATGGCATGGCTTAGATGACACTGGCGACGTGGACCCACAGGAGGATCCCACAGTCGCTGAGGACTTGCCCATAGTCTAGCTGAGACTTAGTACTTTATTTTGTATTTTCTGTTTGAGACTTTTATGAGTTGTACTTGAGATTATTTCTGGTGGTTTACACTTAGACTTTTTTTGTGACTCTCTTGAGATTCTTCTTCTATTCCATCTTAGTATTGTGATTGAGTTACGTATTATTTACCCTCTATTCATGGCTCATTTAGATTGTGTTAGATATGGTAACCCAGGACAGCGTTCTACCGCCGACACTGCGGCGTAGGCTGGGCGTTCGTTACTTCTCGTACCCTCACACTGGGTGTGGGTCGTGACACCACAACTCTTATCTTGACGTTGACATCGGGGACATGTGGTTTCACTATCTACAGTGATGCATCTGGGACAGGCTTGGGTTGCATAATTCAGCAGCACAGGAGGCGATTGTCTATGCATCCAGGCAATTATGTCCTGACGAGAAGAACTATCCTACCCATGATCTGGAGTTGGCAGCTATTATTTTTTGCTTTGAAGCTGTGGAAGCACTACCTGTATGGAGAGCGAGTTGAGATCTTCACGGATCACAAGAGTTTGAAGTACGTGTTCATCCAGAAGGAATTGAACATGAGGCAGAGGCACTGGCTTGAGCTGATGAAGGACTTCGATATCTCTTTACAGTACCATACAGGAAAGGCCAACGTAGTTGCAGATGCCTTAAGAAGGTATCCAGTCACGATGTATTTGATGGCAGATTATTTTCTATTGGCCAATCTGGATAGTTTGGGTATCAAGGTGATCGTTCCGGGCATGGAGGTTCAGATATGGGGTTTACAGATTCAATCTGCATTGATGACAGAGTCAGATAAGTACAGTTTGATAACGTGACCCTGAGGATCATCAGGGAGCAGGTGCATGCAGGATTGCTAGACGATTTCTTATAGCCCAAGATGGGTGACTGAGACATGGTACTCGATTGTGCATTCCGAGTGGAGAGCTTCGGGAGGAGATTCTGCAGGAAGCATATCGTTCTCAGTACTCTATGCATTCCTGGAGCTAACAAGATGTACAGAGACCTGAGGGAGCACGTATGGTGGTATGGCATGAAACGAGAGGTAGCTCAGTTTGTATCTCGATGCTTAGTGTGCCAGCAGGTGAAAGCCGAGAGAAAAAGACCGGGTGGTCTGCTTCAGCCACTACCCATTCCAGAGTGGAAGTGGAAGCACATCACTATAGACTTTGTATCAGGACTTCCATGATCTCCATGGGGGAAAGACGCTATTTGGGTCATCGTTGATAGATTGACCAAATCGGCCCACTTTTTGCCTTTCAAGGTGGGACTGTCTACGGAGAAGCTGGCAGAGATATATGTGCGGCAGATAGTCAGAATGTACGGAGTTTCGGTGAGCATAGTCTTGGATCGGGATATTCGTTTCACTTTCTACTCCTGGAGGAGTTTGCATACCACCCAACTCAATTCAGTACCGCATATCACCCCCAGACGGACGGACAGTCAGAAAGGACCATCCAGACACTCGAGGATATGCTTCGTACTTGTGTGTTAGACTCCGGAGGATATTGGAAGGACCATCTTCACTTGGTAGAGTTTGCTTACAACAACTGTAACACCCCAGTCCGTAAATACGTAGGACTAGGAACGTAGACATGCCAGCTGTATACATACGAAGTACACTCCAATATATGGAAACCTCGTATGAATACATAAGCTATAAAATGCAGTAGAACCATGACTAATCTCATCCACACAAAATAAAAGAATAAAAGATATCTTATAATCAACTATGAAATTGTCATTTGGTACATGTAGTTGGGCGGAGACAAATCCAATGCCAACTAAGAAAAGAAATACATGATATACAAAAGAATGATTTTGGCGAGCGAAGCGAAGACGATCAAAGTAAAATCATATTCGGAGAAATAGTGATGATCATGGCCGTGGCTAGAACACCTACGAAAGACAAGAGCACACACCTGGCGAGCTAACCAGGTCCTCAGAGGGACGTAACATGACACATAATATCATGCCATATAAACTGAATAAATATTGCTCAAATAAATAAGTCAATTGAATTATAACATTGGCCAATACACACCTATTGAACTAGCGTACCATCCTCCCAACCAAACAAGGACAGGAGATGGTAAACTAATTCACAGTGACGTATCTTTCCATGCTATGAATCCAATATGGTATCCGGACCCCAACAAGGTTCAATACCTTCTCATCGGAGTAGTAAGTCACACCTACAACCAAACAAGGACAAGATGTGACGAACTAATCCGCGACAAGTTATTGTTCCAAGCCACGGTCAGATACAAGTACCCAAACCAGAAGTACTCATACCTAACGGATAAAGGTGCCTAACCATTCTAAGTGAAATGTAGTTAAGAACAATCCTTCCTACGCATGGGTCCTGGCTAAATAGGATCGTTTGGGACGCAAGAAAAAAAAATTTCTATGGCGTAGTCCCCCCATTGGGGCACCAGAGGCCCAAACAATAAGAGCATAACGTTCCGCAGAACGCCAGTGGCCGTCAGTAATCATGGGTCATCAACCCCGTATCTCCAGCGGAGTATCCGGGTCACAAGGGAAAGTGCATCGAAGCCCATACGCTAAGGAATTGTCCTCCCCGCCCAATGCCTACTATGTTGTATCCACAACAGTAAACCTCTATAACCGCTAAGTCAAGCTAGCATGCAATTCTATTAGTGGTTAATCCTATCGCACGGCTTATGCGCACCGGTGGCCAGCCAGTCACGTATGTCCGTGTTCTACATACGACACACAACTTCGTGGTACAACGTGTCAAGGCCAATAAATGCAACACACAAAGGTGGTCCCTTAAATCTAGGTTTAATGTGTAAGAAAATAATACATAGCAGGAAATATAACTGAACAGTAAGGTCTAACAGGTTATGCCACGTATCATAGTTTATTTTGCATAAAGAAAATAATGAATAATGCATGAAGTATGAGCTAAAATAAATAAACAGCAAATGACAATGTGTCTTTCCTGGTAGGACGCCAGGTGTACTGCAATAATCAATGTAGCACGAACTGCAACTTTTGGTAACAACTACACAAGGGGACCTTTGTTGGCGACATGGATGGTTCCATCGAGTTCAGGACGGTCAATTTAGCTAGGCTGGACATAAGGTAGTACAGAATTGGCGATGGAATAGGAAAAATGGGATTAGTCATAGACACGAGGAATGTCAAAGGGAATTGAATAAATAATATATATATATGATTTTAGAAAACCATTTATAATCCTTGAAAACTATATTTTATTATACTGAGATTTTTCTATAAGTAGTAAAAATTGTTTCAAGTCGAAAACTATAGTTTAGTCAGTAACAATATTTTATATAAATACTTGAAAATATATTTTATTTAGTCAAAATAATTTTTGGATAAATACATGAAAATATGAAAATCGTTTTTAGGCTAAAATACTTTAAGGTTGCCAAAAGAATTTTATAGATAGAAAACTATTAGTAAAAATAATTTAGAAAAATATTTGGAAATATTAGGAAACCGATTTATCATTTGAAAACTATATTTCTACGGTCAAAAACAAATACTTGAAAGGACTTGAAACTTTTTGTATAATAAAAATTTAGAAGAAACTAGAATCTAGCAAAGTGATTTAGGGATACAAACTAACTTTTGTCAAATAATAATTTGTAGATCAAAATATATATATAAGTACCCTAAAATAATCAAATAACATATTTTCACAAATATATTAATATTAGGGCTCTATAAATCTCCCAAAATTTAGAATAACATTGCTACAATTAGTAATACTAA
>JANAVB010007597.1:1169519-1363967 GCA_029216955.1 Iris pallida
ACACATAGCCTGGACGTACCATCCTTTTTTTTCACAAGAAGCATCGGGGCTCCCCAAGGCGATCTACTAGCACGAATGAATCCCTTGGTTCTAAGTTCTTCAATCATCTTGTACAAAATCTCCAACTCTGAAGGCGCCATTCTGTAGACTCGCTCTGATACTGGTGCTGTCCCGAGAATCAAGTCAATGGTGAACTCGATCTCCCGCTCTGGTGGCATCCCTGGAAGTTCCTCTGGGAAGACATCTGGAAACTCTTCAACTATCCGGGGCAACTGCACTGCTGCTACTGCCATCCGCAATACTGGAGGAGATGGCTCTACAGTGCCTCTGGAAAATGAAAACTCTGGCTCTCCGGGAATACTAAAGATAACTCTGCCAACATGGCAGTCTATCCTAGCATAATGGTTCCTCAACCAATCCATGCCTAGGACTACATCATAGTCTGCCATAGGGAACTCTATGAGCCTAGCGGGAAACTCTCTACCGCTAACTACGATCCGACACGAGGAAAATACTCGATCTACTCCCACAAGACCATTACCAGTAAGTATATTGAGCCGCACTTATAATGACTCGGGCTCCAACCCTATCCGTGTCGCGAATCGTGCAGACATGAATGAATACGATGCACCAGAATCAAATAATACAGATGTTGGAAAGGTGTTGACGAGAATAGTACCTGCCACTACCTCACCTGGTGCAACTTCTTCTTCCATGGTCATCATCATAGCCTGACCTCTAGCTGCGGGTCCTCTCTGCTGGGATCCCCTCTGCTGACTCTGTGCTAGAGCCTGAGTGAACTGCTGCTGGTTCTGCTGCTGAAAGGCCTGGGCCTGAGGCGCCAATGGCCTCGGGTACTGCTGCTGCTGGTGCTGCTGGACTGGAACTGGGGCTGGTCCTCTCACCGAAGAACTAGAAAGGTTGGATGATGATGGACCTCCCCTATTCGGGCAGGTCCCTATCTGGTGGTCTGCTCCTCCACAAGCCAGGCATAATCCCTGTGCCCTACGACATTCTGCCACTACATGGCCCGACTTTTCGCAATGCGAACATCCCACCGCGGAAGACTGCTTCTGCTTCTGCTGCTGCGGATACGTCAGGGTTGAATGCTGAACCGACGTCACTGAGGCCGCCCGCCTCGGAGTTCCAATGGTTATACCCCTAGCTGTCGGGGCTGGAGCTGAAGATTGGTGTATCTGGTTATGGGACCGCTTCCTGCCTCCGGTCCTGTCGACAATTCTCCGGAAGGTATACTCATGCCTCCTTGCTGCCTTCAACACTGCATCGAACGTCTGGTGCTCGAACTGCTCCACAGCCAATAATATCTCTAAGTGCAGCCCTTGCTGGAATCGCTGAGCCCTATCGAACTCGGTTTCCACCAAGGTGGGGGTGAACCTACTCAGCCTGGAAAACTCGGTCGCATAGCCATCGACCGTTCTGTCTCCTTGCTTCAAGTTGGTGAATCTGGTCTGCAGGTCGTACCGTGCCACCGCATCGAAGTACTTTGTCTGGAACCTCTCTCTGAACGTCGCCCAAGTGACTAGTGCTGCTAATCCCATGGCCTGAGCTGCCCACCAATCGCGAGCCAAGTCTAATAACTGTAGGCGTACCACCGCCACCTTCTCATTCTCAGGTGTCCTAGCTGCTTCTAGAACCACCTCGGTATCCTGAAGCCAAGCATCCGCGGCAATCGCATCTTCACTGCCGTCAAAGAAGGGAGGGTTCAAGCGCTTGAAACTGTTGGCCGCCTGATTCCCTTGGGGACCTCCTCGGTTTAGTGCATCATGAACTTCCTGGTGCAAGGCATCGCCTCGACGATCTTGGGATGCAAGCAGTTCTCTAATAAGCCCTACCAAAGGTCCCTCATCCTGTCTAGCTGGTTGAGCGGGCGGAGCTGCCTGAACTGGAGGTTCTGAGCCTCCGGAAAGCATAACTCGGGAGGCTACTCCAGAGTGCTGAGCTTGATCTTCCTGGCGCTGGGGTACTTGTCGAGCTTCCTCTGGCTGGTTGGCAGGTCCGGGGGTAATGCCGCTGAAGAAGACGACATCGGGAACAATAAGGAAAGGACCAGGACAGATCAATGATACAAGAAACGTAATCAGGTCGAGATTCTCAGGGATTTGAAGATACGAGCAGAGATCAAGGACGAATATTGATTGAGACATCTATTCGGTAAATCCTCACATTTCTTGAATGCCAAGACCTGCATGGGCTACCACTTAAACCGTGTCACGCCCCAGAACCAGAATACTGGAGAGCGGGGGCAGACATAGCCAGCTACGTATATTGAAATAGAATACATCTCAACTATACGGTCACGGCTGTCTAGATATGAGGGTTTACTACAAGCCAGCAGTCTCTTAAGGTCAAGCCTATTGTCTCAATCTCAAGCAATTAACAGAGTTACAAGATTGAGAGCATCAAATATATATATATAAGGCGTCCCAAATATTACATATTGGATGATCATGAAGCTAGTCGTACAAAATGATGGGACTAGCAAGAGTTCAGTCATACATGATCAACCCTAGGATTTGTTAATCATGCTTACAGCCCGTAGGCAGACAGTAAGTAAATGTGCATCGAGCTAACAGGTGCTCGTCGGCTAAACTCAAAAGAATAAATTTACATATAAGTGGGTAAAACAAAAAGGAAAACCCACTCTTGGCCCGGGTTCCGTCTAGTTGTCACCATTGGGCTGGAAGCTCGGTAGATCCTCGGAAGCTGCTCCAAAATCTGGCCACACAAAACCAGCTGGGTCAAACCCCAGAAAGAGCAAGTGCCACAAAGGAGGCCACAAATAAGAACAAAAGCCAGCATATCAGAACATAAAGAATAAAAGAAAGTACAAGTAGTAAGGTACACAGGGCGATAAACGACTAGGGACGCGGAACCATTCCGGGAGCCAGGTTACAATCCTTAAACCAGACAAGGACCGGGGTTGTAACCCTTCGCCTGAATAGCTCACTGTCTCTACTCATTTATCGTTAAGATAAGTAAAACAAACATGCTCAGGAGGTAGCAGGTACTGGAGTTAGACAAGACTTAGACAAGGTTGGACACCATCCATTCACAATCGGCCAAGCAAGTACTACGGCTTACTACTTTAACTAACTAGGGTTATCACAAGCCTAATTACTAACAAGATGCAAGTGAGAATTCCAGTCCCAAGCCCTGCAGACTATCCAGTTATCCTTCCGCGGGTTGAGAGTTATAGGTGGGTACATTGCCCGGGAGACAAATGTACCCTTAGGTGACTTAGAGGGTGCAACACATGACAGTGTGCTGGAAATGTGCTCTACTCGTCGGCAAGCTACAAGTCCATTAAAGTGCCCAGATAACGAGATTGCCTGTGACTGAGAATTTTCCATGTTCTAGTTTGATCTAATCATTAGCCTAATCCAATTTAGCGCGAGTCCCTGGCCGTGGTACCCAGGAAGTCACGTCCTAGACATGATGCAAGACAAGACAAGTGGATTGTACAAGCAAGCAAGTAGGAACACCCACGGTGTCAAATTGATTATACGAGTCAAGTTACAAGTTACAAGTCAAGTCAAGTCAGGAGTGCGCCGCCACGGGCCACTATCAAGTTATCAAGATAAATCATGTCAGGGTGCTTGTTAGGAGTGTACCACTACGGGTCACTGTCATGTCAGGTTGGTCATGTCAGGAGTGCACCACTACGGGTCACTGTCGTGTTATGCTAGGTCCTTGTCATACCATGCCATGTACAATAGACATTCCAAACATATTAAGTAAAATCAAGTTCATGACAAAAGGCGTAAAGATATAAAATGGGCGTAAAATATCTAATACAATATCAATATATATAGGACTATAGAAGAGCCAGGCTTAAAGAAAATAAAACCAAATCTCCAAGAGCCAATGGTTTGCGCTAGGGGTCAGGGGGTTGGATTGCGCAGGAGTCAAGTGCGCCAGGAGGCCAACTGTGCAGGGTGAGCTACGCAGGGTACCAACTGCGCAGGAGTGAGCTACGCAGGGTACCAACTGCGCAGGAGTGGATGGCGCAGCAGATGGATTACGCACAGGAGGATTGTGCAGGGGTAGATTGCGCAATGGTCGATTGCGCAGGGGTTACTTTGCGCATGGCTGGCTTGCGCTTGGCTAGCTTACGCCAGCACAATCCAGCGCAGCGCAAAGCACTGGCCAAGTGATTGCGCAATCGGCCATGCGCTAAGGAGCACAGGCCGGGGGTGCGCAATCGGCCATGCGCTAAAAAGCGCAAGGCAGAGGGCTGTTCTTCCTGGCCGAGAGCAAGTCCAAGAACACCAAGAACTTCGATTCTTCATAACTTAGCCAAATTAAAACCAAATCTAGATTTTCAAAGTTCTAACTTGAGTAAAATCGAATTCTCTTCCACATGGAAGCATCAAAACATACAAAAATCAAAGTTAAATAGATCAAAACCATGTAAATCCGAAAATAATAAAAACCTAGATCTAGAACAAAGGAAACTCCAAATCACAAAATGTCAAGTTCTAAAGTTGTTCTCCATGGCCTAATCTAGCTAATGGACAAATAAAAAGTGGTGCTTATTTGATGGCAAGGTGCACTTGCCTAATGGGTTGGGGAGTTGTGGAAGAAGGAAGAAGAAGAAAATTAATGGAGAGTAAAGAGGAGAGAGAAAGTTTGGTAGAGATATAATGAGGGTGGTTGTGTTGTGTTGAGGGTAGAGTGTAGGTTAAAGTGTTCCACTCATGATAAACCAAACCAAACCAACTTCCACAAAATAAAACCAAGCCATGGTCCGAAACCCATTTACGAGAAACCAAAATCCGCAAGTCGAAAAAATTAAAATATGTGCCAAAATCAAATCACGAGTACAAATACGAAATACAGGGAATGGGGGTGACATGAATAGATGCGTGTGCGGTCATAAGTCATGTTGCAATAAAACATTTGTATGGCATTCACATATATCGGTTCACGAGTTGCAACAAGCTCATCAAGACATAAGTCACAAAAATTAGGAAGAAAATCGAAAAATACCGTAAATTTAATAGGGTGTCCCGCAAAGACACGACGATGACGGAAGTCAGCGAACCATGTGTTGGACGCATCTAAGGACACAAAAAGACGGTCATCGTATGTGTCGGCATTGATGGGTGGAGATGGATTAAAAAGAGGGTGCACCAAGTTAGGAGGAGGATGAGGAATAGGTTGTGGTGGAGGATTAGGTTGAGGGTTTAGGTTAGGATTAGTAGAGGATTCACCAATACTTCTCCTTGGTCTTTTACCCCTACCAAGCAACCTAGGAGCCATGAAAGAAAATTGAGATGTGAAGAGAAAGGGAGAGATATACCTTAAAAGAGACCTAAGATGGAGGAGAACAACTCCAAGAATGACTTCCTTGAGTTTGGAGAGAAATTTTCCAAGGATGGGAGCCTTCTAGGGTTAGGGTTTTGAAGAAAATATAAGTGGAGATAGAGGAAGAAGACAATGGAGGAGAGAGAGAGACATATTTTCGAATTTATGTCCCTTTGGTCGGCTGGTCAGGTGAAATATGGGCCATCGGATGAAGAAAAGATGGACGACTGAGAATGATCTGAGGTTCTGGAACAAGGACCCCGAACTCTGGGTGGGGCAAAGTTCGGCCCGAGTTCTGCTTCTTGAGCCAGAACTTCAAGCAGAAAATAAAAAATGAGCTTGAAATAGATTTGAATAAATGGTCAAAGATATGAATAAAAACAAGATTGAAAATTAGAATTTTTAAATGAGACAGGCTATAAATAAGATTTTACCATATAATAACTAAGAAGTTATGACATAAATCAATATGGTGAAGCTGCTATGGGGTAGCTGCAGGGGCCGGATCCCAGCTAGCGGTAGTCCGGAGACTAGTGCACCGTGTCGCTTAGGCTTTTACGCCTTGTTGTCAGAAGGACCCTTTCGGCTTTTACCCATAGCAAAGTCAGCATAGAGAATCGTGACATAATCGATAATTATGCAGGCCAATTTAATGTATAACCGTTTCATCTAAAATTCCAAATTCCCGACAAAAAAAATTGAATCGCTCCTCGGATAATGGTTTTGTAAAGAAGTCGGCCAACTGATGAACAGTGTCAATAAATTCTAAATTAATAGTGCCATTCTGTTGGTGATCACACAAAAAGTGGTGACGAATTTTAATGTGTTTCGTACGTGAGTGACAGATGGGGTTCTTAGTAAGATTTATAGCACTAGTGTTGTCACAAAATATAGGAATGTACATAAAAGATAAGTTATAGTCTTCAAGGGTTTGCTTCATCCACAGAATATGTGCACAACAACGACCAGCTGCGATATATTCAGCTTCTGTTGTGGATAGTGCGACAAAATTCTGCTTCTTGCTAAACCAAGAGACTAGATCCTTTCCTAATAAATAATACGTATCGCTTGTACTTTTACGGTCGACCTTGCATCCAGCAAAATCAGCATTAGAGTACCCAATGAGGTCAAATGATGTTGATTTGGGATACCATAGGCCTACTGTAACCGTACCTTTAAGGTATCGAAAGATACGCTTAACAGCGGACATGTGTGATTCCTTAGAATTTGCTTGATATCTAGCACACAGGCAAACGCTAAACATAATATCAGGACGACTAGCAGTTAAATAAAGTAGACTGCCTATCATACCTCGATACTTACGTTGATCAACAGGTTTACCGCTTTCATCTGGTTCTAGTTTGGTTGTAGTAGCCATTAGGGTGCCGATTGGTTTGACGTTGTCAAGGTCAAATTTCTTCAGCATGTCCTTTGTATACTTTGACTGACAGATGAAAGTTCCATTTGATGTTTGTTTGACTTGCAGTCCGAGAAAGTAATAGAGCTCTCCCATCATGTTAATTTCAAACCCGGTCTGCATATACTTAGCAGAATCTTGACAGAGAGTTTTATCAGTAGAACCAAATATAATATCATCAACGTAAATTTGCACTAAGAGAATGGTGTCTTTGAAAGATTTTATAAAGAGTGTAGTGTCAACTTTTCCTTTTGAAAAACCTTTTCAAGCAAGAAATTGCTTAACCTTTTATACCAAGCTCTAGGGGCTTGTTTGAGGCCATATAGCGCTTTCTTGAGTTTGAAAACTTGGTCGGGAAATTTGTGATTTTTAAAACCAGGGATTGTTTTACAAAAAACTTCCTCCTTAATAAATCCATTCAAAAAAGCACTTTTCACATCCATTTGAAACAGTTTAAAGTTTTGAAAATTAGCAAATGCACAAAGCATCCGAATGGATTCAAGTCTTGCAACAGGAGCATACGTCTCATCGTAGTCGATACCTTCCTCTTGGTTGTATCCTTGAGCTACTAGATGAGCTTTGTTGCGTGTAACTGAACCATCTTTATTTACTTTGTTGCAAAAAACCTATTTCTTACCAATAATTGAATGATTAGCTGGCCTAGGAACGAGTTCCCAAACTTGGCTCCTCTCGAATTGGTTGAGTTCTTCTTGCATGGCAGAAATCCAAAACTCATCATTAAAAGCTTCTACAATATTTTTTGGCTCAATTTGTGAAATGAAGACAGTACTAGCAATGGAGTCTCTTAATGATGATCTAGTACTTACTCCGCATGAAACCTCACCTATAACCAAATTTTCTGGATGTGACGGCTTGAAAGAGAATTTCTTTGGCAAGCCCTCCAGAGAATTGGTTTTAGTGTTGGTATTCATTGGAGTAGAAGTTGATGGGTCAACATCATCATCAAGAGTAGCTGCTGCACTGTTATCCTCATCGAAAGTCACATTTGTAGACTCTTCCATAATTAGTGAGTATTTTTTGAACACTCTATATCCCTTGCTCTTGGCCGCATAGCCAAGAAATATACCATTGTCAGCTTTGGCTTCAAATTTGCCTAAGTTGTCTTTGGTGTTAAGGATAAAACATCGACAACCAAAAACTCAAAAATATGAAACGTTTGGAGTTCTTCCAAACCAAAGCTCATAGGGTGTTTTCTTCGTAATAGGACGAATGAGCACCCTATTTAAAATATGACACGCTGTACTGACAGCTTCAGCCCAAAAATATTTCGGAAGAGAGAATTTATTTAACATGACTCTAGCCATATCGCCAAGAGTCCTATTTTTCCGCTCCACAACACCATTTTGTTGAGGAGTTCTTGGACAAGAAAACTCATGATTAAAACCATTTAAATCATAAAACTTTTCAAAATCAGTATTTTCGAATTCGCCTCCATGATCACTTCGGATTCGAGTAATCATGTAGCCTTTTTCGTTTTGAACCTTTTTAGCAAATATTTTGAAAACAGAAATGGTATCACTTTTGTTTGTAAGAAAGAAAACCCAAGTAAATCTCGAAAAGTCATCTACTATCACAAAAGCGTAGAGTTTTCTACCAAGACTGGCTACTCTACTAGGACCAAATAAGTCCATATGAAGTAATTATAAGGGTCTAGTAGTACTTACAGAGTTTATGGAATGAAATGAGGACTTGGTTGCCTTATTCAACTCACATTCGGCACATACTATGTCCTTTTTGAATGTGATGTCGGGCACGCCTCTAACTAGCTTTATAGTTGATAGTCTGGATATAGTATCCATATTGGCATGACCAAGATGCTGGTGCCACAATAATCTTTCATCCTTGTGAGCATAGAGACATCTTCCTGTACTGTTAGTATCTCTAGATAGATAGAAAATGTAAATATTATCCTCTCTTATCCCTTTAAAAGCAATGTCTCCTGTTGACCTATCATAAATATAGCATTTATTTTGTCCAAAGTTAATATCATATCCATGATCAGCAAGGTGACTTATGCTGAGCAGGTTATGCTTTAACTCGGTCACTAGGCAGACATCCTTATTACAGAAGAAGGAGGATGACCAATAATACCATTACCTATAATATATCCTTTTAGGTTGTTGCGGAAGGATACATATCCTTCTCTCTTCATCGATAGTGATGCGAAAAGATTTGCATCTCCCGTCATATGCCACGAGCATCCACTATCGATAATCCACTTACTCTTAGTTGGGGAGGGAAGATCCACCTACATCAAAAGTAGATGTGACCTTTGGTACCCAATTTCTTGAGGGTCCTGAAAAGTTAGTTTTTGGCAACCATGCATATATATTCATATCTACTAATTTCCTAACTCTACATTGTGGTGAGATGTGTCCATGTAATCCACAATAGGTACATATAGCATTTCTATTTATGTTAGGAGCATGTTGATGATGTCTATATGTAGTATGATAAGAGTGATGTGGAGTAGCAGCATGGTAAGAGTGACGTGGAGTAGCATAATGATGACTATATGTGGCAGTATGATGTTGATTATATCTATATGCATTATGGTGGTGATTTTGTTTATGTGCATCATAGTGATGATTATATTTATGGGTAGCATGGTGGTTATGTGTCATATTAGACTGATAGTTATGAGAATAGTTTCTACATGCATATGGTTTTTGTGCTTTATGGAAGTGAGTGTACATGTAAGCATGTTTGCGTGCTGCAGGTGGATGTCGTGTTTGACTAGTTTGAGCAGTGTTGTGCCTTGTGTGTGTCTCATGTGATTGGGTTTGAGGTTGAGCAACCTATTTTCCCAATCTAGTCTTTAATTTCTTAGAGGCAGCTTGCAGTTCACTAATCTTACCATTCAAACCATAAATTTTAGTAATAGAGATCTTGTGTCTATTCTTTTCTTCAGCAAGCTCAGTGTTGAGTGCTGTGATCTTTTGTGTTTGTTTTTCAATACGTGCTTCGGCATCATGTAGGCTTAATTTAAGCTTAGACACCTCATTTGTGACTTCCGTGGGTGAAGTGTCTCTAATATTATCAAGCAATGAAGAGAGTCTTTGAATCTCGACTTCATAACTTTTGATCTTCTCCTTGGCGTGTTTATATTTACCACTGACTTTCATGTGGTCATCGAGTAAATTATTGAATGTATTGCCAAGTTCATCAAAAGTGAAATCATCGAGAGTTTCGTTTGTTACCTTGTCGGATGTTGCCATTAGGCAAACATTGGCAGTGTCTTGAGGAGAGTCCTTTTCTTCCTCGGAGTCACTAGCTTCGCTTTCATGCCAAATGCTTGTGTTGGCATATTTTTTTGAGGAAGCCTTCTTGTATGGTTTTTTATATCGGTTGCTCTTCTTTGTGAATGGACAGTCTTTTCGGACGTGTCCAGTCTTCTTGCAGCCATAGCATGTTGGCTCTTCTTCGTCATCTTCTTGTGGTTCCTTCTTTCTTCGATTGAAGCAAAGGAATTTCTTGAAGTTGCGGACAAGGAGAGCTTGATCATCACCTTTCGAGTTGTTGTCATCCGTCTCTTCAGGATCAGCCCTTCGACGGTGAGCTTTAAGGGCAATCTCCTTAGCCTTAGGTGCAGGCTCTTCGAAGTCTTTGAGGTCAAGCTCATGATTCATCAGCTTTTCCATCAAAGTTTCCATGGATATTGTAGTGAGATCATTTCCTTCTATGATGGTTGTCACCTTAGGGTTCCAAATCTTTGGTAGCCCCCTAAGTATCTTGCGGATCTTCTCGTGATTTGTATATTGTTTGCCAAAAGAAGACAAGGGGTTGATGATGTCGAGGAATCTAGTAATCATTTGTGTGATCGTCTCATTTGGCTTCATCTTGAAGGCCTCATATTCTTGAGTGAGACGACTTATTTTTGATTCCTTGACTTGGGTGGTTCCTTCATGCGTCACTTCTAGAAGTCTCCATACTTCATGAGAGGTGGTGCATGTTGAGACCCTTTTAAACTCATTCCTGTCTATTGCACAAAGTAAAGCATTAATAGCTCTCGCGTCTAGACTCGCCTGTTTCTTCTCCTCGTCAGAATATTTGTCGTGGGGTTTCTCAATGAGATCACCATTGACAACTATCCTTGCGGGCTTTTTGTAACCATCGGTGACAATGGTCCACAGGTCGAAGTCTAGCGACTTGAGATAAAAACTCATCCTTGTTTTCCAATAGGTGTAGTTTGTTCCATCAAATAGGGGAGGCCTATGAGTGGACTGCCCTTCACCGTGATTGGAAAACATGGGTTGAGTGGTTGCCATGGATCAGCTCTAGGATGTTAGTCCTTGATAAGAGAACAGAGCTCTGATACCAATTGAAGTACAAGTTGGCAACTCTAGAGGGGGTGAATAGAGTTTATATAAAAAATGATCAATTAAAAATTAAACTCTCTTCACCAACTAAATAATCAGAGTAAAATAAAGCGGAAATAAAGAGTAGAGAGCAAGCACAAACATAACAAGATTTTTAACCTGGTTTTCGTGGAGGACTAGTCTTGGCCTGAGAACTCTAGCTCAGGATTGAAATCCACTATTTGTGAAATAGGGTTACAACCACGTGCCTTTTCATAGAAGAGCACGCCAAACTTCTTTCAATGATCGCTTTGGCGAAACTTGGACTTTTCCAAGTGACTTACAACTTCTTGCACTTCAAACTTCTAGCTGGATCGTACCGAGCAACTTGGACGGTTGGGAAGTTTGAATGCTAAGTGGATGGAAAGGTAAGGCTCTTGAATATATAGGCTATGTAGGAGAAGAAGAAGAGAAGAGTGGATGGTTTCAAATGAGAGAAACCAATGCCTATTTATAGGGTTCGGGGTAGGCAGAATTCGGCCAGAATTCGGTATAAATAATTCAAATTTTTGGCCGTTGGAAAACTAGCAGTGATCAAGACCTAAAAATCAGCATCCTGAATTTTAGGGAACCGAGTTCGGCCCGAACTCTGTGTGAGGCAGATTTTGGCCCGAACTCTGTCTTCTATGGACAGAATGTTCTTTGTGGGCTTTTGATGAATGGGTTGATTTGGATTTGCGCTAAGTAAACCTATAAAGCTATGGCTAGCCCAAAGTTGCTCAGTATGACCCAACGTACTTTATCCTATACTCAAGAACAATAAAAAAACATACTCCAGTATACACAAAATAGTAAAACTCCAAGTAGCTGTGATCTGGAACCAATGAGCTGAGTAGATTGATTTGGAGCTCGATGTGTCAAATTGGACTATGACAAATATTGTTTTGTTAATTTTCAAGATTAAATTGACCGTAATCCGGTTTGGGTCAACACCCTTGAGATCGGTCGTGTATCTGGAAGTGTATCAATAGAAAATTTGATCTCTCGGTCCAGAGGCATTCCGGGTATCTCATCAGAAAACACATCAGAAAATTATGCCATAACTTCAGTGCTAAATGAGTCTGAACCATTCTTTCGTGTGTCTCGAACAGAAGCAAGGTACCCTTCACAACCAGAACGTAACATTTGTCGGGCCGTTGTGGCCGAAATCAACATCGATGCCTTCGTCGATGAACTAGCCGAATAAGAGAATTATGTTTTCCCAGGCAGGCGAAACACAACTTGTAACCCCCACTTTCCCTAATTTTATGATTTTTCGGGTATTTATGGTATTTTAAAATTTTGAAATATTATTTTGAGTTCATCTTGAAAAATAGTAATTTTCAAATTATTAATGTTCCCTTGTAATTTTTATAAATAAAATATTTTGAGGAATACTCTAGCCTATACATAGAGTGCTCTCTAAGATTCTAACCACCTTGTAACCACTTTCTAACCTCACAACAACCTTATAACAACTTTTCCACCTTTGTAACAAACTCTAACCACCTCTAACAAACTTTTGACCCATTTATGCAATAGGACTAATTGTTTGTAGGTTTTTTGTAAAATCTTTTCCTTTTTCTGAACTCTATTTAAAGCATTTCCTTGCTCTCTCCCCAATCCATATTTTCTATTTCACAGAAACAGAGACTCTACTCGAGAGCTCATTTCCATTCTCTCCACTTTCTCCAAATCCCTCCAAACCTTAACCCTAATCTCGGCGAGCCATGGCGATCGGCATCCCTGCCGCTGGCGAGTAGGCGTCATTCTTCTCCAATGGCTAGGTGGTTCCTCATGGCAGCGGCGGCGGGATCATCACCTCCAGCTATTCCCTCTCCTCCAGTGGCGGCGCTCGGCCATATGATCTTTTTTGACGTCGAGTTCTCCACGACGACGTGCCATTCTCCTTCCTCTGTGGTACGCGATTCCTCCACCGCGAACTCACGTTCCATTTTCGGTGACCCTTCTATTCCGCCGCACGGCTTCCTCCTTCCTGACGGCGACGTGTGGAGAAAACTCGCCGACGACCCCTTCCTTCGATGACTTCACCGTTCCAATCTTGTGTTAACAAACTGAGGTGAGTTCCTCTAGACTCTTCGAAGAAATTCGTTCTTCTTTCTCTGATCCCTTGATTGATTTTAATTAGAGCTATACACTCAGATCGGGTCGATGTAACTGATTGATAGAGTTTAACTCGAAGATTTTGCGAACGTTTGAATATGATATTATTTGGTAAGAATCAATTCGAAGTCCCTATGTTTCCTGGTCTTTCTTCCTCAAGATTCTTGAAACAAATACATGGAGAATACTCTCAATTGTGGTTGCCCTGATTTGCTTTGAATTTGTTCGATTAAATGATGCAGACGAACTTGGGACCACGACTGGACACGAGAAGACTGTGTCTGACCTCTTGGAACTAAGTCCTCACTCCAGATCGGGTCTTCTCGACTCAGGTAATATTCTACCTTTTTTTTCTTGATTAATGAGGATCAATTGTGCATATTTAGGTTGTTGATGGGTTGGCAGGACTGTGATCGGATGCGAAGTATTCGTGTCTAGAGTAGATTCGTATCTTGTTTAGTTCGTGTCCAGAGAGTGGATTAGTTGTGTCTCATGACCAGTTTGGTTCGTGTCCTGCTTTAGTGATGTCCAAGCATGGGTCGTGTCCAGGAGTTGGGATCGTTTGTAGGAGATTGGGATTGGCATTATCGAATTTCTTTTCAATTGCTTGATTTTCAATTCAGTTGTATATGTCTCCATTCATTTTGGTTTTGTAAATATTCTTCCAAATCTTGACTTACAAATCTCGAGAGGAAGTAGCTGTTAGTTTCAGAACCCTTGCTTTGAGCTTTTGTTTTGAATGTTACAACTAGACATTTGAATTCAAAATGGTGTTATGTGGGAAATGTTGGGTTACGTTGTTAATTGTATTTTTGCTAGTACTATTAGCTTGGATTGATCAGGTTCACCTAAACTCATAAAAGATTAGGTAGTAGACTTAATAGTGTTTGGACTCATGTACAAGATTTATGTTGGACAGTTAAGCTAGACTTTAAGTTATGTGTAGGACTTAACCTATTATTAGTTGATTATGTAGGGACCATTATACAGAGAGTCAGATAGCGTTGTCTCCATAGCCTTATTATTGACTTACTAATATGGGATTGCTAGTAGCAAACTTTGTTGGTAGAATTTGAGTCTGGGTTGTTTTACAAAGGAAGGATGTTAGATACTAGAATTAATAGGCTAAGATTAACAGTGCTATGTAAGTTAGTAGAAATATAAAATTGGTATTAGTAGATGGATTATTTGAGACTAATCTAAGGTTAGTAGATTTAATAGAAATAAATAAGTTAGACTATTTTCCTTAATAATATTGTATATTTTGATACAGATTTCTTTAGATTTTGGGACTTTATCCTACGACAAAGCAAGGCAAGTACACCGACTCGAACTCTTTACTCTGTATATCTATCTTGCTTCAAGTTCTCTTATACATGAAACGTTGTATACACGATTGTTCATAGTTTCATTGTTCATAGTTACATTGTTCATTGTTCTTCCTGTTATCGTTCCTTGTACATTGTGGTGGAAAAATACTATAGATATGTGACCAAACCTAAATTAGCTATGCATTGTTTAATAGCTTAGGTCTCACATCGTGCACATGGGACTCTATGCCATACCCTTATTCTTATGCTCTTATACCCTATACTATCCCAGATGGTCACATAATCTGATAGTTATTTCAAATGCATATCACACTTATAGTCTAGTTCATTGTTCCTGATCTGTTACTATAGTTTTATTGTTATTCATGTACTACAGATTCATGTTCCAGTTCTTGTACCATAGTTCTTTATTCCTGTATTTCAGTTTACTTTATTTAGTACTTCTTGTCGGGGTTGTACTTTGCTCTTTTTTTGACAGAATACATTACAGGTACACTTGAGGAAACTGTACCACCTCTATGGGCCAGAGCCCAAAGCTAGGATAGGTTGTATTTCAGGATGGATTTAAGATTTGTAGAGATCTAGTCTAGTTCATTTCCTAGTTTTGTTTTAGAGATTTTACCTTGTATATTGTTTTAAGATTTTAGAGTTGTAAATTTTATTCTGGTTACCGAATTTGTCTTCGGATGATATTGTATTGACTTGGTGGATTGTGGAGATCTGTTCTGGGATCGTTTATAGTAGCTGTGATGTTTTATATTATCTAGTGGCTTGGAGTTTCCTTAGAATTGTACAGCTTACTGTGTTGCATCTTCCAACGTAGGCTGGGCGTGCCCGACTCGTACCGAATTATTCGGAAGCGGGTCGTGGCATATTTTTAGTGGTGGCCCAATGCAGGTCCATCCTAATGGTACTTAGGCTATAAAGTACTATTGGGGAACATGTTAAACTAAGAAAAACTCATTACAGCATAGGATCTGTGGAAAATGGTTATAGTTATTGTAAATAAGGTTTAATTACTCAATATTTTCTAGGAGGTTTAGCAATCAATGAGTTTTCTTTGTATTTCAGAATGTTCACCACCAGAAAGCCCAGAGCTACAGGATCTTTAGATCAGTCCGCAGCTGACGTACCAGTAGAGCAACTTCCACCACCCCCTCCGCTTCCTCCGACGATGATGTCCGATAGTGCTCAGGTGATGGCCATGTTCCAGCAGTTCATGGAGGTACAGAACAACCAAGCTGTCCAGTTCCGAGCGACGGTCATAGATGTACTCAGAATCCGAGAGTCAGCTCCGCCAGTTCCAGTAGCTCCGCCAGCACCACCAGCACCGAGGCCGGGGACTGCAAGGGATTACCAAAATCTCTTCCGTTGGATTTTTGGGGCACCGAGGGGATAGTGTACGCTGAGGAGTGGCTAGAAAATGTTGAAAGACTGCTAAAGATGGCGCGGATTCTTGACAATCTGAAGGTGGAGGTCGCCAGCATGCATATATTCAACATTGCCAGAGCATGGTACAGAGAGGAGCCCAATTGGCCGTACCCCAAGTTCTTTGGGCAGATTTCAAAAAGCTGTTCCAAGAGAAGTTCTTTCTAGAGGTGGAGCACGACGAGCTTCGAAACCAGTTCGAGGCATACAGCAGGGGAGCATGACGGTAGTGGAGTATACTTCGGAGTTCAGTCGGTTCAGTCGGTTCACGGAGAACCTAGTCAGGACACCAAAGGAGAGGGCCAGGAGGTTCAAGAAGGGCCTTACCAGGGAGCTTCGGGAGGCAGTCGTGATTAGCAGAGTTATAACCTACACTGAGATTCTCAAGGTCGCCCAGGCAGTAGAGAAAGAGATGGACCTGAAGACCAAGAGGGATAGGGACGTTGGTGCTAGCGGCTCCCAGGGTCCACCGAAGCGGACCAACACCCAGGCGAGGCCACATCAACAGCCAGTACCCCAGCATCCGGCCAGAGCCCCTGTACTTCAGCCACAGCAGGAGATTCAGACTCAGATCCAGCCGGTGATCACTTGCAACTACTGTCGCCGTCTAGTACATCACTATAATGAGTACCGCAAGAAACTGAGGCTTTGTTTGTTCTGCGGATCACCTGCTCACCAGGTTAAAGGCTGCTTGGAGGCCGCTGATCGTACTACCCAGGGAAGAGCATGAGGAGCGTCGGAACCGCAGTAGGAGGACCCAACTCTCCAGGTTCAGCAGCCGCAGGAAGCACAACCAAAGGGACGAGTCTACCTCCTGACAGCAGAAGAAGTAAAGACCATCCCGATCCCGGACGAGTACTGAAGACCGGAGGCATTCATGGATCGCTACATTTCATTCGTTGTTCCTTCTATCATATAGTCTATCTTTGAATTGTCCCTATTCGAGACTTGTTTCTAAAATCTCTTTATCGTTTTATTTGTTTTGTAGTACCTAGTAACTGCTTGTTGACTCTTGATTGTCTTTTGGTATCCAATAAAACTTGTTTTCTAAATAACAGATAATAGCACTCTCTATCATGATTTAGAATTTTCATAAACTTTCTTGAAATTTCTGGATTTAGTTAAGAAAATATTCAACAACCTACTATGACCTGGATTATGGAGACTGTGAGTCCACTGCAGCTAGTTGCGCACTAGCGAGGCAGGGGCTCTAAGTCAAAATAGTTACGGGTATTCACAGGTTCTCAGATATTTTTGATACTAAGTCCTATACTCATCATATTTTTTGATAATATTAGGATAAAGTTGATAGAATATTTTGGTAGTATATTATTATCAGGACCATAAAACCGAAGGTTCACTACAGCCAGATACATTCTAGCGAGGTAGGAACTGTAGGGAAAGTGACTCCGGATATGCATGATTGTCGGATATTATTGAGACTATTGTCCTTGATCAAGTTTTCATTGACTATCACTTGTACCACTCTAAATCGGGCCAATTTTAAATTTTGTATTTAATTATTCTTGATCATGCCTAATCGTACCCCAGAAATTTCGAGGACGAAATTTTTCTAAGGAGGGTAGATTTGTAACCCCACTTTCCCTAATTTTATGATTTTTTGGGTATTTATGGTATTTTAAATTTTTGAAATATTATTTTGAGTTCATCTTGAAAAATAGTAATTTTCAAATTATTAATGTTTCCTTGTAATTTTTATAAATGAAATATTATGAGGAATACTCCAGCCTATACTAAGAGTGCTCTCCAAGATTCCAACCACCTTGTAACCACTTCCTAACCTCCCTACAACCTTGTAACAACTTTCCCACCTTTATAAAAAACTCTAACCACCTCTAACAAACTTTTGACCCATTTATGCAATAGGACTAATTGTTTGTAGGTTTTTTGTAAAATCTTTTCCTTTTTCTAAACTTATTTAAAGTAATTCCTTGCTCTCTCCCCAATCTATATTTTCCATTTCACAGAGACAGAGACTCTGCTCGAGAGCTCATTTCCATTCTCTCCACTTTCCCCAAATCCCTCCTAACCCTAACCCTAATCTCGGCGAGCCATGGCAATCGGCATCCCTGCCACTGGCAAGCAGGCGCCGTTCTTCTCCAGCGGCTAGGTGGTCCCTCCTGGCAGCGACGGTGGGATCATCACCTCCAGTGATTCCTTCTCCTCCAGTGTCGGCGCTCGGCCGTACGATCTCTTCCGACGTCGAGTTCTCTTCGACGACGTGCCATTCTCCTTTCTCGGCGGTACGCGATTCCTCCCCCACGAACTCACGTTCCATTTTCGGTGACCCTTCTTTTCCGGCACACGGCTTCCTCCTTCCTGACGGCAAAGTGTGGAGAAAACTCGTCGGCGACCCCTTCCTTCGACGACTTCACCGTTCTAATCTTGTGTTAACAAACTGAGGTAAGTTCTTCTAGAGTCTTCGAAGAAATTCATTCTTCTTTCTCTGATCCCTAGATTGATTTTAATTAGAGCTACATACTTAGATCGGGTTGGTGTAACTAATTGATAGAGTTTAACTCGGAGATTTTGCGAACGTTTGAATCTGACAATATTTGGTAAGAATCAATTCGAAGTCCCTATGTTTCCTGGTCTTTCTTCCTCAAGATTCTTGAAACAAATACATGGAGAATACTATCAATTGTGGTTGCCCTAATTTGCTTTGAATTTGTTTGATTAAATGATGCAGACGAGCTTGGGACCACGACTGGACACGAGAAGACTGTGCTCGACCTCTTAGAACTGAGTCCTCACTCCAGATCGGGTCTTCTCGACTCAGGTAATATTCTATCTTCTTTTCTTGATTAATGAGGATCACGTCGTGTATATTTAGGTTGTTGATGGGTTGGCAGGACTGTGATCGGATGTGAAGTATCCATTTCCAGAATTGTCACGACCCGCTCCCGAATAATCGGACACGAGTCGGACACGCCCAGCCTTCATTGTTAGACACAATGAAGTAAGCTGTACCAAAAGCTAGGGAAATCTAACAAGATAATCAATACAAGTAAAAAAATCACAGCATCTACAACGTATCCCAGAAAGTTCACCATAATCCACAAATCCAGATATCATAATGTACCAGAATCAACAGGAATGAAAAGTGCTATGAACTCTAAAGTCATAGTAAAGCTAAGTAGACTAAACCTGAAGCCTCAAGCTAAGCCTCATCCTGCTCAGCTAAAATCCTGGGCTCTGGCCCATAGAGTAGAATGATGTCCTGCAAGCATACCTGCAACATATCCTATTCAGGAGCGGAGCAAAGTACAGTTCTAGGTAATGAAACATAAACATGAAATGGGTACAAGGGTACAGGAATGAAATACAGGAATGAACATGAAAGTACAGAAAAATAGTACAGGAAATATAGTACATGAATGTAAAGTACAGGAACATTTAAAGTACAGGAATGAAACTATAATCCTGAAGTACAAGACATGATAAGTGCACAATATCGAAATACATCTAGTCCATGTGACCGGCTGGGGTGAGTACAGGAGCATGCACAGGAGTACATGAATATGGTACGACTTAGGACCCGCGTGCACAGTGCGAGGCCTAAGCTAGGTACAGGAATATATAGTAACCGGGATTGGTCATATGGCTAGTGTATTTTCCCACCCGATACTAATAAGTACAAGAGCAAGGGTACAGAAATACAGGAGTACATGAATATCGTGCCATGACGTGTCACAAGAAAGGGTACAGGAATGTAAATGCACCAAATCGTAGAAAAGTACTTGCCTGGCTCCGGAAAGTACTGGTAATCAGGAACTGGATGTCTTCCTGTATTTATAATTCGTACAAGTTGGTTATGAACTAAACAAAATCTAGTTTTTATAATTATTCCCATTTATTAATTATAGGATATTATAGGCTATTATATCACTACATATATGTACTAAATAAACCACTAGCACTTATATATGATATAAATTATTTGCAAAAAAATAAAGTCTTACTTGGATTCTTTATATAAAAATATTTACTAGTAAACTCATTTAATAATTTGCTCCTAATAAAACTTAATTTAAAGATTTAACACATAACAACCTGTTGAACTAATTTGTATAATAATACTACCAAAATCCAAACCTGGCCATTTTAGGCCCAACAGTACTCCAACCCGAGCTAAATATACCATCATACAGTTTAGTATTTGTTCTAAACTATGGATCCAGCCTTTTTCTATAGTTACTGGCCTACTTGCAAAATCACCCAAAAGTAGTAATTAGCGAAATGCTTAAAATTCAGCTATGCTGTTGCAAGTGTAAGCATGGTAATTCAGCACTTAGTTTCAAGCCTTTCCCACAAGAAAACTTATACCCAAACAACAGTTCTCACAAGCATTCATTAAATCCATACATCAAAAATATTACAATTAAAAATCAAATGAACTAAACTTCTCCCTAGCCTATCTGTTTCCCCTGCCAACGGTCACTAATAATTTCAAATGCAGCAACTACTCGACAGATCAACACCACCCCTCAAACTACTTGGTTCACGCTCGTATCCATCCCGACACAACTGTCATCATCCAATGGTCACGAACAACACCGAACAGGACACGAACAACATCGAACAGGACACGAACAACACGATCAGGACACGAAAAAAGTCTAAAAAACAACACTCGAGATGAAAATACAAGAGTCAAGGGAAAACAAGTTTACCTGAGATGAATTCCTGCCAAGAGAACTCTCCACGGACTCGGACACGATCCTTCGCGCTCGATTCACGGCAACAACCCTGGTTGTGGCATAAATACAAACAAGTTGTAATCAGAAACGAATCGATAAGGTTCTAAGTCCAATCTGACATTCGAACAACGTAAATGTACAGGAAGACATTCCTAGGTCTCCATGATCCAGCCAAACCCAACATTAAACCAAAAACTTAAATAAAAAATGATCCAATAATTCACGCCACATACTGCTCGACCGAATCAACTCAGAAGAACAACCTAGCAATCATAATTCAAATCTATGGAATCTCGGTCAGGACTCACCAGAGTGAATTCGAAATCGAAGATCGCAGGGAGATCTTCCAATCCATAGCAACTTGCTCAACACTTCCGATCTGAAGTGGATCGGATCAACAATTTAAAACGAGAAAGGGAAGCACGATTTGAGGAGAATCGAATCATTACAAAATTGAGTTCAGAGCTCGAATGGAAGCTCACCGATGATCGCCGGAGAGTGAATGAAGCTGTGCTACGTTGTCGTCGAGTGGATCGGCACCGTCGTCGTTGTCAAGTCTCTGGAGAGAGGAGTCTCCGTCGTCGAGTGGATCGTCACTGAGCTGGCGTCGTCGTTGGATGGGTCGTCGTCGTCGCTGGCAAAGTCGTCGTCGTCGCCGGATGGGTCGTCGCCACCGTCGCTCTCGGAAAGGAAGAAAACACAGAGGAATTTCTCTGAGCTGAGAGAGAGAGAAGAATGAGAGTTCTGTTCTCATTCTCTGAATTAAAAAGAAAAAGTGCACATTTGCACTTTACCTCCCCCCCCCCCCCCCGCCACGAATTATTTGCAAAAGTCTCTATCCGCCCTGAATTATTTGCACTATAACCCTCTGCTTTTTCATTATTTCAAATTTTGATGAAAAATAGTTAGGAATTAACATGGTGGGCCCAAAGTTGTTACAACAACTTTTCAAATTTGAAAAGTGGTCCAAAATTAATTCCCTCCAAAACCAAATTACCAAATTTATTATTTAAAATCATTTATTATTTAAAGCTAATAATATCAATTGTATAATTTTAGAAATCTAATTATTTATTTTAAAAACTGGGAAGTGGAGTTACAAATCTCCCTCCCTTAAAAAAATTTTGTCATCGAAATTCAAAGGACCAAAAAAACAAATCTCAGCAAATCACAAGGGTCCAAACACCAGTCATTTATTAAAAATAGAATTCCACAAAACAGAGTACAATCAAATCAATCAAACAGAATGTGATAGCGCTCCCGCATCTCGTCCTCGCGCTCCCATGTGGACTCTCCCGGAGAGTGGTGTCTCCATATGACGCGAACAAGAGGAATAGTCTGGTTCCGCAAGCGCTTCTCCCTCCGATCGAGGATCTCTACTGGCTGCTCCTCGTAGGTCAATCTCGGGCCCACCTCCAGCTCGGAATAGTCCACCACATGGCTCGGGTCTGGAATGTAACGTCGGGGCTGAGACACGTGCAAAAAATATCGTGTACCCCCTCCAAGCTAGCTGGAAGTGCTAGTCGATATGCCACCTCGCCAATCCGTGCCGTCACATCGAAGGGTCCGATGTATCTCGGACTGAGCTTCCCGCCTCTGCCAAATCTGATGACGCCCCTAGTCGGTGAGATCTTCAGGAACACTCTATCTCCAACTGCGAACTCCAATAGCCGTCTGCTGCTGTCCGCCCAGTACTTCTGCCGATCATGTGCAACTCTGAGACGTCTTGAGCCTTTGAGATCAAATATGATAATTACATACAAGAAGTTGAAATAACACGATCTAACAATGATCAAAATCAAATAGGCATGAGATGGAATGAAGTTTCAATTACAACTTAGAGACACAAAATCATGAAGACACAACTATTAAGTACGATCAAAATTTGATAGTTTAACACCAGTGGACAAAGGCAAGATAGAAAAATCAAGGTCAGATATACATGATTTAAGATTGAAGTTTAGATAAGTCACAAACAATGTACGGAATCACAATCTGGTAATATACAATTTTGAGGAATTCAATGATCTAAAAATGCTAGAAGAAAATTTAGCAAGGGTTGATTGAGGAGACGTACGCAATACTCAAGAGATACAGTATCAAATCAGGATGAACGTGCAAGGATCTGTGATCCTCGAAAACCAATAATCATAAATAAAAAAAATAGTTTCCATGGTGTCCGGGAACATATAGCTATTTGAAGTCACTTTGCCTAGAATCCTTACCCTGCCAGTATATATCTGACTGCAGTGGACTTTCAGCTCCGTGACTCAAATAATAATATATCATCGAATAATCTGTCAACCTTATCCATTTTCCAACAATCATTGACGAAGCAACCCAAGAGATCAAAGTATGAAGAATATGGCAAGTCTCGACAGTACTCGAAAACCTATGATTGACTGAAATCACTTCAACTTAAAGTTCCTGCCTCGCCAGTGCGCTACTGACTGCAGTGAACCCACAGTCTCCATAATCCAGCTAATGGCTGCAGCGCGCAACTGTCATGCCATAGTACATCATCGAATAGCCTCTCGACTTTATCCCTAGAAATTTCAAAAGAGTTTCAAGGAGTTCAAAATGAGTTTCAGTAGTCCAAGTCACGAAAATGGTGAGGTTACCTGTCTGTTAGAATACAAGGGTTTATTAGGTAGTATGAAGCAACACGGAATCAAATCAAGGGTAGTGAGTACAAAAGGGCAACCAGGGAGATTTAAAATTTCAGACAGGGAGCGGAGTTTCAAATTATAACGGAATTTCAACTAATATCTGGAATGGTAACGAGATTTCGTATAGGGAACGTAATCCCGAATAACGAAGCCGTGAAGGTTGCATAGAAGCAATGTATCAGATAGAAGGCAAAGACTCAAAATAAGGACCAAAAAACTTTGTACATAATATATAACAAAATCTCGAACGACAACGAAGTCTCGAACAAAAGTTCAACATGAAACAAATCTTAGATAGGAAATCGACATCAACAAAGCCGCGAATAAAAAGTGAAACCTTGAACAGAATCTCGAACAGGAAGCAAGGTTACGAATAGTGATTTAGAAAACAGGGTATCAAATAGCGAACAAGAAACAGGTATCGAACCCCGATTATGAAACAAATAGAATTTCAATAGGAAACAAGGTCGAACAAGGTTGTGAACAAAAATAATTTCTTGAATATAACAAGTCTCAAATAGTAAACAAAATCACATAGGGAATTAGCCAAAATTTCAAAAAAAAAACAAGATCTTCAAACGATGTCTCGAATAGGGGCTGAATCTCAAGCAAGTGTCAAGATAGGAGTGAAGGTTCAAACAATGTTTTGATTTGGGACAAGTTTTAAAATGAAATTTCGGATAGAAATAAAATCTCAAATAGCACATGGTTCAAATAGGAAAATTTTCAAATAGAAGCAAAAAAACAAAGCCATAAATAATGAATTATGAAACAGGGTATCGAATAGTGGATTCCAAACAATTATCGAATTGTGGATCTGGAACAAGTTTACCGAATAGGAAACAATATCTAGAAATAAGTTTCGAATATCAATCAGGATTTCAAATAAGAAGTTTCAAGAAATAATCTAGGTGCTAAGAGGATTCTGAGGAGGGACTAGATTGCGAATTAAGGTACATGGTTTCCCCAACCATGTAATAAAACCTTCTGTCTCCAATCCGTCTTCAGTATTTCCTCCGGGACTGGAATCACTTCAATCTTCTTCACTGTCTTGACGTAGTCTAGTTCCTGCGGTAGTGCTCCATGTGATCGTTGAAATGGGAGTGGCGGGTCCATCTTCTGTAGTCCTGGTGCTTCTCGTGCTCGTCCTAGGCAGTGTGATCAACGGCCTCTGGGCAATCCTTGACTTGATGGACAGGCGATCCGTAGTACAAGCATAGCCTCCATCTTTTACGGCACTCCTCGAAGCGATGTCCTGGATGGCAGCAGAAAGCACAATTGGTCACTGTCTGAATCTGATGATGCGATTGAAGAAACACTGTCTGAGTCTGATGATGCTTTGTGGATCCACAGTAGTTGTCATCCCCGTCATAAGTCTTCATGTCCTTCATGAGCTTCAACTTTCTGTCTCGTTTCATTGTCTGCGCTATATTCTTGATCTCTTGGCTGGTGACTCTAATCTTCAGAGAAGTTGGGTCCTCAAAAACTTGGGTGGTCTTCAGTGGCAGCTCCAGGTTCTCGATCTGCTCCTCGATGCAAGATATGTGCTCGATGTCGGAGAAGTCCAAAGGTCTGGGAGTCTGGAAAGCAGAAGTCTTTTCTGGCTCGAGAAGCGCATCCACAAGTCTGGCTTGGAAAATGATGGCTTGCTGTCTCTCTCTGGGTGTCAAAGAACTTTTCAAACATCTCCGTCAACTACGTACTACCCATGGGGATAGTAGGGACGACCTGCGGGGTGGAAGCTCGGAACCTCAAGTATAGGTGGATCAACCATTCCGGTGTCGCGTGCTTTTGAACTATCTGAAAAACAAAAAACTGTTAAAATAACCTAGACCTAAATACAACAAGTGTTTATAGAATATCAATATACCGGATATACCATTATTTCTCGATTTTCCTATGCTGTGATCAAGTTTCCCTAGTGTAATCAAGTCCTCCAATAGTACTCTAATACCTAGGTACCATTAGGATAGACCTGCATGGGCCACCACTAAAAACATGTCACGACCCGCTCCCGAATAATCGGACACGAGTCGGACACGCCCAGCCTTCATTGTTAGACACAATGAAGTAAGCTGTACCAAAAGCTAGGGAAATCTAACCAGATAATCAAGACAAGTAAAAAAATCACAGCATCTACTACGTATCCCAGAAAGATCACCATAATCCACAAATCCAGATATCATAATGTACCAGAATCAACAGGAATGAAAAGTGCTATGAACTCTGAAGTCATAGTAAAGCTAAGTAGACTAAACTTGAAGCCTCAAGCTAAGCCTCATCCTGCTCAGCTAAAATCTTGGGTTCTGGCCCATAGAGTAGAATGATGTCCTGCAAGCATACCTGCAACATATCCTATTCAGGAGCGGAGCAAAGTACAGTTCTAGGTAATGAAACAAGAACATGAAATAGGTACAAGGGTACAGGAATGAACATGAAAGTACAGAAAAATAGTACAGGAAATATAGTACATAAATGTAAAGTACAGAAACATGTAAAGTACAGGAAATGTAATGTACAGGAATGAAACTATAATCCTGAAGTACCAGACATGATAAGTGCACAATATCGTCCATATGACCGGCTGGGGTGAGTACAGGAGCATGCACAGGAGTACATGAATATGGTACGACTTAGGACCCGCGTGCACAGTACGAGGCCTAAGCTAGGTACAGGAATATATAGTAACCGGGATTGGTCACTTGGCTAGTGTATTTTCCCACCCGACACTAATAAGTACAAGAGCAAGGGTACAGGAATACAGGAGTACATGAATATCGTGCCATGACGTGTCACAAGAAAGGGTACAGGAATGTAAATGCACAAAACCGTAGAAAAGTACTTGCCTGGCTCCGGAAAGTACTGGTAATCAGGAACTGGATGTCTTCCTGTATTTATAATTCGTACTAGTTGGTTATGAACTAAACAAAATCTAGTTTTTATAATTATTTCCATTTATTAATTATAGGATATTATAGGCTATTATATCACTACATATATGTACTAAATAAACCACTAGCACTTATATATGATATAAATTATTTGCAAAAAAATAAAGTCTTACTTGGATTCTTTATATAAAAATATTTACTAGTAAACTCATTTAATAATTTGCTCCTAATAAAACTTAATTTAAAGATTTAACACATAACAACCTGTTGAACTAATTTGTATAATAATACTACCAAAATCCAAACCTGGCCATTTTAGGCCCAACAGTACTCCAACCCAAGCTAAATATACCATCATACAGTTTAGTATTTGTTCTAAACTATGGATCCAGCCTATTTCTATAGTTATTGGCCTACTTGCAAAATCACCCAAAAGTAGCAATTAGCAAAATGCTTAAAATTCAGCTATGTTGTTGCAAGTGTAAGCATGGTAATTCAGCACTTAGTTTCAAGCCTTTTCCATAAGAAAACTTATACTCAAACAACAGTTCTCACAAGCATTCATTAAATCCATACATCAAAAATATTACAATTAAAAATCAAATGAACTAAACTTCTCCCCAGCCTCTCTGTTTCCCCTGCCAACGGTCACTAATAATTTCAAATGCAGCAACTACTCGACAGATCAACACCACCCCTCAAACCACTTGGTTCACGCTCATATCCATCCCGACACAACTGTCATCATCCAATGGTCACGAACAACACCGAACAGGACACGAACAACATCGAACAGGACACGAACAATACGATTAGGACACGAACAACATCGAACAGGACACGAACAACACGATCAGGATACGAAAAAAGTCTAAAAAATAACACTCGAGATGAAAATACAAGAGTCAAGGGAAAACAAGTTTACCTGAGATGAATTCCTGCCAAGAGAACTCTCCACGGACTCGGACACGATCCTTCGCGCTCGATTCACGGCTACAACCCTGGTTGTGGCATAAGTACAAATAGGTTGTAATCAGAAACGAATCGATAAGGTTCTAAGTCCAATCTGACATTCGAACAACGCAAATGTACAGGAAGACATTCCTAGGTCTCCATGATCCAGCCAAACCCAACATTAAACCAAAAACATAAATAAAAAATGATCTAATAATTCACGCCACATACTGCTCGACCGAATCAACTCAGAAGAACAACCTAGCAATCATAATTCAAATCTATGGAATCTCGGTCAGGACTCACCAGAGTGAATTCAAAATCGAAGATCGCAGGGAGATCTTCCAATCCTCAGCAACTCGCTCAACACTTCCGATCTGAAGTGGATCGGATCAACAATTTAAAACGAGAAAGGGAAGCACGATTTGAGGAGAATCGAATCATTACAAAATTGAGTTCAGAGCTCGAATCGAAGCTCACCGATGATCGCCGGAGAGTGAATGAAGCCGTGCTACGTCGTCGTCGAGTGGATCGGCACCGTTGTCGTCGTCGAGTCTCTGGAGAGAGGAGTCTCCGTCGTCGAGTGGATTGTCACTGATCCGTCGTCGTCGTCGGATGGGTCGTTGTCGTCGCTGGCAAAGTCGTCGTCGTCGTCGGATGGGTCGTCGCCACCGTCGCTCTCGGAAAGGAAGAAAACATAGAGGAATTTCTCTGAGCTGAGAGAGAGAGAAGAATGAGAGTTCTGTTCTCATTCACTGAATTAAAAAGAAAAAGTGCATATTTGCACTTTACCCCTCCCCCCTCCGCCACGAATTATTTGTAAAAGTCTCTATCCGCCCTGAATTATTTACACTATAACCCTATGCTTTTTCATTATTTCAAATTTTGATGAAAAACAGTTAGGAATTAACATGGTGGGCCCAAAGTTGTTACAATAACTTTTCAAATTTGAAAAGTGGTCCAAAATTAATTCCCTCCAAAACCAAATTACCAAATTTATTATTTAAAATTATTTATTATTTAAAGCTAATAATATCAATTGTATAATTTTAGAAATCTAATTATTTATTTTAAAAACTGGGAAGTGGAGTTACAAATCTCCCTCCCTTAAAAAAATTTCGTCCTCGAAATTCAAAGGACCAAAAAAACAAATCTCAGCAAATTACAAGGGTCCAAACACCAGTCATTTATTGAAAATAGAATTCCACAAAACAGAGTACAATCAAACAGAATGGGATAGCGCTCCCGCATGTTGTCCTCGCGCTCCCATGTGGACTCTCCCGGAGAGTGGTGTCTCCACATGACGCGAACAAGAGGAATAGTCTGGTTCCGTAAGCGCTTCTTCCTCCGATCGAGGATCTCCACTGGCTGCTCCTCGTAGGTCAATCTCGGGCCCACCTCCAGCTCGGAATAATCCACCACATGGCTTGGGTCTGGAATGTAATGTCAGAGCTGAGACACGTGGAAAACATCGTGTACCCCCTCCAAGCTAACTGGAAGTGCTAGTCGATATGCTACCTCGCCAATCCGTGCCGTGACATCGAAGGGTCCGATGTATCTCGGACTGAGCTTCTCGCCTCTGCCAAATCTGATGACGCCCCTAGTCGGTGAGATCTTCAGGAACACTCTATCTCCAACTGCGAACTCCAATAGCCGTCTGCTGCTGTCCGCCCAGTACTTCTGCCGATCATGTGCAACTCTGAGACGTCTTGAGCCTTTGAGATCAAATATGATAATTACACACAAGAAGTTGAAATAACACGATCTAACAATGATCAAAATCAAATAGGCATGAGATGGAATGAAGTTTCAATTACAACTTAGAGACACAAAATCATGAAGACACAACTATTAAGTACGATCAAAATTTGATAGTTTAACACCAGTGGACAAAGGCAAGATAGGAAAATCAAGGTCAGATATACATGATTTAAGATTGAAGTTTAGACAAGTCACAAACGAAGTACGGAATCACAATCTGGTAATATACAATTTTGAGGAATTCAATGATCTAAAAATGCTAGAAGAAAATTTAGCAAGGGTTGATTGAGGAGACGTACGCAATACTCAAGAGATACAGTATCAAATCAGGATGAACGTGCAAGGATCTGTGATCCTCGAAAACCAATAATCATAAATAAAAAATAGTTTCCATGGTGTCCGAAAACATATAGCTATTTGAAGTTACTTTGCCTAGAATCCCTACCCCGCCAGTATATATCTGACTGCAGTGGACTTTCGACTCCGTGACTCAAATAACAATATGTCATCGAATAATCTGTCAACCTTATCCATTTTCTAACAATTATTGACGAAGCAACCCAAGAGATCAAGGTATGAAGAATATGACAAGTCTCGACAGTACTCGAAAACCTATGATTGTCTGAAATCACTTCAACTTAAAGTTCCTGCCTCGCCAGTGCGCTACTGACTGCAGTGAACCCACAGTCTCCATAATCCAGCTAATGGCTGCAGCGCGCAACTGTCATGCCATAGTACGTCATCGAATAGCCTCTCGACTTTATCCCTAGGAATTTCAAAAGAGTTTCAAGGAGTTCAAAATAAGTTTCAGTAGTCCAAGTCACAAAAATGGTGAGGTTACCTGTCTGTTAGAATACAAGGGTTTATTAGGTACTATGAAGCAACACGGAATCAAATCAAGGGTAGTGAGTACAAAAGGGCAACCAGGGAGATTTAAAATTTCAGACAGGGAGCGGAGTTTCAAATTATAACGAAATTTCAACTAATATCTGGAATGGTAACGAGATTTCGTATAAGGAACGTAATCCCGAATAACAAAGCCGCGAAGGTTGCATAGAAGCAATGTATCAGATAGAAGGCAAAGACTCGAAATAAGGACCAAAAAACTTTGTACATAATATATAACAAAATCTCGAACGACAACGAAGTCTCGAACAAAAGTTCAACAGAAAACAAATCTTAGATAGGAAATCGACATCAACAAAGCCGCAAATAAAAAGTGAAACCTTGAACAGAATCTCGAACAGGAAGCAAGGTTACGAATAGTGATTTAGAAAATAGGGTACCAAATAGCGAACAAGAAACAGGTATCGAACCCTGATTATGAAACAAATAGAATTTCAATAGGAAACAAGGTCGAACAAGGTTGTGAACAAAAATAATTTCTTGAATATAACAAGTCTCAAATAGTAAACAAAATCACATAGGAAATGAGCCAAAATTTCAAAAAAAAAAACAAGATCTTCAAACGATGTCTCGAATAGGGGCCGAATCTCAAGCAAGTGTCAAGATAGGAGTGAAGGTTCAAACAATGTTTTGATTTGGGACAAGTTTCAAAATGAAATTTTGGATAGAAATAAAATCTCAAATAGCACAAGGTTCAAATAGGAAAATTTTCAAATAGAAGCAAAAAAACAAAGCCATAAATAATGAATTATGAAACAGGGTATCAAATAGTGGATTCCAAACAATTATCGAATTGTGGATCTGGAACAAGTTTACCGAATAGGAAACAATATCTAGAAATAAGTTTCGAATATCAATCAGGATTTTAAATAAGAAGTTTCAAGAAATAATCTAGGTGCTAAGAGGATTCTGAGGAGGGACTGGATTACGAATTAAGGTACATGGTTTCCCCAACCATGCAAGAAAACCTTTCTGTCTCTAATCCGTCTTCAGTATTTCCTCCGGGACTGGAATCACTTCAATCTTCTTCACTGTCCTGACGTAGTCTGGTTCCTGCGGTAGTGCTCCATTTGATCGTTGAAACGGGAGAGGCGGGTCCATCTTCTGTAGTCTTGGTGCTTCTCGTGCTCGTCCTAGGCAGTGTGATCAACGGTCTCTGGGCAATCCTTGACTTGATGGACAGGCGATCCGTAGTACAAGCATAGCCTCCGTCTTTTACGACACTCCTCGAAGCGATGTCCTGGATGGCAGCAGAAAGCACAATTGGTCACTGTCTGAATCTGATGATGTGATTGAAGAAACACTGTCTGAGTCTGATGACGCTTTGTGGATCCACAGTAGTAGTCATCCCCGTCATAAGTCTTCATGTCCTTCATGAGCTTCAACTTTCTGTCTCGTTTCATTGTCTGCGCTACATTCTTGATCTCTTGGCTGGTGACTCTAATCTTCAGAGAAGTTGGGTCCTCAGAAACTTGGGTGGTCTTCAGTGGCAGCTCCAGGTTCTCGATCTGCTCCTCGATGCAAGATATGTGCTCGATGTCGGAGAAGTCCAAAGGTCTGGGAGTCTGGAAAGCAGAAGTCTTTTCTGGCTCGAGAAGCGCATCCACAAGTCTGGCTTAGAAAATGATGGCTTGCTGTCTCTCTCTGGGTGTCAAGGAACTTTTCAAACATCTCCGTCAACTACGTACTACCCATGGGGATAGTAAGGACGACCTGCGGGGTGGAAGCTCGGAACCTCAAGTATAGGTGGATCAACCGTTCCGGTGTCGTGTGCTTTTGAACTATCTGAAAAACAAAAAACTGTTAAAATAACCTAGACCTAAATACAACAAGTGTTTATAGAATATCAATATACCTGATATACCATTATTTCTCAATTTTCCTATGCTGTGATCAAGTTTCCCTAGTGTAATCAAGTCCCCCAATAGTACTCTAATACCTAGGTACAATTAGGATAGACCTGCATGGGCCACCACTAAAAATATGTCACGACCCGCTCCCGAATAATCGGACACGAGTCGGACACGCCCAGCCTTCATTGTTAGACACAATGAAGTAAGCTGTACCAAAAGCTAGGGAAATCTAACCAGATAATCAAGACAAGTAAAAAAATAACAGCATCTACTACGTATCCCAGAAAGATCACCATAATCCACAAATCCAGATATCATAATGTACCAGAATCAACAGAAATGAAAAGTGCTATGAACTCTAAAGTCATAGTAAAGCTAAGTAGAGTAAACCTGAAGCCTCAAGCTAAGCCTCATCCTGCTCAGCTAAAATCCTAGGCTCTGATCCATAGAGTAGAATGATGTCCTGCAAGCATACCTGCAACATATCCTATTCAGGAGCAGAGCAAAGTACAGTTCTAGGTAATGAAACATGAACATGAAATGGGTACAAGGGTACAGAAATGAACATGAAAGAACAGGAAAATAGTACAAGAAATATAGTACATGAATGTAAAGTACAGGAACATGTAAAGTACAGAAAATGTAATGTACAGGAATGAAACTATAATCCTGAAGTACCGGACATGATAAGTGCACAATATCGTCCATGTGACCGGCTGGGGTGAGTACAGGAGCATGCACAGGAGTACATGAATATGGTACGACTTAGGACCCGCGTGCACAGTGCGAGGCCTAAGCTAGGTATATGAGTATATAGTAACCGGGATTGGTCACATGGCTAGTGTATTTCCCCACCCGATACTAATAAGTACAAGAGCAAGGGTACAAGAATACAGGAGTACATGAATATCGTGCCATGACGTGTCACAAGAAAGGGTACAGGAATGTAAATGCACAAAACCGTAGAAAAGTACTTGCCTGGCTCCAGAAAGTACAGTTAATCAGGAACTGGATGTCTTCCTGTATTTATAATTCGTACAAGTTGGTTATGAACTAAACAAAATCTAGTTTTTATAATTATTTCTATTTATTAATTATAGGATATTATAGGCTATTATATCACTACATATATGTACTAAATAAACCACTAGCACTTATATATGATATAAATTATTTGCAAAAAAATAAAGTCTTACTTGGATTCTTTATATAAAAATATTTACTAGTAAACTCATTTATTAATTTGCTCCTAATAAAACTTAATTTAAAGATTTAACACATAACAACCTGTTGAACTAATTTGTATAATAATACTACCAAAATGCAATCCTGGCCATTTTAGGCCCAACAGTACTCCAACCCGAGCTAAATATACCATCATACAGTTTAGTATTTGTTCTAAACTATGGATCCAGCCTTTTTCTATAGTTACTGTCATCATCAACACCACCCCTCAAACCACTTGGTTCACGCTCGTATCCATTCCGACACAACTGTCATCATCCAATGGTCACGAACACCACCGAACAGGACACGAACAACATCGAACAGGACACGAACAACACGAACAGGACACGAACAATACGATCAGGACACGAACAAAGTCTAAAAAACAACACTCGAGATGAAAATACAAGAGTCAAGGGAAAACAAGTTTACCTGAGATGAATTTCTGCCAAGAGAACTCTCCACGAACTCGGACACGATCCTTCGCGCTCGATTCACGGCTACAACCCTGGTTGTGGCATAAATACAAACAGGTTGTAATCAGAAACGAATCGATAAGGTTCTAAGTCCAATCTGACATTCGAACAACGCAAATGTACAGGGAGACATTCCTAGGTCTCCATGATCCAGCCAAACCCAACATTAAACCAAAAACTTAAATCAAAAATGATCCAATAATTCACGCCACATACTGCTCGACCGAATCAACTCAGAAGAACAACCCAACAATCATAATTCAAATCTATGAAATCTCGGTCAGGACTCACTAGAGTGAATTCGAAATCGAAGATCGCAGGAAGATCTTCCAATCCTCAGCAACTCGCTCAACACTTCCGATCTGAAGTGGATCGGACCAACAATTTAAAACGAGAAAGGGAAGCACGATTTGAGGAGAATCGAATCATTACAAAATTGAGTTCAGAGCTCGAATCGAAGCTCACCGATGATCGCCGGAGAGTGAATTAAGCCGTGCTACGTTGTCGTCGAGTGGATCGGCACCGTCGTCGTCGTCGAGTCTCCGCAGAGATGAGTCTCCGTCGTCGAGTGGATCGTCACTGAGCCATCGTCGTCGTCGGATGGGTCGTCGTCGTCGTTGGCAAAGTCGTCGTCGTCGTCGGATGGGTCGTCGCCACCGTCGCTCTCGGAAAGGAAGAAAACACAGAGGAATTTCTCTGAGCTGAGAGAGAGAGAATAATGAGAGTTCTGTTCTCATTCTCTGAATTAAAAAGAAAAAGTACACATTTGCACTTTACCCCCCCCCCCCCCCCGCCATGAATTATTTGTAAAAGTCTCCATCCGCCCTGAATTATTTGCACTATAACCCTCTGCTTTTTCATTATTTCAAATTTTGATGAAAAACAGTTAGGAATTAACATGGTGGGCCCAAAGTTGTTACAACAACTTTTCAAATTTGAAAAGTGGTCCAAAATTAATTCCCTCCAAAACCAAATTACCAAATTTATTATTTAAAATCATTTATTATTTAAAGCTAATAATATCAATTGTATAATTTTAGAAATCTTATTTATTTTAAAAACCGGGAAGTGGAGTTACAAGAGTAGTTTCGTATCTTATTTAGTTCGTGTCCAGAGAGTGGATTAGTTGTGGCTTGTGACCTGTTTGGTTCGTGTCCTGCTGTAGTGATGTCCAAGCGTGGGTCGTCTCTAGGAGTTGGGATTGTTTGCAGGAGATTGGGATTGGCATTATCGAATTTTTATTCAATTGCTTGATTTTCAATTCAGTTGTATATGTCTCCATTCATTTTGGTTTTGTAAATATTCTTCCAAATCTTGACTTACAAATCTCGGGAGGAAGTAGCTGTTAGTTTCAGAACCCATGCTTTGAGCTTTTGTTTTGAATGTTTCAACTAGACATTTGAATTCGAAATGGTGTTATGTGGGAAATATTGGGTTACTTTTTTAATTGTATTTTTGCTAGTACTGTTAGCTTGGATTGATCAGGTTCACCTAAACTCATGAAAGATTAGGTAGTAGACTTAATAGTGGTTGGACTCATGTACAAGATTTATGTTAGACAGTTAAGCTAGACTTTAAGTTATGTGTAGGACTGAACCTATTATTAGTTGATTATGTAGGGACCATTATACAGAGAGTCAGATAGAGTTGTCTCCATAGCCTTATTATTGACTTACTAATGTGGGATTGCTAGTAGCAAACTTTGTTGGTAGAATTTGAGTCTAGGTTGTTTTACAAAGAAAGGATGTTAGATACTAGAATTAATAGGCTAAGATTAACAGTGCTATGTAAGTTAGTAGAAATATAAAATTGGTATTAGTAGATGGGTTATTTGAGACTAATCTAAGGTTAGTAGATTTAAAAGGAATAAATAAGTTAGACTATTTTCCTTCATAATATTGTATCTTTTGATAAAGATTTCTTCAGATTTTGGGAATTTATCCTACAACAAAGCAAGGCAAGTACACCGACTCGAACTCTTTACTCTATATATCTGTCTTGCTTCATGTTCTCTTATAAATGACACATTGTACACACGATTGTTCATAGTTACATTATTCATTGTTCTTTCTGTTATCGTTTCTTGTACATTGGGGTGGAGAAATACTACAGATATGTGACCAAACCTAAATTAGCTAGGCATTATTTAATAGCTTAGGTCTAACATCGTGCACGTGGGACTCTAAGTCATACCCTTATTCTTGTGTTATTGTACCCTGTACTACCCTAGCCGGTCACATAATCTGATAGTTATTTCAAATGCATATCACACTGATATTCTAGTTCATTGTTCCTGATCTGGTACTATAATTTTATCGTTATTTATGTACTACAGATTCATGCTCCAATTCTTGTACCATAGTTATTTATTCCTGTATTTCAGTTTACTTTGTTCAGTGCTTCTTGTCGAGGTTGTACTTTGCTCTTTCCCTGATAGGATACGTTGTATGTACACTTGAGGATACTGTACCACCTCTATAGGCCAAAGCCCGAAGCCAGGATAGGTTGTATTTCAGGATGGATTTAAGATTTGTAGAGATCTAATCTAGTTTATTTCCTATTTTTGTTTTAGAGATTTTACCTTGTATATTGTTTTGAGATTTCAGAGTTGTAAATTTTATTATGGTTACCGAATTTGTCTCCGGATGATATTGTATTGACTTGGTGGATTGTGGAGATCTGTTCTGGGAACGTTTATAGTAGCTGTGATGTTTTATATTATCTAGTGACTTAGAGTTTCCTTAGAATTGTACAGCTTACTGCGTTGCGTCTTCTAACATAGGCTGGGCGTGTCCGACTCGTACCCAATTATTCGGGAGTGGGTCGTGACACAACTCACTTCTCCGCACAGTCGATCGTTGCACAACATGCACTTAACCAGTCCATTTCCATAATGATATCATATCCCTGATATCGAGAAAGATTACATCCAACAATAGTTTTTTGAATACGATACATATATAACCATCCCTACATATCATGTTAGTAGGCATCTCCACTCCTGATGGAGTACTAATACTAAGAATTACATTCAACATTGATATTTTCAATTCATGTTCCCTAGCATATTCTGTAGATAAAAAACTATGTGTGGTACCATAATCAAATAAAGTATGTACATGGATGTTATTAAATAACAATATACCTGTCACGATAGTATTTGATGCAAGAGCCTCATCATGGGTCAATGCAAAGACTCGGTCTTAAGCACGGGGCCTCTAATTCTGTGTCGGTTGAGGGGGTCATAGTGCATGTCCATAATTTTGTTGGTACTGGTGATGATGTTGCTGCCTCAGAGGGTTATTATGATGGGCTCTCCCTCCTTGACAATCTTAAGACTTATGGCTGAATCGACCGCACTTAAAGCATCCACCCTCTAAAACTCGACAGTCATTAGCGGCATGTTATATGTTACAACACCTATTACAGATGGTCACCCTTGATCGTGTCGCTGGTAGCCACCATAATTCGGACGCTTCGTTACCTGATATCCACCCCCATTGTTCGATATTTTGTTGTGGACATTTGTATATATGCAAGTACTGGCACCATAGGACGGTAGTATGGGTCCAAATCCTTAGCGTGTTCATAAGACTCTTGACATGTGCTTGTTCATCTTAGAATTCACAGAATCATATTTTAGCATTTCTATAATAGTTTTATGATCTCAATTTATAGAAAATGACATGTACAAACCATGTAGACCAAGTAAAGTATAAACTATCTGAGCCATACAACTTCAGTACAAGTTGTGACTGTCGAAAATATTTCAGAGTCTATAATACTCTTATCAATGATAGATTTTTTACATAAATTTTAGGAGATGGCAACTCCTTATAGAGTAAAAGAATATCCAAAAAAGGATTAGATGTCATATGAGTCAGTTATCCAGTTTGTATTTGAATGACATTATATGACATAAGGGTATCTAATATTGTACAATTTATAGTTTAGAATAGCCTTAAAGTTAGATCAGTAAAATTGGTTTAACAGATTTGGTTACTCTAAATTCAGACTTAGTGACATCAGACTCATTCAACATATGTGTAATTTCACTGATTACTAATATAAGCCCTAAAATAGTGAGCCAAAACTCTTAAAGCAAAATTAAGTAAACTTTCCAGGATTTGCACTAGATGATTCATTTTGTACAAATCATATTTACTGTTTGCAAAGAACAAAAGTTTTATTACAAACTAGAAAAAAGTACAGGTGTACAATTGATTTCTGGGGAAGTACAACTATAGGAATCTGATCAGAAGACGATTACTTTATCCCTTGGACGACGTGCTATCGAAGACATGAGCCTCTGGAGAATGCAACAACACTTTTAGCAGGAGATTATGATCACTCTTAATGATTTGAGAATGATATGAAACTCTATTTATAGAGTTCATGAAATAACTGTTTAGTAGTTATTCTGAATTGCACGCTTCAGATTGCGCGCTCCTTGTTTACTTGCACAAACGGTTGTATTAACTGCTTTGGACAGATGGCATCGTTTGATTGTAATGCGCGTGATCGTGGGCAGTGTAGTAGACATATTCTATGAAGTTAGTGGCTTGTGCTCCACGTCACTCTGTCTGGAACACCATTTGAATACTTTGTACATGCTTTATCAGGTTGCGTGAGGGAGCAATACAACAACCTACACGAGCGGTTTGTACCAACTGCCGTCGACGCGTGGCATCGTTTGATTGAGATGCGCGTGGTCGTGGGCAGTATAGTGGGCATGCTTTGCAAAGTTGATGGCTTGTGCGCCACGTCACCCTGTTTTAAACTAAGAGTTGATCAGGTGGCGCCACTTTGTCAGGCTGCGCATAGGCGCAACTTAACGACTAGCGCCTTTTGACTAGGTCTTCTGTGCTATACTGATTAATCCTTGCACCATTCAGTGACTTGCGTCAACCAGCTGTCAGCATTAATTACATGCTGACAAAGTCTTCTCGAGCGCCACGTTGCGCGAGATTCGAATGGATTTTTCTTAATCTCCGTACTGTCAGTTGTCAGATAATGATGACGTCGTTACAGCTTCACGAGAAAGTGCGCCATGTGTCACTCCGCGCACCCTGACTCCAGCGCAACCTGGTGATGGCGCAATCTGAAGCTGCGCACCTTGATGATTCGGCGCAACTTGATTTGTTTGGCGCCATTAGATGATTGAAGGCTTCAATAAGTGGCACCTTTTTATTTTTAGGCTCTACAAGACCCCCTTCAAAGTTTTCGGAACTTGAAAATACTTCAGAGTTTTGAAATACTTTGAATTATACTAGTTTTGTTTGGATTGCGCCAGTCAATGCTCAATCGTCATAATAAATTTCTTTTCGAAAACATTCGATCTCCTTTTCGTCTTCCCGAGTTGCATTGATGATATTCGGTTTTCCATGGGGAATAAGAAGCGATGGTTAGTCATATATAAAGGGAGAGGTCCTTGTATTCATCCTTCACTTTTGTACTTCCATGGAACCTAAGACGAAGGAGATGGCGATCGACATAAATGCCGAAGTAAAAGTTCAGGAGACAAGGCCTGACACTGCGCCTTCAGTCCTGTCCGAGGATGACCAATTGCTGTGAGCCAATAATCTCTTAGAATGCTTTGGATTAACCCCAACAATCTTCGATCGTCCGAACAGTGGTCCTTCGGCCTCTTCTGAAGAGCGCGATGACGCAGAAGGATTTCTTCGTCTGATACGTCGTTCAGGGATTCGTGATATGCACGAGTTAGGCGCTTCTCTTCGCCAAGCTGGTGAAGAAGACAAGAAGAAGTAATGGTTTCTGTAGGGGCGCCACTTTTTTTTGTCTTTTGTACAACTTATTTTGTAGGGGCTTATTTTTTCTTATGTTAATAAATAAAAATTTTATTTCTGGCGTATTTCTGCAAATCTCTTCGTGTGATCTGTTTAGTGGCGCGTGCCAATGCACCATTTTGACCAACTCAAATATTTGTTTTTTCAAAGAACATGTGGCAGTTTTCGTGTGGTTTGAGCACCTTTTGTTTAGGTCCTTCCCGAGAGAGGCTCCTAGAATGACATGCCCGTTCATATCTTCTAAACTCTTTAAATAGTTGATATGAGAAAAGAAATATCCATGAACGTTTTCTTTTCTTTCTGTCGATGGCAATGGTTCTTTGCAGAAACCCTTCGGTGGTCAAGAGTTCAACATTCGTGAGCCTTTCTGCGCTACCAAAATTCGATGCTGTTCTTCTGTATACCGCGTCTTCGTATATTGGTTTGCTGCACTTTACATCATCGATGATCTTCTGCCCAAACATAGCCGATTTTTATGGTAAGTTCCAACAAAGAACCAGTGGTTTCTATACATGAGCATCATTCATGAATTGTGTTTAACTTGTGCTGCTTTATATTAAGACTGTTTTGAAGACAGGCACTGATTTATAGAAATGAGGTACATGTTGTAGACGTGCATCTGAAATTCTGAGAAGAAGTGTATACTGCAATCCAGTGCCTGACTTCGGTCAGAGGCGTACATTGTAGGCGTGCGCCTGAAATTCTGAGAAAAGTCACGCACTGCAATCTAGTGTCTGACTTCGATCAGAGGCACATGTTGTAGACATGCGCCTGAAATTCTGAGAAGAGGCGCGCACTGCAATCCAGTGCTTGACTTTGGTCAGAGGCGCATGTTTTAGACGGGCGCCTGAAATTTTGAGAAGAGGCACGCACTGTAATCCAGTGCTTGACTTCGGTCAGAGGCGCATGTTTTATCATAGGTGCCTATAGGCTGACTCTGATGATGTGCGCCTGAGGATCAAAGGCGCGCAGTTTGATAGAATTTGCTAACTTTTCTTTCTTTGTTAATATTTGTAGAAATCTGGTTTGCAGGCTTCTTTAGAACTGGTATTGGTGACTTGGATGCTGTGGGGAGCATTCTTCTGACACTCATATCAGACAGCTTATGTGATTCTGACGCTCAAATCAGACAGCTCAGGACTCTCCATGTTCCAGAAGGGTCTTCCTCAGATAGTAGAAAGGGCCTTTATACATGAGAGTTGGACGGTGGAGAGACAGAATTAGGAATCGTATCACGAGAGTGATCTCATTCCTAATTCTCATGACGGGTCGTCTCTTCTCCACCAGTTGTATTGACATCAGCTTATCTTTGAGCTGCTGTACTCTGGGGTTCTCTCATTTTTTTTGAGAAAGAAGACCAGAGTTAGTTCCATTGTCTTGCTCGTTGCTTCAGGTCGAGACGACAAGGAATTGGCATTAACAAGAAGATCCAACGATGTAATAGACCTTCATTTGTTAGATTTAGAATGAAAATCCAAGATGTAATAGATTTCCTTTAAGATGTATCTAGAATGAAAATCAGAGATGTAATAGATTTCTATTAAGATGTAACTATGTTTTTAAAGAAGGAATAAAGAATGATTTTCTCTTCTTTATGATTCGATTTGATGTGATGACATAGAAAATAGAATCCAGAGGTAATGTGAATTCATTTTTTTTTATAAATGATCTTCAAGTCCGCTGGGACTTAAAGACAGAATATTGTGTCTAAAAAAACAATATCTGGATTTATCATAAAGAAAAGACATCTTTCAAAACAACTGGGTTTCAAAAGACCGAATTAATGATTTGGATAAGCTCCACAAGGGGATTTTGAGTATTTATTATCTTGTGACTTATATACGAAAAAGTAAATAAACGATAATAAATAAAATAGAGATGAAAACACTAATGAATAGGCATGCCTTTTCAAGGAAAGGTTGTTTAGATTCTCAAAATAAATAGTGAATGAAGATCTTTTCACAAGACGAACGAACATGCCTTTTCGAGGAACGGTTGTCTCGATTCCAAAGACAGAATGTTTGGCTTTCATCTGCCTTTAAATAGTGTGGAACTTTTCTGAAAATATCACTCACTCATTTTTTTTTCCTTCACAAATGTCTTCAGAAGAAATGGCTAAGGAGACGGGAGTTATTCTGAAGATCGAAGCCGACCTCGGCACTCCTTCTGACGAGCCTTTCCCGACTACTCAGCCAGAAATCGGAGAAAGCTTGGCTGTCACTGGACAGAAGCAAGAGGACATTCTTGCCAAGCTGGTGGAGCCTGGGAGTACTGTCGAGGAAGAAGCTCTGAGGAAGGCTGCTTGCGAACTGCTGGTGTCATCGGGAAATAATTTTTTCGAGCTTCTTGCGAAATATGTTTTCAATCAAGAGGGCTCTGGTCCTCGTTAATTTTATGTATTTCCTTCTGTTTTAAATTTATACAAATAAAAAGGAATTTTATTTACATTCTTTAATCATAATATTTCTTGAGAAATTTGCCATTAATGGGCATCATGGTGACTCGACCATCCATACCAGTCAATTGATATGCTCCATTGGAGAAAACTTTGCTTACAATGTAGGGTCCTTCCCACTTCTCTTCAAATTTGCCTTTGCCCATGTGCGTCATAGTCATAGGACGTCTGACGGTTAGAACTAGTTCTCCTTTTTGAAATGATCGAACTTTGACTTTACGGTTGAAGGCCTTTGATAGACGAGCTTGGTATAACTCAATATGTTGTTGAGCTAGGAGCCGTTTCTCGTCAAGCGCTTCAAGCTCCTGAAGTCTTAGGTGATCATTGTTTTCGGTTGTTAGTTCATTATCAATGGCAATCCTTAGGGAAGGGATCTGGATTTCTAATAGTAAGACAGCCTCGCATCCGTACACCAAAGAGAAAGGTGTGCAGCTTGTAGGAGTACGTATAGTAGTACGGTAAGCCCATAGACATTCTTCAAGCTTCTTACTCCAGTTTCGTTTGTTGGTAGAAACAAACTTCTTGAGGAGTTTGATGATGGTTTTGTTAAATGCTTCTGCCAACCCGTTAGCTGCAGGATTGTAAGTTGTAGAAGCAATATTATTGATCCTGTTGTCATCGCAGAATCAGGTGAACTTCTGACTGATGAATCGTGGCCCATTATCATGAATGATTCGTCGAGGAACACCGAACCTGTAAATCACATGATATTTGATAAAGTTGATGTCGATGCTTGTCTTGACCTCAGCTAGAGGTATAGCTTCAACCTATTTTGAGAAGTAATCAGTTATGGCTAATATGTACCGATGTCCTCGAGATGAGGGAGGGTTGATAGGACCGATGACATCCAGTCTCCAAGCTTCAAAGGGCCAAGATGCTACCGTCGGGTGAAGGAATTCTGACGGTTGATGAATGAAGTCAGCGTGAATTTGACATGCTCAGCACTTTATTGCATACTCGATTGCATCAGATACCATCGAGGGCCAATATAGCCCATACGGCGAATACGATCCTGTAATTTAGGACCAGGTTGATATGCACCACAAACACTGTCATGAGCTTCACGAAGTATTTGTTTTGCTTCTTCCCCTGCAAGAGAACGCAGGAGTAAGCTGTCGTACGTTTGTCGGTAAAGTGCCTTTGTAGTATAATTGTAGTAAAATCTAAGTGACCATCGCCGAATTGTTGTGGTCTCCTTAGGGTCTTCAGGTAGGATATCATGGACTACAAAGTCTATGAAAGGAATCCAACTAGTCCTCACCGATGGCACAAATTTCAACCGAATTGTTGAATTCCATGTTTGGGTTGTTAACTTCCATTTTTAAGTTATTCTGGACACAAAACAACTCTCTATTAGTGATGACAAACATTTGTTGTCTTTTGACGGGGATTGCTAATACTGCTGCAAGATTGGCAAGAGCATCGGCTTCTGTGTTACATGCTCGACGTACACGCTCGATGAAGAAGCCTTTGAATGAAGTAGCCATTCCGATCGCCGCATCATGATATGGAACCAAATTTTGATGTTGAACTTCGTATGTGCCTCTAATTTGATTAACAATCAGTTTGGAGTCTCCGTAAACATCAAGATATTCAATATCTAATTGTTTAGCCAATTCGAGACCGATGAGCAGAGCGTTGTATTCAGCCATAATGTTGGAACATGACTCATCTAAAGAATAAGCTCTTTGAATAGCTAACCCTTCTGGTGAGACGAGAATGACTCCAACTCCAGCAACAATAGCACCTTTTGGTCCAATTTTGGATGCACCATCAAAGAATAGACGGCAAATAAGAATTTTTTTTGAAATCATGTTGGATTCCAAGGTTTCATCTAGAATTTTATCGTAGAGTTTAGATGTTTCGGGAACTGGATGAGCTGCTAGAAAGTCAGCAAGAGCTTGACCTTTAACAGACTTTTGAGGAACATAAACCATATCATATTGTGCTAACAATATGGCCCATGTTGCAAGCCTAGAATTGAGGGTACTAGGCTTCTTCATCAGGACCCTGAGAGGGTTAACTATAGAAATAACATGAATAGTTTGGCCAGTGATATAATGTCTCGTCTTTTGAACAGCAAACATCAAAGCTAGACATTTTTTTTTTCTACTGGAGTATATCGGTGCTCAGCTCCAATCATCATGTGGCTAAAGTAGTAGATAGCCTGCACATGACCTTTTTTATTCTTCTGAGCTAATAAAGCACCTAAATGTTGACACAAAGTCACAGTCAACCAAATATTGATAACATTGACTAAATAATACTTGTAATAATTCAATACGACATACGACGTCTACATCAAGCTCAAGTCAGAAGACAGCTCAGTCTTTCTATTTCAGTTATATATGAGTCTTTATTTTACACTTTTATTGAGTCTAGACTGTTGTAAACTGGGTCATGCTGAGCTCTTGAGACTTGACCAAAAGCCTACCCAAATCCATAAACTCCACCATCCAGAAATAAGCCCACAGATCCCCAAGAACCAGTTCTGTGCTCTGGAGACAGAGTTCGGGCCGAACTCTGCCTCCACACAGAGTTCGGGCCGAACTCTGTCCCCTAAAAATCAGCAACCTTAATTTTAGGGTTAGCTGGTTGCTAGTTGTCCAACGGCCAAATATTTGAAATTTTCTACCCGAATTCTGGCCGAATTCTGCCTACAAAAACCCTATAAATAGGCCAAGAATTCTCTCATTTCAAATCATCCAATCTTCTCTTCTCTTCTGTTTTAAGCTCAAATAAGCCATACCCTTCCCATCTACTAGCCACAAGCTTCCTAAGTCTCGAGTGCTCAGCATCTCTCAGTTAGGAGTCTTGTGCAAGAGTTGAAGAAATCGCTTGGAAAATTCCGAGCAAATCGCCACTGCAATCCTCTGTAAGAAGTTGACATGCTCTTCTGAAGAAAAGGCACGGGTTGTAAACTACTATTTCACAAATAGTGGATTTAATCCTGAGCTAGAGTTCTCAGGCCTGGACTAGTCCTCCACGAGGGAAACCAGGTTAAAATCGGCTGTGTTTGCGTATGCTCTCTTGATTCTCTCTTTAAATTCCGCATTTACTCTGATTAGTTTTATTTGTGATAGAGTTATTTTTTAGTGGATATTATCTCTATACTCTATTCATCCCCCTCTAGAGTTGCCATCTGTTCTTCAATTGGTATCAGAGCTCTGTTCTCTTTACAAGGACTCACATCCTAGAGCTGATCCATGGCAACCACACAATCCTTGATTTCCAATCACGGTGAAGGACAGTCCACTAATAGGCCTCCCTTATTCGATGGAACTAACTACACGTATTGGAAAACAAGGATGAGTTTTTATCTCAAGTCTCTAGACTTTGACCTGTGGACTATCGTCACTGACGGTTACAAAAAGCCCGCCAGGATAGTTGTCAACGGTGATCTCATTGAGAAATCACATAACAAATATACTGACGAGGAGAAGAAACAGGCAAGTCTAGACGCGAGAGCTATTAATGCTTTATTCTGTGCTATAGACAGGAATGAGTTCAACGGGGTATCCATATGCACCACATCCCACGAAGTATGGAAGCTTCTAGAAGTGACGCATGAAGGAACCACCCAAGTCAAGGAATCAAAAATAAGCTGTCTCACTCAAGAATACGAGGCTTTCAAGATGAAGCCAAATGAGACGATTACTCAAATGTTCACAAGATTCCTCGACATCATCAACCCCCTGTCCTCGCTTGGAAAGCAATATTCAAATCACGAGAAGATTCGCAAGCTACTTAGGAGGCTACCAAAAATTTGGAACTCTAAGGTGACAGCCATCATAGAAGGAAACGATCTCACAACCATGTCCATAGAGACCTTGATGGGAAAGCTAATGACTCATGAGCTTGACCTCAAGGACTTCGAAGAGCCTGCTCCTAAGGCTAAGGAGATCGCACTCAAAGCTCACCGACGGAGGGCTGAACCCGAAGAGACGGATGACGACAACTCAGAATATGATGATCAAGCCCTCATGGTTCGCAACTTCAAGAAATTCCTTCGCTTCAACCGAAGAAAGAAGGAACCACAAGAAGATGGCGAAGAAGAGCCAACCTACTATGGTTGCAAGAAGACTGGACACGTCCGAAAAGACTGTCCATTCTTGAAGAAGAGCAACCGCTATGAGAAGCCATACAAGAAGACGTCATCAAAGAAATATGCCAACACAAGCATTTGGCATGAAAGCGAAGCTAGTGACTCTTAGGAAGAAAAGGACTCTCCTCAAGATACGGCTAATGTGTGCCTAATGGCAACATCCGATAAGGTATCAAACGAAACTCTTGACGACTTCTCTTTTGATGAACTTGGCGATGCTTTCACCGATTTACTCGATGATCACAAAAAGATCATTGGTAAATACAAACACGCCAAGGACAAAATCAAAAGTCATGAAGTCGAAATTCAAAGACTTTCTCTATTGCTTGATAACATTAGAGACACTTCACCCACGGAAGTCACAGATGAGGTATCGAAGCTTAAACTAAGCCTTCATGATGCTGAAACACGTATTGAGCAACAAAAACAAGAAATCACAACACTCAACACGATGCTTGCTGAAGAAAAGAGTAGACACAAGATTTCTATGACTAAGATATATAGCTTAAATACTAAGGTTACTGAACTGCAAGCTGTCTCTAAGAGATTAGAGACTAGATTGGGAAAACAGGTTGTTCAACCTCAAACCCAATCTCATGAGACACCCACAAAGCATAACTCTCTTCATGCTAGTCATCCGCATCATCCATCTACTACACATAATCATGCTTTCATATACACACAATTTCACAAAGGACACAAACCACATGCACGTAGAAATAATTATCATATGTCACAAAATCATCATGCTACACACAGTCATCATCATGTTGCACAAAGACACAATTAACATCACTCCACATATAGACAATCTCATCATGTCATGCCATATAGACAATCTCACCATGCCATGCCATATAGACAAACTCATCATGCCATGCCATATAGACAATCTCATCATGCCATGCCATATAGACAATCTCATCATGCCATGCCATATCAACATCATCACCATGCTGGATCTAAATATCATCAATATTCTTATAGACATCATCAGCATGCTCCTAATGTGAATAGAAATGCTACATGCACTTATTGTGGTCTATATGGACACATATCACCACAATGTAGAATCAGAAGATTAGTTGATAAAAAGATATATGCATGGTTTCCAAAAGCTAACTTTTCAGGACCCTCAAGAACTTGGGTACCAAAGGTCACATCTACTCTTGATGTAGGTGGACCTTTCCTCCTCAACTAAGAGTAAGTGGATTCTCGATAGTGGATGCTCGCGGCACATGACGGGAGACTCACATCTTTTTGCATCACTATCGATGAAGAGAGAAGGATATGTATCCTTCGAAAATAACCTAAAAGGTTATATTATAGGTAAAGGTATTATTGGCTATCCTCCCTCTCCCGGAATAAAGGATGTCTGCCTAGTGACCGAGTTAAAGCATAGCTTGCTCAGCATCAGTCATCTTGCTGACCATGGTTATGACATTAACTTTGGACAAAACAAATGCCTTATTTATGATAGGTCAACGGGAGACATCGCTTTTGAAGGGGTAAGAGAGGATAATATTTATACTTTCTATTTGTCTGGAAATACTAACAATGCAGGTAGATTCCTATATACTCATAAAGATGAACGGTTACTATGGCACCAGCGTCTTGGTCATGCCAATATGGATAATATATCCAGGCTATCAACCAAGAAGCTAGTTAAAGGCTTGCCCAACATCACATTCAAAAAGGACACTGTATGTGCCGAATGTGAGTTGAACAAGGCTACCAAGTCATCTTTTCATTCCATAAACTCTGTAAGCACTTCTAGACCCTTGCAACTACTCCATATGGATTTATTTGGGCCTAGTAGAGTAGCCAGTCTTGGCGGAAAACTCTATGCCTTTGTTATTGTTGATAATTTTTCAAGATTTACTTGGGTTTTCTTTCTTGCAAATAAAAGTGATGCTATTTCAGTTTTCAAGATTTTTGTCAAGAAAGTTCAAAACGAAAAAGGCTACATGATTACTCGAATCCGAAGTGATCATGGAGGCGAATTCGAAAATTCTGATTTTGAAAGGTTTTGTGATTCTAATGGTTTTGATTATGAGTTTTTTTGTCCAAGAACTCCTCAACAAAATGGTGTTGTGGAGCGGAAGAATAGGACTCTTGGCGATATGGCCAGAGTTATGTTGAACAAGTTTTCACTTCCGAAATACTTTTGGGCTGAAGCTGTCAGTACAGCATGCCATATTTTAAATAGGGTACTTATTCGTCCCATTACGAAGAAAACACCCTATGAGCTTTGGTTTGGGAGAACCCCAAATGTTTCTTATTTTAGAGTTTTTAGATGTAGATGTTTTATCCTTAACACCAAAGACAACTTAGGCAAATTTGATGCCAAAGCTGATGATGGTATTTTCCTTGGCTATGCTGCCAAGAGTAAGGGATATAGAGTTTTTAACAAATGCTCTTTAATTGTGGAAGAGTCTACAAATGTGACTTTTGATGAAGATAACAGTACAGCAGCTACTCTTGATGATGATGTTGAGCCATCAACGTCTACTCCAATGAACACCACAACCGAAACAAATTCTCTGGAAAGCTTGCCTAAGAAATTCTCTTTCAAGCCTTCTCATCCAGAAAATTTGGTAATCGGTGAGGTTTCACGAGGAGTAACTACTAGATCATCATTAAGAGACTCTATTGCTAGCACTGCCTTTATTTCACAAATTGAGCCTAAAAACATTTCTGAAGCTTTCAATGATGAATTTTGGATTTCTGCTATGCAAGAAGAACTCAACCAATTCGAGAGAAGCCAAGTATGGGAACTCGTTCCTAGACCGGCTAATCACTCGATTATTGGTACTAAATGGGTTTTTAGAAACAAAGTGAATGAAGATGGTTCAGTCACACGCAACAAAGCTCGTCTAATAGCCCAAGGATACAACCAAGAGGAAGGTATCGACTACGATGAGACATATGCTCCTGTTGCTAGATTAGAATCCATTCGGATGCTTTGTGCATTTGCAAATTTTTAAAATTTTAAATTATTTCAAATGGATGTTAAAAGTGCTTTCTTTAATGGTTTTATTAAGGAGGAAGTTTATGTTAAACAACCCCCTGGCTTTGAAAATCACAAATTTCCTGACCACGTGTTCAAGCTAAAGAAAGCGCTGTACGGCCTCAAACAAGCCCCTAGAGCTTGGTATGAACGGCTAAGCAACTTCTTGCTTGAGAAAGGTTTTTCAAAAGGGAAAATTGACACTACACTTTTCATAAAGTCTTTGAAGGACACTATTCTTTTAGTACAGATATATGTAGATGATATTATTTTTGGTTCTACTGATGAAACCTTTTGTCAAGTTTTTGCCAAGTGTATGTAGACCGAGTTTGAGATGAGCATGATGGGAGAGCTCAACTACTTTCTTGGGCTGCAAGTCAAACAAATGTCAAATGGAACCTTCATCTGTCAGTCGAAGTATACAAAGGACATGCTGAAGAAATTCGACCTTGATAATGTTAAACCAATCAGCACTCCTATGGCTACTTCAACCAAACTGGAACCAGATGAGAGCGACAAACCCGTAGATCAACGAAAGTATCGAGGTATGATAGGCAGTCTACTTTATCTTACTGCTAGTCGCCCTGATATAATGTTTAGCATTTGCCTGTGTGCTAGATATCAAGCAAATCCTAAGGAATCGCACATGACCGCAGTTAAGCGTATCTTCAGATACCTTAAGGGTACTGTTACAGTGGGCCTATGGTATCCCAAGTCAACATCATTTGACCTCATTGGTTATTCTGATGCTGATTTTGCTGGATGCAAGGTCGACCGTAAAAGTATGAGCGGTACGTGCCATTTATTAGGAAAGGCTTTAGTCTCTTGGTTTAGCAAGAAGCAGAATTCTGTCGCACTATCCATAACAGAAGCTGAATACATAGCAGCTGGGCGTTGTTGTGCACAAGTTCTGTAGATGAAGCAAACCCTTGAAGACTATAATTTATCTTTCACGCATATTCCTATCTTTTGTGACAACACTAGTGCTATAAACTTGACTAAGAACCCTATTTGTCACTCACGCACAAAGCATATTGAAATTCGACACCACTTTTTGCGTGATCATCAGCAAAATGGCACGATTAACTTAGAATTTATTGACACTGATCACCAGTTAGCAGACTTCTTCAAAAAGCCATTATCCGAAGAGAGCTTCAATTTCTTTTGTCGTGAACTTGGAATTTTAGATGAAGCTGTCATAAATTAAAATATACCTGCGTAAATATCGATTATATTGTGATTCTCTTATAATGAACTGGCTATAGGTACAAGCCGAAAGGGCCCTTCTGACAACAAGGCGTAAAAGCCTAAGCGACACGGTGCACTAGTCCTCAGGACTACCGCTAGCTGGGATCCGGCCCCTGCAGCTAACTCATGGCAAATTCAAAATACTGAATTATAATATAACTCCTTGTTTATTATACGGTATATTTTGATTTATAATCTGCTGACATGCTATTTTTCAATTTCATGTTGCTATCTTTCCCTTCTACTATCTGGTTTATTGACATTCTTAATCTTTTATCTTTATAACTTATCTTGATTTCCCTCAGTTAACCAATTTTTTCATCCTTCTAGCCTGATTTCAGTTCTGGGACAAGGACCCAAAACTCGGGCCGAACTCTGCCATTACCAGAGTTCGGGCCGAGTTCGGTCTCCCTATTCCAGAATCGGGGACTGTTCCAGCCGTAGATCTCAATGTTAATCCAATGGTCAAAATTAAACCCGACCAAGAGAAACCCTTACCTATATTTCGGTTTCTCTTCTCCTTCCTTCATTCTTACCACCTCCTCTACTTCTATACCAGTATTTTCTCAAACCCTAACCCTAGTTTTCTCTCCATAGTGCTCCATCTCTCACCAAAATCAAGGGGAAGGGCTATTTTCTCATTCTCTTTCACTGTTCATCATTTATTTGAGGTATAACTCACTCTCCTTCTCTACTTCAATTTCTCTATTTTGTGCAATGGCTCCTCGCTTGCCCAACCGTGGGAAGAGATCTCGGACCGAGGGTGCATCCTCGTCGAGTGCTCCTCCTCCCGTTGAACAACAACAACCACCTCATCCGTTGTTCAACCCTTCACGTCCTCGTGACCCTAACACCAATGACGACTGAATCTTTGTGTCACTAGACGCGTCCAATGATTGGTTTAGTGACTTTCGGACCCGTCCGGTGTTTATGGGATACCCCATAAACTTTACAATCTTTTCACAATATGAATCCATTTTTTAAGATCTTTGCCTTGATAAGCTAGTTGCTACAAATTTCGTCATCTATCGTAGCGCTATACAAATGTTTTACTGCAACTTGACTCATGATGACACTCACATCTATTCACGAGTTACGGGCATTAATATCGCCTTTGCTGATTCTGATTTGGCCGAGTATCATGAACTTCAAGATCTCGATACTTGGGATAAGCTTGTTGAAGCTCGCTCGTTCCAATTTGTAGACAGAACTTCCCTTGAGAGCTTCAAGGAAGACTTATGTGCCCCAAACATATGTCCTCGCAAGCTTATGGTCAAACACCTCAACCCTTACTTCTATGAACTTCATCAAATTATTTTTAACACATTTCTGCCAAAAGCCGGCTCCACCGATGAAGTCACATATTTTGAAATATCAGCTTTGTATCATCTTCACTATCGCATTCCTTTCAATCTTCCATGTACCATGATGGACTGGATGATTAACTGTAGGAAGAAACCACGAGCCCTGGTTTATCCTTTGTATCTTCCTATGGTCCTTCGTGCTTTCATTGTCCCTCTTCATGATTGTCCTTTCTTGTTTGCTCCTGCTTTTCTATCTAAGGCACGACGACTTCAGGCAGTCGAAGCCTCTCCTGCCACTTCTGAGCATTCTAATGATGAGGAGCCCGACGCCCCTCCACTTGGACAGGATGCGCCACCTCCTCCTGCTACTCTTGACTCCATCCAGACCATGCTCCGAGATCGCTTTGCCTTAGAGGACGATCGCTGGACTCAGATGGACTACCGTACTACCCTGCAGATGAGTGCCCTCAGCAACTCACTGCACGATATTCAGTATTCCATGTCTCGTCACCCTTCTATGCCCATTCCTATGGAGCGGGATCCTGGTCGCGAGGGATATCGCATTGACGATCCCTGGGTCATGCGCTACCTGGATCCGGATGCTGCTATTGTGGACCCCAGCCGTTCATTCACTGATCCTTCCGACTCCGCTGGGCCTTCTCGTGCTCCATGATGGAGATGGCTTCTACCAGATGATGCTGCTGCTGATCATAGTTTATGTTTTTTGCTTTCTAGTATTTTAGTTGGATTTATGTACTTGGTACACTCTTTATGTTTTAGTTGTGATGACTCTTATATGCTCTAGCTATGAGTTGTGACTCTTATGTTTCTGGTAGTTCTATTATTCTATGCCGTTGCTCGTTCTGTTCGTTCATATGTTGTTTCTTCTCTTTTGGTGTGTTTGCCCAGTATTACTTGTTTCTCATTATATTGCTAAATGCCAAAAGGGGGAGAGATATGTATATTCCTGTGTATTTTTTTTGGTATATGTGCTTTTTGGTGCTTTTGGGAGATATTCCTTATCAGGCCAACAGGTTCAACACATTCCAACAGGTTCAACGCATTGTTTACGGGGGAGCTATCTCGTTTAGCTCGGCACTGATTATGGGGGAGCTTTGTTGTGTCCAGGTATGAATATTGAATATACATTTATTATTTTGTCAATTATCAATATGGGGAAGATTGTTGACACAAAGTCACAGTCAACCAAATATTGATAACATTGACTAAATAATACTTGTAATAATTCAATACGACACACGACGTCTACATCAAGCTCAAGTCAGAAGACAGCTCAGTCTTTGTATTTCAGTTATATATGAGTCTGTATTTTACACTTTTATTGAGTCTAGACTGTTGTAAACTGGGTCATGCTGAGCTCTTGAGACTTGACCAAAAGTCTACCCAAATCCATAAACTCCACCATCCAGAAATAAGCCCACAGATCCCCAAGAACCAGTTCTGTGCTCTGGAGACAGAGTTCGGGCCGAACTCTGCCTCCACACAGAGTTCGGGCCAAACTCTGTCCCCTAAAAATCAGCAACCTTAATTTTAGGGTTAGCTGGTTGCTAGTTGTCCAACGGCCAAATATTTGAAATTTCCTACCCGAATTCTGGCCGAATTCTACCTACAAAAACCCTATAAATAGGCCAAGAATTCTCTCATTTCAAATCATCCAATCTTCTCTTCTCTTCTCTCTTAAGCTCAAATAAGCCATACCCTTTCCATCTACTAGCCACAAGCTTCCTAAGTCTCGAGTGCTCAGCATCTCTCAGTTAGGAGTCTTGTGCAAGAGTTAAAGAAATCGCTTGGAAAATTCCGAGCAAATCGCCACTGCGATCCTCTGTAAGAAGTTGACGTGCTCTTCTGAAGAAAAGGCACGGGTTGTAAACTACTATTTCACAAATAGTGGATTTAATCCTGAGCTAGATTTTTCAGGCCTGGACTAGTCCTCCACGAGGGAAACCAAGTTAAAATCGGCTGTGTTTGCGTATGCTCTCTTGATTCTCTCTTTAAATTCCGTATTTACTCTGATTAGTTTTATTTGTGATAGAGTTATTTTTTAGTGGATATTATCTCTATACTCTATTCATCCTCCTCTAGAGTTGCCATCTGTTCTTCACTAAAGAGTGGTCTATTGCTCGAACATACATCAGGAAAGGTATTCCTGACACTGGAGGCACTAGAACTGGAGGGTTCATTAAGTACCATTTTATGTCTTCAAATGCTTGTTGACATTCTTCAGTCCAAATAAAAGGCACACCTTTCTTCATGAGTTGAGTGAACGGTCTACAGCGTCCAGAGAGATTTGAGATGAATCTTCTAATGTACGTAAGCCGTCCCTGGAGTCCTCGTTGCTCTTTTAGGTTGCGTGGAGGAGGCATCACTTGAATGGCTTTGATTTTCTCACGGTCAACGTGTATACCTTTAGAGGTAATAACGAATCCAAGAAATTTGCCACTAGAGACTCCCAGGAATGACTTAGTGGGATTCATCTTGAGTTGATGCTGGTGCATTAGATCAAAAATAGTTCTTAAATCTTGAATATGGTCTTCTTTCAAATGACTTTTGACAACAATATCGTCAACGTAACATTCAACAGTCTTTCGTAAATGATCACGAAAGATGGTACCCATAGCCCGCTGATAAGTTGCACCAGCATTCTTAAGACCAAATGGCATGACAGTGTAGCAATAGACTCCAAGAGGAGTACAGAAATATGTATGTTTTTCATCTTCTGGATGTATCTTGATTTGATTGTGTTACGACCCGCTCCCGAATAATCGGACACGAGTCAGACACGCCCAGCCTTCGTCGATTGACACGACGAAGTAAGCTATTCAATTCTAAGGAAAACTCCAAGATACAAGATACATAAACCAACACAGCTTCTATACACGTTCCCAGAACAAATCTCCATAATCTACCAAATCATACAATATCATCCGGAGATAAATTCGGTAACCAGAATAAAATTATACAATCCTGAATCCTCAATACAATACATGATAAACTATAAATAAATCTAAGAAAAAGTCTAACTATATCTCTGCAATCTAAGTCCATCCTAAAATAGAAACTCCACCATCTTCGGGCTCTGGCCAAAGGTGGTACCATAACCTCAAGATACCTGCAACATATCATGTCAGGAAAAGAGCAAAGTACAACACCGACAAGAAGTACTAAACAATATAAACTGAAATGCATGGAAAAGAATCTACAATATGAACTATGGTACAAGAAACGGAACATGAAACTGTAGTACATGAATAACGATGAAACTATGGTACCAGATCCTGAACAATGAACTATGCTATCAGTGTAACATGCATTTGAAATAACTATCAGAGTATGTGACCGGATGGGATAGTACAGGGAACAAGAGCACATGAATAATGGTACGGCTTAGAGTCCCACGTGAACGATGTGAGACCTAAGCTATTAGTCAATGCCTAGCTAAAATAGGATTGGTCACATATCTGTAGTATTTTTCCACCCAATGTATAAGTAAAGAACAATGGACTATGAACAATGAACGATGAACAATGAACAATCGTGTGTACAACGTGTCAATATGAGAACATGAAGCAAGACAGAAATACAGAGTAAAGGGTTCGAGTCGGTGTACTTGCCTTGCTCTGGAATATCACGAGTAGGGAGATCGTAATTTCTCTGATCACCGATTTTAGATACAAGTTGGTTAGGGTTTAAACAATGATATTATATAGCTAATTTCTAACAAACTAACTCTCTATTTATATATGCTAGCTAACCATATGTACTAGTTATCTAAATATTTATAAACTAACTAATAATACTATTTCTATTTATCAATAATAATTTAGAGTATTCTAGTAAAATAGTTTTAATCACAAATGCATTTATTGGTAAGAATATACTAGCAAAATAACTATAGTTATTATAACAAAATATTTATAGAAAAATACGCTATATGACTTAATAGAACAAAATATTGTTTACTAGATAGATATATCTACTAAGCTATTTATTTATACTACTATCAATATGGAAAAATAGGAACTAAAATGTAACTGATGAGAACATAAAATGTTATATTTTTATCCCTTAATGTTCATCATTTTATGCTCATTTTATGACTAAAGGTACTCATTATATTTATATTTTGCTGTAGGATGAATTTGGAGACACTATGTGCAAAATGGAGCTAAAATACAATTCTGGACAGTTTTGACACCTTTCACCAAAATGGGCATAAGTTTCTCATCCAAAAAGCAATGTAGGTGAATCAAAAAGATTTAGAAAGCTAAGACACGGGGCTACAACTTTTATATTTTGTGTTTTTCGTAAATCAAGCTGTATCATGGACGAAATCAGACTTGAAGTTGGGTCAAAGATGCTGTGAACAAAAATAGGAACCAAAATAACAATTTTTCTACTTGTTCTATGACTTTGTCACGACCCGCACCCTAGAGTAAGGGCACGAGACATGGATACGTCCAGCCTACGCCGCAGTATCGGCGGTAGAACGCTGTCCTAGGTCAAACATCTAACAATATAAAGGTACCTGTACAGTATATACACTCCGAATGGAGGTGACATAACAAATACAGTCTCAATCACATCTAAGGTAGAGCATGATAACAGATAGATAGATAGATAGATAAGAACAGAATGAATCCATAGAGAAAACAATCCAGATAAAGTCTAAGTGTCTAAGATAAATATATATCCAGAAACATCAGATAAAACAACTCCCAGTATATACAATAATGTATCAATGAGAAGACAAGGTAAGAGTCTAAGCTAGCAGTCTAAACCACTGGTGGTAGATCCTCTACTGCAAGTGGGTCCAAGTCACAAGTGTTGTCTAAAGCTGCACCATAATGGGTAGACACCAGAGCCTCATCATTTACTGTAAAATTTTCAACAGGTCCAGTCAGGACATGAGCGAGTACAGTACATCTCAACAAATCATAACAGGTTAGGAAGTATAAACATGCTAGAGAGTAAGATACGTGAAACTGGAAGAATAACATGATGTAAAAGAGAGAGACTGTAAGTAAATAGCTACAGTATATAGATAACTAATAGTGACTAGTGATTCAGAGCATAAGATGGTTATGTAAACGGCACGATGTTGTACACGAGTAATCTAAAGAGGTTGTACACGAGTAATCTAATAGATTAAATACATAACCACTTCTACTCCTCCGCCCCAATCAATACACAAGGATCTAGCAAAGTTATGTTATTGTACACGAAGTAATCTAATGTGAGTACATGAATATACACGATTTTACACGATTTGCATACGAAAAGCACGAACACAAGGAGTACACGATGCTCATGATAAAGTACACGAACATGAAATACCCGATGTATCCGCTAAGGGGATAACATCGTACGACAAGATCCATATAGTACTAATTCGTGTTTCCAACGTGTCAGCATCATGTAAAGTAATCTAAAGCATGAAATATACTCCTAAACAGGATATAAAATGATCAGAGAATATACTCGCCTGTATCCTGAATATCTGAAGAGTATCTACTGTCCGAGGAGTGGTGTCTGTCTCCTATAGAACAGTACAAGTCACTATAAGTCTAAAATGATATAACAGACTGCTACAATGCATCTACATGAAGTTTGGGGTCAAACTGGACTAAAGTCAACTCTCGGTCAACTCTAGTCAACTAGACTAGTCAAACTAGGTCAACTAGGTCAAGCCTAAGCCAAACAAGTCTCACTAAGAGCATCTCCAACCCTATTGTGACTTTGGAAAAAAGTTAATGCCACATAGGAATGACAAAATTTTATTCAAAAGTTCTTCTCCAATGCAATTGTCAAGTCAATTGTGAAGCTTATGTGGCAAAAATTAAAGAAGACATTGTGAAGTTGATTGTCTTGTTCTAGACAATGCACTTGACAATGTCTTCTCTTCCATGTCATCAATTATGAATAAAAAATATTAGAAAAAAGAAAGATGATGAGTAGTTGTCTTAAAAGTTGCCTTGGAAGTTGGAAAAAATATTTTTTATTGTCTTCTCAATACTTTTGCATTGGAGAGAGTTTTTCTATCTCATTGTCTTTTGAGATATAATTTTGCCACATAAACAAGACATTGTCTTGTGGCTCATGCCACATAGGAGCCACCTAAGACTCACAACACTTAACAAGACAATAGGGTTGGAGATGCTCTAAGCCTAACCAGCCTATTCTAGCAAGCACACACCATTTCTAGGCTATACAAGTCAACTACACATGTTCACTGGCATTCAAGCCATACCCATAGGCAATGAGCCATAGGTATACACCCATAGGCTATGTTACCTATAGTCCAAACCACATATTCACCCATATACATATATAGGCTACATAAAATATATGCATCACATATATATATATATATATTTATATATATATATATATATATATATATATATATATATATATATATATATATATATATATATATATATATATATATATATATATATATATATATTTCTTATTTTTATTTTATATATATATATATATATTATTATTTTATATATATATATATATAATATATATTATATATATATATATATATATATATATATATATATATATATATATATATATATATATATATAAATATATATATATATATATATATATATATATATATATATATATATATATATATATATATATATATATATATATATATAAAATATATATATATATATATATATATATATATATATATATATATATATATATATATATATAAAATATATATATATATATATATTTTATTTATATATATATATATATATATATATTTTATATATATATATATATATATATATATATATATATATATATATATATATATATATATATATATATATATATATATATAGAATGATAGGTAGAGGAAACATGCATTTGTGTCAAGGTGTGTATGTGTCTCATGTGAATAGTAAAGTACTAGATTAGGAATGTGTGTGTATATGTAGTATTAAGGTGGATTGATATAGTGTAGATTGAAAATAGTGTACAAAACTCAGAATGCAATGACAGTTAGCTATAGAGTGTGCTATGGTGTGTGGCATGGTGTGTGGGTACATGGCAGCTTGGTGTTAAGTGACAGTAGGAAAACAGTGTGTAAGTGCCCACATGGTATGCTAACAGTGATTGGTGATATGGTATAGATACCTGTGTGTGTAGAGCATGAGAGCATGTGTGTGTGTCCATATAGAAAAATTGTGTGTGTGTGAGAGTGGAATATAGTGGCATGTGGCATGGTAGGGTGAAACATAGAGTGTATGACAGTGTCATATGAGGAATAGAAATCAATTATCAGTTCCTAAAACTAACAGAGAACCCAATATTGACAGTTCATGAATCATTGAAACCTATTCTCAGGTTTAGGAACTCATGTGACATTTTATATATATGAAATCAAATTGATAGTACAACTTCCCAAACCCAATTTTGAATTCAACATTCCATTGAAAACCATTTGCCAACCACATTCAAAGTTTGTTTTAAGAAGGAAATCAACTCAGTTTCAAGAAAGAATGAAAGTTAGAACCGAAAGAATGTCATATATGAAATCAAGTTGACAGTAAAGGAAAACATGGCATTTGAATCAACAGCTAGTGATTTCTCAGGAAAGGAGATGACAGTTATAACAAAACCCATTTCGAAAACCATGCTCCTACATCAACAATGTAACCTAAACTATCATGGATTTAATTCTAACAGTGAACTTAACACAGGGGAAATAATAATGTTTCATGAATTTAAACATGGAAATGAACTTACAAAAATCAGTATAGAACTGGAAATAAAATCGATTTTCAAACAGGAATGTATCAGTCACACATTCAAACCCAGATTGAAATCTAACCCATACCAAATCAGTGGCAAATCCCTAACAGTACTAAAACACATGTTCATGAATCATCTTATAACAATAAAACTTCAAAACTCAGTTTTTGAATAGGGATTGAAATCAAAATAAAACTGAAATGTGAGTATCAGTCACATTAACAGCCTAATGCCATGCTCGAATCCTATTTCAGCAATTTGAATCCAAAACCTTAATGTAATCCTAACCATCAGTAGCTAATACACATGTGTAAGGATATCAACATGGAATTTAATCATAAAATCAGTTTAAATAGGAAATTGAAAGTTCAGGATATTCATACTGAATGAACGTATCAGTCCTTCATAGGAAATTCAAATTCGAGTATTAAAAACTCATTAATATGATAAACTAAGAGTTGGTAATTTATAAGCAATACGTGCACGTAATGTACAACCCATATCGTGTCCAAAACCTGACACGAACGTGTCGAATAAGCCGCACGAACACAACACTATACTGGACACGCACAGTGGCAAACCCGTGCACGTGTCCTAGCTCACACGACACAAGAACATTAGACACGAGACTTTGGGAGTGTCGTGTCAGACACTGCCCCTAGCTCTGTGTCCAATATCATGTGTCCACGAACACTAGAACCGCCGTACGGACACGCGGGTAGCAGGGCAGCCAACCGCGTGCACGCGGGGCGTATCCACGGGTCCAATGCGACTCCGACACGACACGAAACGTGCTCAGTCACTTAGAAACCTATAAGCGACCTTAAAACCTAATTTTCTATTCAAACAAAATCAGAAAATAGGATCGAAATGCCCACTGTGGCATTTCGTCGAACACCTACGTATCTATACTGATACGTGTCCGAGACGGACACGTAAAGGACACGAAACTTAGCAAAACCTATTCCTACAGTTAGAGGACACCTAGGGCTTTCTATCCATGCCTAGAAATCAAAATTTTATGGAGGGAATAAGAAGTTACCTATTGGTGTTCTTTCTCAAGGAAAGCTTCAAAATGGAGGATCCTTCTAGCTAGCCCCAAGCTCCAAATTGTCCCAAATCTGAGAATAGCCTCCATGAACAGTAGGGGACTGTAAATTAGGTCACCATGGAAGAAGTTTGAATGAAAAAGGATTTATATTGATTAAAATAGGAAAGGGTTTCAATAGGGACAAACCTTGTTCTTGCAAAATGAGAGAATGAACAAAAGAGGCAAGTGTTTTGAGAGGGATTTTATAGGGTGTTGTTCCCTAGGTGGCTGGCCATAAATGCAAGGGTTAGGGTTTTGGGATTTGATCAATGGCTCTCAATCCATCTAGTTAAATCAATGGTCCACAAGCCTAGGTTTCACACTTGACTTAAAGGCAACCTAGTTAACTCTAACTAACATGACTTAACCAAGACTAATCAATACTAACTAACACTAACCATGGCTAGCTAAGTCTAGCTATGACTAATCTAGGTTAGGTCAAATCTAGGTTAGGGCTAAACACAATACAAGGCAATAAATTAAATCATATTTAAATCACACCATTCCGATAATCATATTAAATTCCAATTAAATATATATTAACTCAAATAAATTCAAAATCACAAGAATACCCTCAAACTAGAACGATAATTAAATCATCCTAATGGCATGGTTAGGCTCTAGGTCATGCAGTCTCTAGGGTTTCACTAGCAGCACATAAAAATCACAAGTCATGACTTAGAGCAATTTTTAAATAGTTTAAAAATGATTAAAAATTACCAAAAATCATAATATGAAATAAATATCAATAAATAATTATTACAATTACAAAATTTCAAAATTACCCTCATCTGGAAAACTGGATGTTACAATCCTACCCCCTTAGAAAAAATTTCGTCCTCGAAATTATGATGATCGCATCCCTTCTAGGTCAAACATAGTCAAGGGTCAATCACTAGTCAATTTCTCAACATCCTAGTACTTGGTCATCAGCTGGTCAACTTCTTAGGATTTTACCTATGCTAGCTACCTAAGTGTTGGCAACTAGAATTTAGCAAAAAAGAGAAACTCTATAATAGGCTAGCTCTTAACTTTCCAATCCTATCAAGTCACCCATAACTAAATACCTACAAGCTAAGCACACCAATCCCAAATACCACATATATATATGCTCAAGAACAAAACCCATCACAAATATCCTAAGTATATCATCTATATATATATATATATGACTGAAAATATATATATATATATATATATATATATATATATATATATATATATGACTGATCAACCAAGGGTTAAAGTATACTAAACTTATAAGGGATTGAAACAAATACTTAGAATTTAGGCTAAGGATGAATGGTCTGAAACATCAATATAGAAAAAAGGGAATGATGCTAAGGAGACTGAATTTATAAGCTAAAGGACAGGACATTTGGGTCCACTTGTAAAGTCAAAGTGAAAGGAAACCTACATGGTGACTGAAATATGCCTCTAGATCAACCTGGGCCCTCCTCTCTATCTGGCTGAACTAACTACATGCAGGACAGTGGTCTGAAAGAAGTGAACCAAACTGGTGTACAGGGAATGCAATAGGCAGTATACTGCAATGAGTGCAGGCTACTTACCAAATCAAAATACATTACATATATACAAGCTATATATATGCTTTACCCTCATCACCTCAACTCTACTCAAAGTCTAATAACACCAACTCCCTACTACATGCCTATCACTCCAAGAAGAGATCAAATACTGCAGGGTGTGTTAGGACAGAACAGTGGTGTAGCATGGCTGCACATGAAGATGCAGAACAATCACATGTAGGACAATAATATGTAGGACACCTTCATATGGAAAATTGAACCAATGCCCAGGTAGAGGCTTTTGGATGACTGAACCAACAATGAAAGAAAGGGTTTGGATATGTATCTGGACAGATGGACTATCATCTGTATCTAATACAGTGAAAGAGGGACAGAACAATGATCAAGGGAGAACTCTTATCAACAACCCACATTATATCCCCAATGAATACAACTGTCCTAAATGGACTGAACAACCCTGCCCAAAAAGGTTTTGTAGGGCAGGTACTGCAGGTTATAAAGAAGGGTATTGTAAGGCTATCAAGTAAGGTAAAATGCTAAGAGGTGCAGTGAACAACTTGTACAAGTATGATCCAAGGGAACATGGTATCTAGTGAAGGGTCTGCACACTGCCTATAAAGGTTGATCAAACATGACAGAACTCAACACAAAGAGAACTTAACTAAAATAGGAAGTGGACCTATATAGGCCAACAACATGTCAATAATCCTATACAACAATGACCTACAGGTACCAACCAACCCATATCCCATATGCCAATATCATATGTAACCTATCTATATATATAGACCTCTCAGTCTTAGGTGAAACTACCACTATATTCAAGGATAGGCTCTGGTCATGGGTGCTCTACTGGAAAGGGTAAGAGAAATTAATAAATCATCAAGGCTGTAAGGCATACTAACATCCTATATAGAAATTGGTTGGTCAGGGGAATCATCTACAATGGGTTATTATTCTAATACCAATGCTAACTATCATCTCTAGGGTATAGACACTCTACAAGTCGTCATATCATTACAGTATGAAAGAACTACATACGAATAAGCTCTACAAAACTAAATATCCCTACTCCTAAGTTATTTGATGATGGAATACAACAACAGAAGGGTATGATAATCATATGCGTCTGTCCAAAATCATGTTGTTCAGAGTCTTCGTCATGCTAGTGAGCAAGGCTACGATAATCACAGAGTCCTTGACTAAGGTACATAACTCTAGGTTCATGGTATTTAAAATTTTCGTATTGCCGCATGCGACGACGAAAACCTTAAATTCCCACACCCGAGAAATACGTCCAAAATTTGACTATATGTCCTCACTATGCCAGCTAACACGACTATCGAAGATTCTAGATCCCACAACTGAGGTGACCTAGCCTATATGATTTTTTCAGAAGAAAACAAACATAACACAAGAATAACAGAACAAAATTTATCAGTCAACAAGGAGCAGATGAAATCAAATTTCAAGATAGTTATAAGAGGTAATTGTGGAAATAGAATTGAGAAGATCGGAACCTACAGCAAGATCTCCAATGGCCTGTGCATCCTCGACTGTCCTGGCAAAAGCTTGCCCTTGCTGGTTTCCTCTAGCCTGCTGCTGATGCTGTATGTACCCCTGCTGCTGAGAGAATCGGGAATAACGGGGAAGGTCTCTGTTCAGGCGGAGGTGCACCTCCAATATAGCAGAAACGCCATCCTGAGTCGGCACAACAGGAGCTGCGGTCTCGAGGTCCTGCTGAACAGGACGAGAGGTGGCCAGCCTCTCGATGGTATCCCTCGGACCGGAGCGATGAGATCATATCTCCATAACCATCATAAAGACAGATCAAAACAAGAAGCAATTACTGAGAATGAAGAAAAAAATCAAAGAAGGACAGTTTATATTCAAGGGAAGATAATAAACAGCAAATTTAGATAAAATGAATCTGATTAAGAGTTTTTTCAAGTGTAATTGAGTACCCTCAAAAATATCCTAATCCTACTGTAGGCTGTAGTGATACTCTAGTTCGAATACCACTACGTAAACTCGACCAGCATGGGCTACCACTAAAAACGTGTCACGACCCGCACCCTAGAGTAAGGGCACGAGACATGGGTACGTCCAGCCTACGCCGTAGTGTCGGCGGTAGAATGCTGTCCTAGGTCAAACATCTAATAATATAAAGGTACCTGTACAGTATATACACTCCGAATGGAGGTAACATAACAAATACAGTCTCAATCACGTCTAAGGTAGAGCATGATAACAGATAGATAGATAGATAGATAAGAACAGAACGAATCCACAGAGAAAATAATCCAGATAAAGTCTAAGTGTCTAAGATAAATACATATCCAGAAACATCAGATAAAATAACTCCCAGTATATACAATAATATATCAATGAGAAGATAAGGTAAGAGTCTAAGCTAGCAGTCTAAACCACTGGTGGTAGATCCTCTACTGCAAGTGGGTCCAAGTCACAAGTGTTGTCTAAAGCTGCACCATAATGGGTAGACACCAGAGCCACATTATTCACTGTAAAATTTTTAAAAGGTCCAGTCAGGACAGGAGCGAGTACAGTATATCTCAACAAATCATAACAGGTTAGAAAATATAAACATGCTAGAGAGTAAGATACATAAAACTGGAAGAACAACATGATGTAAAAGAGAGAGAGACTATAAGTAAATAGCTACAGTTTATAAAGAACTAAAAGTGACTAGTGATTCAGAGCACAAGATGGTTATGTAAACGACACGATGTTGTACACGAGTAATCTAAAGAGGTTGTACAAGAGTAATCTACTGGATTGAATACATAATCACTTTTACTCCCCCGCCCCAATCAATACACAAGGATCTAGCCAAGTTATGTTATTGTACACGAAGTATAGTCGTACACGAAGATCATGTGAGCACATGAATATACACAATTTCACACGATTTGCACACGAAAAGCACGAACATAAGGAGTACACGATACTCATGATAAAGTACACGAACATGAAATACCCGATGTATCCGCTAAGGGGATAATATCGCACGACAAGATCCATATAGTAATAATTCGTGTTTCCAACATAACAGCATCATATAAAGTAATCTAAAGCAGGAAATATACTCCTAAGCAGGATATGAAATGATCAGAGAATGTACTCGTCTGTATCCTGAATATCTGAAGAGTATCTACTGTCCGAGGAGTGGTGTCTGTCTCCTATAGAACATTACAAGTCACTATAAGTCTAAAATGATATAACAGACTGCTACAATGCATCTACATGAAGTTTGGGGTCAAACTGGACTAAAGTCAACTCTCGGTCAACTCTAGTCAACTAGACTAGTCAAACTAGGTCAACTAGGTCAAGCCTAAGACAAACAAGTCTCACTAAGCCTAACTAGCCTATTCTAGCAAGCACACACCATTTCTAGGCTATACAAGTCAACTACACATGTTCACTGGCATTCAAGCCATACCCATAGGCAATGAGCCATAGGTATACACCCATAGGCTATGTTACCTATAGTCCAAACCACATATTCACCCATATACATATATAGGCTACATAAAATATATGCATCACATATAGATATATATATACATATATATGCATATACATAGAGTGATAGGTAGAGGAAACATGCATTTGTGTTAAGGTGTGTGTGTGTCTCATGTGAACAGTAAAGTGCTAGATTAGGAATGTGTGCATACATGTAGTATCAAGGTGGATTGATATAGTGTAGATTGAAAATAGTGTACAAAACTCAGAATGTAATGATAGTTAGCTATAGAGTGTGCTATGGTGTGTGGTATGGTGTGTGGGTACATGGCAGCTTGGTGTTAAGTGACAGTAGGAAAATAGTGTGTAAGTGCCCACATGGTATGCTAACAGTGAGTGGTGATATGGTGTAGATACCTGTGTGTGTAGAGCATGAGAGCATGTGTGTGTGTCCATATAGAAAAATAGTGTGTGTGTGAGAGTGGAATATAGTGGCATGTGGCATGGTAGGGTGAAACATAGAGTGTATGACAGTGTCATATGAGGAATGGAAATCAATTATCAGTTCCTAAAACTAACAGTGAACCCAATATTGAAAGTTCATGAATCATTGAAACCTATTCTCAGGTTTAGGAACTCATGTGACAGTTTATATATATGAAATCAAATTGATAGTACAACTTCCTAAACCCAATTTCGAATTCAACATCCCATTGAAAACCATTTGCCAACCACATTCAAAGTTTGTTTTAAGAAGGAAATCAACTCAGTTTCAAGAAGGAATGAAAGTTAGAACCCAATGACTGTCATATGTGAAATCAAGTTGACAGTAAAGGAAAACCTGGCATTTGAATCAACAGCTAGTGATTTCTCAGGAAAGGAGATGACAGTTATAACAAAACCCATTTCGAAAACCATGCTCCTACATCAACAATGTAACCTAAACTATCATAGATTTAATTCTAACAGTGAACTTAACACAGGGGAAATAATAATGTTTCATGAATTTAAACATGGAAATGAACTTACAAAAATCAGTATAGAACTGGAAATAAAATCGGTTTTCAAACAGGAATGTATCAGTCACACATTCAAACCCAGATTGAAATCTAACCCATACCAAATCAGTGGCAAATCCCTAACAGTACTAAAACACATGTTCATGAATCATCTTATAACAATAAAACTTCAAAACTCAGTTTTTGAATAGGGATTGAAATCAAAATAAAACTGAAATGTGAGTATCAGTCACATTAACAGCCCAATGCCATGCTCGAATCCTATTTCAGCAATTTGAATCCAAAACCTTAATAAAATCCTAACCATCAGTAGCTAATACACATGTGTAAGGATTTAAACATGGAATTTAATCATAAAATCAGTTTAAATAGGAAATTGAAAGTTCAGGATATTCACACTGAATGAACGTATCAGTCCTTCATGGGAAATTCAAATTCGAGTATTAAAAACTCATTAATATGATAAACTAAGAGTTGGTAATTTATAAGCAATACGTGCACGTAATGTACAACCCATATCGTGTCCAAAACCTGACATGAACGTGTCCAATAAGCCGCACGAACACAACACTATACTGGACACGCACAGTGGCGAACCCGTGCATGTGTCCTAGCTCATACGACACACGACCATTGGACACGAGACTTTGGGAGTGTTGTGTCAGATACTGCCCCTAGCTCCGTGTCCAATATCACGTGTCCACGAACCCTAGAACGGCCGTACGGACACGCGGGTAGTAGGAAAGCCAACCGCGTGCACGCGGGACATGTCCACGGGTCCGATGCGACTCCGATACGACATGAAACATGCTCAGTCACTTAGAAACCTATAAGCGACCTTAAAACCTAATTTTCTATTCAAACAAAATCAGAAAATAGGATCGAAATGCCCACTGTGGCATTTCATCGAACACCTACGTATCTATACTGATACGTGTCCGATATGGACACGTAAGGGACACAAAACTTAGCAAAACCTATTCCTACAGTTAGAGGACACCTAGGGCTTTCTATCCATGCCTAGAAATCGAAATTTCATGGAGGGAATAAGAAGTTACCTATTGGTGTTCTTCCTCAAGGAAAGCTTTAAAATGGAGGATCCTTCTAGCTAGCCCCAAGCTCCAAATTGTCCCAAATCTGATAATAGCCTCCATGAACAGTAGGGGAATGTAAATTAGGTCACCATGGAAGAAGTTTGAATGAAAAAGGATTTATATTGATTAAAATAGGAAAGGGTTTCAATAGGGACAAACCTTGTTCTTGCAAAATGAGAGAATGAACAAAAGAGGCAAGTGTTTTGAGAGGGATTTTATAGGGTGTTGTTCCCTAGGTGGCTGGGCATAAATGCTAGGGTTAGGGTTTTGGGATTTGATCAATGGCTCTCAATCCATCTAGTTAAATCAGTGGCCCACAAGCCTAGGTTTCACACTTGACTTAAAGGCAACCTAGTTAACTCTAACTAACATGACTTAACCAAGACTAATCAATACTAACTAACACTAACCATGGCTAGCTAAGTCTAGCTATGACTAATCTAGGTTAGGTCAAATCTAGGTTAGGGCTAAACACAATACAAGGCAATGAATTAAATCATATTTAAATCACACCATTCCAATAATCATATTAAATTCCAATTAAATATATATTAATTCAAATAAATTCAAAATGGCAAGGATACCCTCAAACTAGAATGATAATTAAATCATCCTAATGACATGGTTAGACTCTAGGTCATGCAGTCTCTAGGGTTTCACTAGCAGCATATCAAAATCACAAGTCATGACTTAGAGCAGTTTTTAAATAGTTTAAAATAATTAAAAATTACCAAAAATCATAATGTGAAATAAATATCAATAAATAATTATTATAATTACAAAATTTCAAAATTACCCTCATCTAGAAAACTGGGTGTTAAGACTTAGTCTATTTGGTTTGAGAAGTTGTAACTTTTAGAGGATATGTGGGGAGATATTGTGGGCTTGAAACAACTAAATTATGGTGTATAAAAGGGGGTAGAAATCAAGAGAACACACTACACAACTCTTCTCTTCTTCTCTAACTTTTCTTTTGAAGTTTTGATGAACATGTTTGGCTAAAGTCTTGTTGGTCGAAGTGTACGGAAGCCTTGGAATCAATAAAAACTTGTGAGATCTAATTTGTGTTTATTTGTTTGATTTGTACTTTGAGTATCAAATGTTTTCTTATGCATATTTTATGATTATCTTGTTTAATTACTATGATGCATACTAGTTTATTACTCTTGATAATCTACTGCTAAATTAGATATCGAATCCGGAATTGTTCGATCCCTCTAATTTGTGAAGCAACCAAGATTTAATAAATTAGTGCTTTGTATTATTAAATCTTAGGAAGAAACCATTTGACTAAATTAAATGCAACCGCTTGTGCTTGTGTTGTTTTGTTTCATCGATCTCATTGAGTTTAATACGCTACTAGATTAAACCTTTAGTGCTTGTCTGAGGTAGTTTAGTAGTTAAGGTTAATTAGGTCGCTTGTTCCTAATTAACTGTGGCTAAAGGAGATAGGAAAATAATTCCAATGATGAATATTCATAATACATATCAATATATTTTTGCATCTATGATCAGTTTCAAGATTCCGATGGTAGACGTAGACTCAGACCAATGTTTGTTATTTTAATTTATTGTCATATTCTACTTGCTCTTTTTTATTGACTTTTATCATATTCATCCCCCTCTTTCATTATTTACATAGCACAAACATAAACTACTTACTCTCCGAGGAAACGATCCTTACTCACACTACTACATTTCTAAGAGTATAGGTTTTATTTTTGGGTGCCTACGACAGCACACCAAATTTTGGCGCCGTTGCCGGGGAGTAATTTTAGTTAATTTTGTGCTTTTGTGATCTTTATTTCGTTCTTGTAATAAAATATATTTTTATATTAGCCAAAAAAATTAACAGGACGTGATGACCAATTCTCAACAATTTGGCACTTGGCTGGACCTTCCATCTAGGCACGCTAACGAGGTAAATGTTTCTTCTCTTCAACAACAAATTGCTAGTTTAACTTCTCTTGTTCATCAAATGGTTGTAGGTGGTAACATGCAAACAACAATGGCTTGTGAGATTTGTTCAATAGTATGGCATCCAACTGATATGTGTCCAATACTTGAAGACGAGCCCAATGTAACTCAAAATTTTCCAAGTTAACAGCAGTACAAGCAACCATATCTCCATGAACAACAATCAAACCAAACTTCTAATTCTGGTATGTCTCTAGAAGATATTGTTAAGTCTATTGCCACTAATATCTTGCAATTTCAACAGGAGACAAGGGCCAGTATACAGGAGACGAAGGACAACATCCAAAATCTGAACAATCAAATGAGCCAAATTGCTATAACGATTAAAAAGTTGGAGGCACAAAGTTCAGAAAAATTACCATCTCAAGCGATAATAAATCCGAAAGAAAATATAAGTACACTTGTTTTGAGAAATGGTAGAGAGGTTGACAATCTAGTAAAAGAAGCACCTAAATTGCCAAAACAAGAAGAAGAAAGAAACAGCACTGCAGATGTAAACATTTCTAATGACGACGTAGTACCTAATGAACATGAAGCTTTTGAACTTAATGAAAAAGATGGATTCAATATTGTCCTCTGCGAACATCTCAAGAAAAAGAATGTGGAGCCAGCCTTAAGTAATAATTTTCATAAAAATGTTGCAGGATTGAATGCTTTTATAAAAAGACAACAATCAGGTAACATTCCTTATATTTCATTATCAATTTTTAACAAGATATTTTTACCCTCTATTTTGCAGGCCTCTATTCAAGATGTAAAATCTTTGCGTAGTTGTCTCAAGTGTGTATAGAGTCAAGCCAACGACGTATTAAACAAAGGCGCTGCTTGGGAGGCAACCCAAGGGAAGTTTTTCATAATCTTGTATTTTTTATTTTAGTTTTTCTTTTCATTGGTGACAATGTCAGTTTTAATTGTAGGTGAGGATATTTACGTTTGGTTATTTTTTTAAAATAAATGAATTTAAAAATAAAATTTTAAATATTTTTTTTGTTCTTAATTTACTTTCTAAAAACAAAGGGACATTTGTTGTTATGGTTTTCAGTAATTTTTGTTGTGTATGTCATGAACAAGAGTTAAGTAAGTTTAATAAAATTCATAACATGATTGAATGAGTAATCTTTTCAACTTAGAATTAATTAGTCTAGTATTTTTTCTTGAGAATGGTAGTGACTAAATTTGGTAGACAAAAGCCGGTGAGATTTTGAGCCTTTATACTGACACATCAGTCCCACTATTCTTGATGAGTGATATTCTTCCATGGATTTATTTCTCTAGAACTTGCTTTGATTCTCTTCAAGGTCACATCAACACATGCATACATGAACATGATTAAGGCCATCTTTGTTATACGCTACATAAGCCAAATAGCCTTCCCTAAAATTATTTTTCCTTTGGTTGAACCCCTTTGAGCCTTATTGCTTTTATTTTTGTGAACCCACATTACAAGCTTTAACCTGAAAAAAAAAAATCCTTACCCAAGTCAGAAAGCTAGTGGAGCATTATGATATGTATGGGTGTATATGAAATAAGTGTGGGGGTATTTAACTTCTAGTTTGGCTACATATTTTTCATTCTTAAATTCTTGTGTCCCATCATGATTGAGAAAAAAAAAGAAATAGAAAATAGAACTGAGGAAAAAAATGAAAAAAAACCGAAAGAAGAAGTTAAAAAAAAAGTGATGGAGGAAATAACTTTTGATATCCATCTTCATGATTCCTTCCAAAATTTCAAGTAAAGGGATATGTTGAATGTTTTGAATGGAGTGATTGGTTTTACATATTCGAGCTTGAGTTAAATCATTTTTGCTCCACTAGTTTTGATGGCTTTTGAGCTACACTCCCAAAATATATCCTACCTTAATCCTAAGCCCCGCTACAACCCATAAAAAGTCCTTATGATTTGTGTTATGCATGTGATCCAAGTGGTGGAGAATGAGAAGATATGCAAGCTTATGGTAGATCATTTCTATTGGAATGAATTTGAGAGAAACACTAACCCTTCAAACCATGAGAGCTGAGTGTTTATTCCCGTGAGAGTCTACCAATTTAGTTTACTCTATCTTCAAGTGAAATTACTTACTAAGTAATTAGAAGTTGTTTAAAAATATATTTTCATGATATGTTATGAGTTTGAAGAGCATGGTTATTCTTTATTTATGACATTACAACCTTGATTTTTGTTTTGAAAAAAAAATAAATTTTGGGTTTTATCCGAGGACGAACAAAAGTTAAGTGTGGGGGTATTTGATGAGAACATAAAATGTTATATTTTTATCCCTTAATGTTCATCATTTTATGCTCATTTTATGACTAAAGGTACTCATTATATTTATATTTTGTTGTAGGATGAATTTGGAGACACTATGTACAAAATGGAGCTAAAATGCAATTCTAGACAGTTTTGATTCCTTTTACCAAAATGGGCATAACTTTCTCATCCGAAAAGCAATGGAGGTGAATCAAAAAGATCTAGAAAGCTAAGATACGGGGCTACATCTTTTATACATTGTGTTTTTCGCAAATCAAGCTGCATCATGGACGAAATCAGACTTGAAGTTGGGTCAAAGATGCTGTGAACAAAAATAGGAACCAAAATAACAATTTTCCTACTTGTTCTATGACTTAGTCTATTTGGTTTGAGAAGTTGTAACTTTTAGAGGATATATGGGGAGATATTGTGGGCTTGAAACAACTAAATTATGGTGTATAAAAGGGGGTAGAAATCAAGAGAACACACCACACAACTCTTCTCTTCTTCTCCAACTTTTCTTTTGAAGTTTTGATGAACATTGTAGAAGCATGGAAAATACTAGAGAAAGACCCATGCGGCTCAGAAAACGCATGCGGCTCAGGGAGTCATGCGGCATAAGGAGCTATGCGGCCGGAGGTATTCCATGCGGCTCAGAAGACATGTGGCGTGACAGTGCTCCCCTCCTATCCATGCTGTATTAATTGCTTTGACGGCTGACCCCTCTGAAAAGTTGACAGACCTGACACCAAAGCAGGTAATTATGACTCTGTCATGATGATGAATCTCTAGGGAAGAGAAAGAAATCTCTGACACGATCCCCCGAGAGCAACAAAATGCCACGTGGCCCTGCCACGTGGGTGTGCTTATGCGGCTCGAAGTGAAGACTTCCCATGCGGTTCAGAGTGAAGCTGTCCCATGCGGCTCGAGTGGAATCATCCCTATGCGGCTCAAGAAGATCATGCCCATGCGGCTCAAGCAGACACACCATTATGCGGTTCATGCGGCTCATCATATGGTTCAGAAGTCTGAAGGAGGGGGCCACTGCCCAGACAGCCCTGACACGTGTCCCAAGTCTTATGCGGCCCAAAATTCATGCGGCCCAAATCTCATACGGCCCAATCTGCATGCGGTTTCAGTCTCACCATTGGCTCTCAGGACACGTGTCCTCAGCCGATCAATCTTCCAGATTTATGGCAATCCAAGATCGGGTCGAATCCCAATGATCTGGGGCACGTGGCAGGAGAATAAATTTGATTTATTCGCAGATATTAGAGAATTATTATAAGAAAGATTTATGCCAATCAGCATTAATTGCTAATGGGGATTTGGTGTAATCTACCCTTAATGGTTCTGATTAGTCACAATCAGAAACGAACGGCCTGGATTGATCAAATCCCAGGCCGCCGCCATCTCCAAGAGCTAATCATTGGCAACCCTAGTGATCACATCCCACTATTATAAATAGCAAGGTGCCATTCCCTTGTAATATATAGAGAGATATACAAAAAAAAACCAGAGAAGAATACGTATACACAGAGAGACTTCCCCCATAGTCAGAGAGAGAATATACACAGAGAGAGAGAAGCCAGGAGAGCAATCAGAGAGAGAGCAAGAAGGCATTTCTTCGTCAACGACCAAGCAGATCTTCCCCGAGTCAAGGCTGCGTACCGATCGTCCAAGGAGTAAGGCAGAGCGGCCGTCGCTTTTCCGATCCTCTATCGTCACCCCCCAGAATATAAAATAAACAATCGTACTTAGACTGTTGTACCTAGGTTTTCGTCCCTAGGCTTTCTTTGTACGAGCGAGTTTGTATTGTGAGTCTAAGTTCAGTCCTCCGATAATTGTTTTGTACTTTTACAATCAATGGCAAACATGATGGCGACTCTGCTGGGGACTAACTTCTCCATGGCTGAGGAGTTGGTGACGCAATCGAACGCAGCCAAACTTGGCTCTATACAACAGAAGATGGTCGTACGCTTCGACCAACAGACGTTCGACGAGATGCTCTCTGAAGGTAGCACTGGCCCGGTCCAGAAGCACACCCGTACCATAAAGGCTCGTAAAGAGTGGAGGCCAAAATTTTTTGCTCCTCCGTAAGCCCTTGATGGGGTACTCTCTATTGCTCAAGATGGCGAGAAAGACTCCCCTGCGGCCCCACTTCAGACCGTAGACAACTCTGCTGTCCCCAAGTCCGGCAGAAGAAAATACTATGATGCTGGACTTGCAGGGGCAAAGAGGAACTCTACGCGATCCGAGCCGCAGAAGAATATTAGCCGCAGGGAGAAAGCCCATGCGGCTACAACCGCCGACCGCATAAAGAAAACTCATGCGGCCACATCTGTCAATCGCATAACTTATGCGGCTACAGTTGCCAACCGCACGGATGAGACTCATGCGGCTATTAAAGTCAATCGCTTGTAGAAAACCCATACGGCCACAGATGCCAACAGCATGCGGTCAGCCTGCACGGTCGTGACTCCTAGCCGCATAAAGACTCATCCTACAACAAAAGACAGCCGCATGCAGACAGCCTGCACGGTACCCAATGCTAGCCGCATAGCATCCGTCCCACGCATCTCTCGATCAGTCTTCGACCGAATTTTATGCGGTCCTGACTCTTATCATTCTCTGGATGATAATCCAGACTCTGTGGTATTCGACTTAGACTCCTCCTATTACGTACCCACAAGTGCTAAAAGGAGGAAGTCTAGGGCAGCACGGGCTCATCAAGTCCAGACGACTGCCCCAACCTCTGACTATCAGGGCATCCCGCTGATTATCACGCGGGCCTCTGATGGGAAGTTGTATAAAACCACTCAAGTCCAGCCCCCGGCGGCAAACAGACAAAGTGGTTCCTCTGACCTGCGTGAGGTTATCCTCCACAAACGCAAGGAAAGAGAAGGAGCTTCGGGGTGTAAAGAGCCCTCACACAGACATCAATGCACCCAGATCATCGTCAACTGCTGTTGCAGCAACGCGACGGTGACGGAAGACCGGCCATCCGTCTTCCAAAGACTACATCACCCTAGCTCAGAAGACGAGGCACCTCCTGTTGTCTCCTGCAAGTCCACATAGAAAGTTCTCGCCAAGGGAAGAGGGAAGAAAACGAGCATCTCCAGCCCAAAGGTGTCAACTACTGCAGCTAAGAAACCGTCGTCTAAAGGGTTATCCTCCACTGGAGTATTTCAACACACCCGTTCGAAGACGAAAACTGCTGCAGTAGGAAGTTCGTCGTCTGCAACATTGGGGGTCGTCAGAACTGGGGGTAGCACTCCTCCAAACATCCACGATAATCCGACATTCCAGGAATACGGACTGGAGGAAGCAAATCCTCCGACGGATACAACAGATACCGACGTCCCCAAGGTCATCCTAGACGAAGCAAGCTCCGAAGCTGGGGGTAGTGTTCCTTCCGAGTCCGAACCTGAAGAGAACATCCCCACATATCCTGATGATTGATGCACGGGTACGACTCGGAGGGTACATCCTCCACCACTCCTTCCGTCACTCCTTATGTGAAGACGGTGTTCATGACAGACAGCAATCAAGGCGGTTTCGGTGATCGCCAGCGCATCGACACTTTGGAGGCCATATTACACGACTTGGTCAAGTCTGTAGACAAGATCAAAGCGGCGCTTCCTAATCTGCAGGGGGTGACACCTGGCCAGACAAGCATGGGTCCCGCAATCAACGTAGATTCAAATTCAGCGGCACCGAACTCGGGCAACAATCCTCCCGAGATAACGGCCCCTACCGCGACAGATGAGGCCCGAGAAGTAAGAAGAGAGGTTCAGGAGCTCCGAGCAATGTTCCATGCCCGAGAAAACTCTCAAGACCTCAGGATACGGCAACCATATCCTGCTGAATGGAGGGATGTTCCCTTTCCACCAAGATATAAGCCGTTCAATATCAACCCATATGATGGCAAGACTTCAGCAAGTCGGTACATCACTTACTTTGAGGTCACTACCGACCATCTGCCCCATGATGACGCTATCCTCACGCGGTTATTCATTGGGGCATTGGAAGGAGTCGCCTTCGATTGGTACCGCAACCTGCCGGACAATTGCATCCATTCCTTCGCTGGCTTCAAACGCCTGTTCTTGGAGAGGTTCTATGAGGTAGGGCAGGACGTCACGATGTCTACCCTCATGGACGTCATTCAAGGAGAGAAAGAGCTGACGAGGAATTACATTGAGCGATTTCGTCAAACCGCAATGAAGTTACCATCTGGCAACTCGGACTCCTCCTTGATCGAAATTTGCCAAAAGAGACTACTCCCAACAATCAGTCTCTGGATGGGCGAGAGTCAATTCAAGGACTGGAAGGCTTTTATCATTAGTGCTACAAGTACCGAAGAACGATTAAAGAAGGCTCGCCAACTGGGATTACATATCTCAGAGGGAGAGAACAAGGGCAAGCGTCCCAGCACCACCAACGACAATGGGGGTAGCCCCTCCAACAACCGGGACAACAGAGGCAAGCAGGCTATGGTGGCCGATACAGCCAAGAAGCCTGAGTCACAACCTGCGGACAAACAATGGCCTCAAATCACTTACTCTTTTGAAGACGGTCACGTCAAGCCTATCTTGGACATGCTCATACAAGGAGATAGGATTCAGCTTTCTCCACCAAGATGGGAGCCTCGATCGGCTGATCTGGAGAACCCAAAGTTCTGCCATTACCACCGCTACGTCCACCATGCTACGCACGACTGCTACCAACTGAAATGATATATCCAAAACCTCATCGATTCGAACGCTCTGGCCATCGATTTCGAGGAGGTAACCGTGGCAGCCAACATGGTGTCCGTACAATTCGGTAGCTTCCCTCCAACAGAGACCCAGGACGGGGTTATACCCATCCCTCTGGCAACGATGGATGTTGCTAATCTCCCGCCTGCTCAAGCTGCTGGTCTAGTACCCCTCACCACATCACGAGGGGAAATTATGTGGGTCCATCCGGACCTAGTCCACGAGGTAACTCAGTCCACTCCATCTTCTAAAAAGAAAAGTAGAAAAGTCAGATCCTACCGTACCACCTCAGCAGATGAAGAGGAAGTCACGGCCGTTGTTACTCGATCCGGAGCACAATCTCAACCTGTGGCTGAAAACTCGACTGATGATCATCCGCCCACTACCACGGATGCTCCGAGACCGGCTCAGCCCTCGACGACCGACAAGCCTAGGCCGAAGGAGACTCGCTTCGACAAATCCCTCCGAAAGGAAACATCTCAGGGGCTGGAGAGGCCCTACAACTTCGACATCTTGGCGTAATTGACCAATATACCGGCCAAATTGTCCTTATATGAACTCCTGAGGCTCTCGAAGGATGTCCGCACAGCTTCGAGCGATACACTTCAAAATGCCGACGCGTACCTGGCTCAGGTCAACCTCACGGGAGAAAATCAGCCCGCAGACCTCCAAGACAGTGCCTGTACGGGAGCAATGCCCAACATCGTCTTCACTCCATAAGACATACTCATCAAGACTAATCTACACGATCACCCATTATACTACACAGGCTACATCGGCGACATAAAGGTGGACCGGATGCACATTGACCCTGGGTCTTCCATAAGCATCATTCCAAAAGGACTACTGCATCATCTTCGCATCCTGATGCATCGTCTGACCCCTATAAACACCGCCATCAGCGGGTTCAATTCGGGCAGGAGCTACCCAATCGGAAAGATCCGTCTGAAATGTCAGATTGGCGATCTCCAATCAGAAGTCACTGGCTACGTCATAGATGCCGACACTTCATACAACATCCTTTTGGGGCGCCCTTGGATACACGATTACATGATCGTGCCTTCCACGCTACACCAATGCTTCAAATATGTCAACAAGCATGGCTTCGTGAGGACAGAATTTGCTGACATCGATCCCTTCAAAGGGGTCGAATCTTATTACTCGGACTCCTGTCTATACGAAAAGTCGAAGAGGCACCTTGAAGGAGGAAATAAACAAACTGATGTTGAAGCAACCACGGGATCAGAAGAACCTCTGACAATCCACCTCCAGGCTCGCAAACCAGGTAATTCCGCACCCCTTACGGCCACGCTGCGTAAGGACGCGATCAGCCTCTCGGCACAGGAAGAGCAGTTGAGAATCCGGCTGCCAAGGTCCGGCCAGGTACCGAGACCCACGACAGGGCCACTTACCATCTGATCGCTGCGTAAGGACGCGATCAGCCTCTGACGATACGCCTGCCTAAGAAAGGTCGTCACCCCGATGCGAGGTCTGACACTTCAAGCGAACCAGCCACCCCTCACTCCACATCAAGTGCCAGACTGGGGGTTGCTAGTCTACCGACAACCCCATGCTCCGCTCCGTCAGTTGAACCTCTGAAGATCAAGCTGACTAGGACGCCCTCTCAATCTTCATTCACACAGGGGGTAGCCAAAGAGGAACCAGAGCTAGCCAAGTATGTGGCTGCCCACACTGACGCTTCCTCCGCAGATGATGTAATCCCTCTAGAAAAGATACCTCACTTTATCAATAAAGGGTTATCTTTGAACTACACCGAGCTCAATAAGCTATGTACAATGTATGCTATGGAACACGGTATAGGCACTCACCTACATACACAGGTGATAAATGTGTACACCGCTATCCAACTTACTCCAGTAGAAGACGCTTACCGAATAATCGAGGGAGGGGACCACCCAATCATCTTCGGTCGGACGAACAACCCGCATCCCCTCGCCATGGAAGAAGTCGACTTCGGGTCAGATGCTGGAAGACTGTCTCTGTATCTCTATAGCCCTCAATCCAAATATCTCATGCAGAAACAGGGGTATGATCTAGAGACAACGCCAGGACTGAACTACGGTACTGGACGACGATTACCTTTGAAGACGCCAGCCCCGGCGGGCAAACCACGGAACTACTATAACAAAACCCGATGCGGTTTAGGGTATGTAACGCCTACTACGACCCCTAAAAGCTCAGATGAAAAATGCGACTGGCAGTCACATTCAACCGGATCACTGACTTTCGACTCAGATACCAGCATCGGAGATGTGTTCAGACAAGTCATGTCAGTCAACATGGTATTCACCGACGCTTACGAGGAAGACGAAGACATCCCCAAAATCCTTGAGCTAGAGCCATGGGCCCAGCAATTAGACGCACAATAGGAAAAACGGTTCGAACTGAGAGAACCTCCTACTGAAGATGAGGTCATACAAGTGGATCTCGGCATCGAATCTTCTCCAAAACCGATCTTTATCAGTAAAAGCCTAACTGACAAAGAACGAGAGTCGCTGTTAGAACTTGTCAGAGAATACATTGATGTGTTCGCCTGGAGCTATGAAGACATGCCGGGGTTAAATCCTGACATCGCTCTCCACAAACTCAATATACGGCCAGATGCAAAGCCAGTCAAGCAGCAACAACGACGCTTCCGCCCAGGCGTCATAGACGCGATCGAAGCCGAAGTCAACAAGCTAATAGCCAGCGGCTTCATTCGTGAAGAGCAACATCCTGATTGGGTCACCAATATAGTACCCGTCCTCAAGAAGAATAGGAAGATTCGAATCTGCATCGACTTCCGCAACCTGAACGAGGCATGCCCCAAAGATGAATTTCCCCTTCCTATCACAGACATCATGATCGACAATACATGCGGCTTTGAACATATGTCATTCATGGATGGATTCTCGGGGTACAATCAAATCAAGATGTCTCCCGACGACGAAAAGCACACCTCATTCCGAACCCCGATTGGCTAATACTGCTACACAGTCATACCATTCGGTCTAAAGAATGCTGGCGCTACATATCAGCGAGCCATGAGTATCATTTTCAGAGAACATTTGCGTAAGACAGTGGAATGCTATGTCGACGACATCGCCGTCAAGAGTCGCCGTAAGGAAGATCATCTGCAAGACCTGAGAACGGTGTTCAACTTAATACGAGCCCACAATCTGAAGATGAACCCTACAAAATCGTTCTTGGGCGTATCCAGCGGAAAGTTCTTGGGCTTCATCATCACTGCATGGGGTATCCATGTAGACCCCAAGAAAACGAGGGCAATCATGGAGATGGGTCCCCCGAGAAATCTCCGTGAACTTAGAGGCCTCCAAGGGAGGCTAGCTTATATCAGGAGGTTCATTTCCAACCTCTCCGGACGATGCCGACCATTCACCCACCTCATGAAGAAGGGAGTCTCATTCGTATGGGACGAGGAATGCTAGCGCGCTTTCGATGACATCAAAGAATATTTATCAAATCCTCCAGTCCTGGTGGCCCCGGTCCCTGGAAAACTATTCCTGCTCTATGTACGAGCAATAGAACACTTCCTCGGTGCCCTGCTGGCACAAAACAACGACACAGGCCACAAGCAGGCCATTTACTATCTCAGTCGAATGATGGTCAGGCCCGAACACTGATACACTGCTGTGGAGAAAGAATGCCTCGCCCTGGTATTGTCCATTCAAAAGACGCGGTACTATGTCACGGGGCAAACCATACATGTGATCTCACGAATCAACCCTCTCAGGGTCCTCATGACCAAACCAGGGGCACTCAGCTCCCGCCTCGCTACATGGGCGATATTGTTGTCCCCTTATCATATGATCTTCATCCCACAGAAGGCTGTCAAAGGTCAAGCCCTGGCAGACTTTTTGGCGGCCCATCCAGGATCGGAATTATCCAGAATATACGAAGAAATCCCAGATGAGGTCGCCGATTCAAATACAACCACCCACGATAACATATGGCGGATGTTCTTCGATGGCGCTTCAAGAACCGGACCCAAGGGAAACATCGTCGTCGGAGTCGGAGTAGTATTGGTCTCTCCTACCGGGCTAGTGATCAATCGCGCCTACTCTCTCACGGAACCCTGCTCTAACAATGTGGCCGAGTACAACGCTTTGGTCATTGGCCTCCAACTCGCAAAAGAACTGGGGGTAGAATACCTTGAAGCATACGGCGATTCGCAATTAATCGTCAACCAGATTCGGGGGACGTACGAAGTCCGCCATGAAGACATGATCCGCTACCACCAAATAGCGATCAACATTATCTCATCATTCGAGGGATTCTTCATCGAACACGTCCCCAGACTCCAAAATATCGAAGCTGATGCCCTAGCAGGCCTGGCTGCTTCCCTAGCAGTGCCAAACCACTCTCATCATTCGGTCGATGTAATCGGCCATGAGCTGGTCCGCCCCAAGAACAACGTTCAAGCCATGGCAAGTTATTCTGCTTAGATGATCGACGAAGCGCCAGACTGGAGACAACCATTCATAGACTTCGTGGTCTATGACATCCTGCCCGAGAACCCGAAGGAGGCTACTTCTATCAGACGGCGTTCTCTCATATTCTTCTATGATACAGAGACGAAAATGCTGTATCGCCGCTCCTACGACGGATTACTACTTCGGTGCTTGTCGAACGCAGAAGCCAAAGAATCCGTACGAGAGGCTCATGACGGTGTCTGCGGGGCCCATCAGCCTGGCCCTAAGCTGTAAGACCGCCTTCGCCGGATGGGCTACTACTGGCCCACGATGGTGGCTGATGCAATAGATTATGCCCAAAAATGCAAGGCTTGCCAAGTCCACGCAGACTTCATTCACCAACCATCCGAATTTCTACATCCGACAATGGCGTCCTGGCCATTCGAAGCATGGGGAATGGATATCATTGGTCCAATCACCCCACCTTCCTCCCGAGGACATCGCTTCATACTTACGATCACTGATTACTTCTCAAAGTGGGCAGAAGCTGTCCCACTCGCCGAAGTCAAGACTTCGAACGTAATCAGCTTCCTGAAGCACCACATCATCTACCGCTTTGGACTGCCCCGAAGGATCATCCATGATAATAGTCCGCAGTTTATAAGCCACGTATTCTACCGATTCTGCGACAAACACCGCATTCAGAATGTCGCTTCGACACCATACAACCCGGCAACAAACGGGTTAGCAGAGACATTCAACAAAACAATCATCAAACTCCTCAAGAAATTTGTCTCCTCCAACAAACGCGACTGGAACGAGAAGCTCGGCGAGTGCTTATAGGCTTATCGCACCACGGTTCGAACAGCCACCGGGAATACACTATTCTCTCTGGTGTACGGGAGTGAGGCAGTTCTCCCATTAGAGACTCAGATTCCCTCACTCCGAGTCGCCCTCACTTATCAATTGACAACGGATGATAACTACCGACGTCGACTACAAGAGTTAGAGGCCTTAGATGAAAAACGCCTCCTAGCTCAGCAAAGGATCGAATTATACCAAGCACGCATCTCAGGAGCCTTCAACAAAAAGGTCAAAGTCAGAACATTCCAAGTGGGCGATCTTGTTTTGGCAGTCAGGAGGCCAATGGTCATGACTCACAAGACCACCGGCAAGTTCCAGCCAAAATGGGAAGGCCCATTTATCATCGAGGCCGTGTTCTCCAATGGTGCTTACCGCCTCGCCAAGCAGAACAGAGACTTGCTCATGTTGCCCGTCAATGGCAAGTTCTTGAAGAAATACTATGTTTAAACAACATTTTCCAGAGTTTCGAGTTATGTGCCCGCTGGTACCACTGAACTCAACCCCCTAATTTTCCAACTTATCGAGTCACGTACCCTCTTGTACCGCTGAACTCATATCCCAAATTCCCAAGTCATGTACCTGCTGGTACCTCTGAACTTACACTTTGATTCCAACATTCATGGATTGTCGAGTTATGTGTCCATCGGTACCCCTGAACTTACATCCCGGTCACTCTTTTGAAAGAAAGTCATGTATAATTATACCGCTGAACTTTCTTCCTACAAGAGATCCTCCCTCATGATCTAATACCTGCACTTCCAGTGCACAACAAAGGTAACGGATCCACAAATTTCCAAGACGACCATGTCCTCATCACCTCTGAGTCGTCCCATTTCCGCCAAAAACAAATCACCCCTACATAGAATTTCCATGTCCTCATTACCTCTGAATTATTCTATGTACCCCCCCGTTAAAGAAACCCTCCTACTTACCATGTCCTCAGTACCTCTGAGTCAGTATGATTGGTTCCTTTCTTTTTAAACTTGTTGTCCGTATCCAAAACCAGGGTACGTTAGGGATAATGGGTCCACGTAAAATGTCCCAATAAGAGGATTATTACAAAGCAAAAGAGTGAAGCAAATATATATATTCCATTCATTCAGAAATCGGTTACATCCACACGATTGCAAGCAAGTCAAAAGAGTTCTTCATGAAGACAAGAAGAAAGGCGAAACAAAATAAAAGACTACAGACAAACATCCACGAGAAGCCCCTACATCCTAGTTACAGGAGCGCATGTACCATTCCCTCAACCATCTCACATATGAAGGATGCAAGTGAAGAGCATCCTCGTCCAGAATAGGAGAAACAGGGTTCCCAGCGCTGCCACCCTCAACAGTCTCGATATTTGGAGAGTTGTCGTTCCCCTCAGGCGTAGGTTCTTCTTTCTTCACTTCCTCCTTAACAGAGGAAGATCCCTGGCTGATGACAGGAGGCTGCGGCTCCTCTGACGTCGCAGTCTCAACATTCGGTGGAGATACTGCGAGAACCAAAGACGAAGAAAATAAAAACAGTCAGAAATATTCATGCGGCTCGTTTTAGACAAGTCTCATGCGGCTCAGTCATGGGACGCGTATGCGAACCATATAGTTTGAGAAGTTCACGTCAAAGTCGTGTACATGAAGCATGCAGTGAAGCAGGCTCTGCTAGGGTTTCAAATCGACTACCTAATCTTTACCTTCGATGGCAATATGAACATCAAAACGAACGGGGGGCACGACAGTCGAGGGCGAAGCCGATTTCTTACTCCTCGCCACAGCCTTCTTTACAGCCTTAGAAGCCCTGGGTGCCATTGTTGTCTGATGATCAGAGGAAGAAAATACGAGAAAAATCTGAGTCAAGAATAGTCTAAGAGAGAAGACCGTCCAAATGCCCTTCTAATTATTGACGGAGAACTGTGGACCGACGCCTCGTACAAACGCGATCAGCTCTTCGGTTATTGAGCCAAACCAGCCATTTAAAGACTGAGCTCTTGGGATCCTGTCCCAGAAAGATCCACACGCATGGCATAATGACGTGGCAAAGAGCTTATGCGGTTCAAATGACCATGCGGCTGATAGCAACTATGCGACTCAGATGGTCGGGAGGCAGAAATTTCTATGCGGCTGAGACGCCCCTGCGGCAGAACTTTCCATGCGGCCAAGATATCCATGCGCGGCCAGAAGAATATCCAGCCATGCTTCTTATTCAAAGTATTTCAATTTTGCAAATTGAAAACTTTGAAGGGGGTCCTGTAGAAGCATGGAAAATACTAGAGAAAGACCCATGCGACTCAGAAAACGCATGCGGCTCAGGGAGTCATGCGGCATAAGGAGCTATACGGCTAGAGGTATTCCATGCGGCTCAGAAGACATGTGGCGTGACAGTGCTCCCCTCCGATCCATGATGCATTAATTGCTTTGACGGCTGACCCCTCTGAAAAGTTGACAGACCTGACACCAAAGCAGGTAATTATGACTCTGTCATGATGATGAATCTCTAGGGAAGAGAAAGAAATCTCTGACATGATCCCCCGAGAGCAACAAAATGCCACGTGGCCCTGCCACGTGGGTGTGCTTATGCGGCTCGAAGTGAAGACTTCCCATGCGGTTCAGAGTGAAGCTGTCCTATACGGCTCGAGTGGAATCATCCCTATGCGGCTCAAGAAGATCATGCCCATGCGGCTCAAGTAGACACACCATTATGCGGTTCATGCGGCTCATCATATGGTTCAGAAGTCTGAAGGAGGAGGCCACTGCCCAGACAGCCCTGACACGTGTCCCAAGTCTTATGTGGCCCAAAATTCATGCGGCCCAAATCTCATACGGCCCAATCTGCATGCGGTTCCAGTCTCACCATTGGCTCTCAGGACACGTGTCCTCAGCCGATCAATCTCCCAGACTTATGGCAATCCAAGATCGGGTCGAATCCCAATGATCTGGGGCACATGGCAGGAGAATAAATTTGATTTATTCGCAGATATTAGAGAATTATTATAAGAAAGATTTATGCCAATCAGCATTAATTGCTAATAGGGATTTGGTGTAATATACCCTTAATGGTTCTGATTCGTCACAATCAGAAACGAACGGCCTGGATTGATCAATCCCCAGGCCGCCGCCATCTCCAAGAGCTAATCATTGGCAACCCTAGTGATCACATCCCACTATTATAAATAGCAAGGTGCCATTCCCTTATAATATATAGAGAGATATACAAACAAAAAAAACTAGAGAAGAATACGTATACACAGAGAGACTTCCCCCATAGTCAGAGAGAGAATATACACAGAGAGAGAGAAGCCAGGAGAGCAATCAGAGAGAGAGCAAGAAGGCATTTCTTCGTCAACGACCAAGCAGATCTTCCCCGAGTCAAGGCTGCGTACCGATCGACCAAGGAGTAAGGCAGAGCGGCCGTCGCCTTCCCGAGCCTCTATCGTCACCCCCCAGAATCTAAAATAAACAATCGTACTTAGACTGCTGTACCTAGGTTTTTGTCCCTAGGCTTTCTTTGTACGAGCGAGTTTGTATTATGAGTCTAAGTTCAGTCCTCCGATAATTGTTCTGTACTTTTACAATCAATGGCAAACAAACATGTTCGGCTAAAGTCTTGTTGGTCAAAGTGTACGGAAGCCTTGGAATTAATAAATACTTGTGAGATCTAATTTGTGTTTATATGTTTGATTTGTACTTTGAGTATCAAATGTTTTCTTATGCATATTTTATGATTATCTTGTTTAATTACTAGGATGCATACTAGTTTATTACTCTTGATAATCTACTGCTAAATTAGATATCGAATCCGGAATTGTTCGATACCTCTAATTTGTGAAGCAACCAAGATTTAATAAATTACTGCTTTGTATTATTAAATCTTAGGAAGAAACCATTCGACTAAATTAAATGCAACCGCTTGTGCTTGTGTTGTTTTGTTTCATTGATCTCATTGAGTTTAATACGCTACTAGATTAAACCTTTAGCGCTTGTCTGGGGTTGTTTAGTAGTTAAGGTTAATTAGGTCGCTTGTTCCTAATTAACTGTAGCTAAAGGAGATCGGAAAATAATTCCAACGATGAATATTCATAATACATGTCAATATATTTTTGCATCTATGATCAGTTTCAAAATTTCGATGGTAGACGTAGACTTAGACCAATGTTTGTTATTTTAATTTATTGTCATATTACTTGCTCTTTTTTTATTGACTTTTATCATATTCATCACCCTCTTTCATTATTCACATCCCACTACTACATTTCTAAGAGTATAGGTTTTATTTTTGGGTGCCTACGACAGCACACCAGTACCATCAAATAATTGCTAGTAAAAAGGACAGTTATTATATGTAATTTGAAAATTTTACTAAAAGTCACTAAGAAGGAATATTATGCTAATAATACAAAATAAGAGTTTCTTGAATTAAGAGGTCGGCCCAACTTATGCCAATAAGCAAGATTCCTCAATGTACCCAATTATATATATATATATATATATATATATATATATATATATATATATATATATATATATATATATATATATATACCCACTTAACCTATCATAAACGGGACATCAGTCAACCCAGCAGCCTAACTCAGCAAGGCATACACTAAAATCCGACTTCATTAATCTACAGACATCTCATCAGAAATAATCAACAAATTAAATTCATCCCCATACTGTACAATCCTGATGCCGATACTCTCTTCGATACTCGACTGCTATGCGTCCAAACTCCTGTCGAATACTGCTATGTACTCGCACCAAAACATGGCTCAAAATTAGCAAAAACACATGCAAGCCTAAACTAGCCAACTCACACATCAGACCCAAATTCTTGCAATACAATACAACTAGAAACCCTGCAACATATACACAAATTTCCTCCATATACATAGAATTAACCCAGCCTTTGCCATTCTACTGCACTCAACTCCCCAACTAGCACCACCAGCTAAACACACTCAGCAAAGGTACGTACATGAACTAACAAAAATAGAGTCCAGTACTATCTGGGAACCACACCAGCAACATTCCCTTTCTCAAACAAAATAATACATTTAAACTAGACTCATACTACTCCAAACCGATCAAAAGTCTACAGAACCCCCAGCCCTTGCATAATTGAATTTAACGACTACTATTCTCGAATTGAAGTTCAAAAACTTAGAGGGAAACTTAGAGATCCGATATGAAAAATATACAACCAAATCGAAACTCAGAATATGAAGGAATATACAACTAATTATTATAAAATCAAAATAGAAATCCAAACTAATTTTAAAATTAAATAGAAAATCTCGCCTCTGGCTATTCCCTTCACGCAGTTGCAAAGTACTCGACACGAAGGTGGAAACAATCTGGACATGAACCTAACACTAGTACACACTCAAAGATTTGGACACGAACTAAGCTGCCTGACACGAGCACTCGACTCCTTTGCATCTCGACCCCATCCCTGGCCAAATACTCCTATTCAATTCTAGTTACAAATTAATCCAGCAACACTTAAGAAGAGTAGAATAGTACCTGAAAAGAATGGTTTCGACTGAACGATGTAACCCCGTTGATCGTATCCGACACGATCCCAAGTAATTGGACACAGTCCCCTGCATTTCAAGACACGAACAAAACTCGAGAAGGATTCGGTTCTCAACCTTCTTGTGGCCAACTGCAGCTAGGGACCATGCTGCATAATGACAATCACAACCAGTGCAAGAATCAGAGAACTTATTCTCAGATCAAATCACAAAACGAATTGCCAACCATTTGGAAAAGCAGTCCAGAAAATTAAAAGAATTTGGATTAAATGTACCACTCTCCTTGTCACTTTGACTGGAACAACGGTTTTGATCGTTCAAGAATGATTGAGAATCGCAACTGCACCGCAACAGAACGAAAACTAGAATGATCAGAAGAATCGGAGCAATCAAGACCTGCTCTTACAGAACAAAAGAAGAATGGTCGAGAACTCACCGGAACTTGACTAATTGATGAAGAATCTGTCGATGCATGATGAGATGCCCATCTGAGAGCTCGCGATGGTGCCGTCGGAGAAAGAACGAACCGTTCTGAAAAAGATGGCGAGGAACTCGTCGTCGATTTATCGACCAATTACCGGAATAGGAATTGGATTGATAGATATTCCGATCTAGACGTGATCGTCGTCGCTCGACTCGTCGATCCACCGAGAAGGAGAATCGCCGGGAAGGTCATAGGGTCTCAAAACATACAAGTAATCTGGGGTGTCAAACTGGAAAAATAAAGAAACAACAAATCATCAAGGCTGTAAGGCAGTCTACCATCCTATATGAAAACTGGTAATTATAAAAAAAACAACTAGGAATTAACTATAAAGGGTTACTATTCTAAAGATGATCAAAATTGAAAGTTTAAAGCACGACTGTCAATAGCATTGAAATCCAATCACGATATATATAAAAGAAAATTTAGTCTCGACACGATCTAAGTTGATCAATCTCTGGGTAAATTAAGATTTGGGCAATATGGGGAACAAGGTCATCGAGGTCTGAGCACGAGCATCCAAGGATGGAGATCTAGGTCACAATTAAATTTAATTCAATTGAGTACGACCCAGGATAAGAAAAGATGACCAAAGTCGATTGATCGTGATAAGGGAGTTAGGATTCAATGATATTAAAAACTTTTAAAGGATAATTCAAAGATATGGAATAAGTCAATTTCCTCCTTTTGATAGGGAAAACAAAAGGGTTTCATAGGGAAGTAAAGTTAATCATCTCTCTCTGATACCATCAAGCTTATCTAATCATCATTTGCCAATCATATCTTTATCTCATAAGTCCAAATATGAAAATCAACCTTTATACGACTACCACCAAGAATTTATACCCTTTCGTTATGAAGATTGGACCTTGGCATGATCATCATAGGCTCAATTCCTAAATTCCAAAATATTACTCATGAAGCATACCCTTTTATTTATTAGCACTCAATACTAACCACTTAATCATCTTTAAATCCAAATTCTTCCACCTTGTCCTAAATTAGATCCGAAACCTCTAAATCAAGTTTTATGAAATCCTTGAACTTGTTCAAATTACTCTCCTCGTGTTATTCAATCTAAAACCACTAGGCCTTATAAAAATTATTATCTGTTATAAAATCAACCTTCATATTTCCTTCAACGTACACCTTCAAATATTATTCTTCTTAAATTTAAAATTTTCACAAAATCTCTAAATTTCTATAACTCAAAATTTTTGTGTTCTCTCTGTTCCTAGCCATTTTCTTACAATATCTTGTTCAATTTCGTATCATCATCGCATACAGTTAAAATCTCTTCTCCATTACTAAATCCCTAAATTTAACATCATAGCCTTAAAGTGAAACGTCTCAAGAATCAATAACCAAAAATTATCCAAGTCCTCAAAACTAAGTTGACCTCGAATATACTCATCAGTTAGGAAATACATCTATGAATTATTTATATCCAAAATATTTTTCTGTGTGTGATCGTTTCTAATTGATAATATTGATCTTTTGATTTTATTTCCAATCTTTATCACATCTCTATCTCAAAATTCTATATCAAGGTCCATCATATTATATTCCTATCTAGTTTATCATGAGATAACAAATTACGTCCTTTCCGAGCTAGATGATTTACTTAACTTCCTCGACCTTTCCAAGGTAAAGAGATATAGAGATTCAAAGTTTCAAAGTGTAGCTGACTGAATTTGTTACGAGATAGGTGATTTGATGTAATTAGGACAGAGTTATTTAAGATAAGGAAAAATGGTAATACAAGAAATAATGGCAAGAAAGAAATAATGATAAAATCTGTTCTTGCTTATCTGTTTAAAAGAAATGAACCAACTTAAAATATAATCTGATACCATACACATCTTCCTGAAATCATGTTGTCAGAATTTTGCCACGCCAGTAAGCATAACTGCAATAACAATAGAGTCTGTAACTAAGGTATATACCATGTAATCATGTTATCCAGAATTCTTACCACACCACCCGGTATGGCTGCAAGAAAATCTAGATTCCATAACTAGGATAAGTATATCTAAATCAGGCTCTACGTCCTTGTCATGCTAGCCAGTATGACTGCGATAAATTCTAACTCCACAAATAAAGTAGACATTTACCTTTCTCACTGTCCTGATCAAGTATGTTATCAGGTTATATCCTAAATTCCAAATATATATATATATATATATATATTTATATATATATATATTTATATATATATATATATATATAAGTACCAACTCAAAGTCAACAACTAACATCAAGATTCAAAATTCAACAATGAATCCATCAAAATCAAATTCAATAACAAGGAGTAATGGGTGAATTCAAATCAAGAGAAAAAGATTTTAAATCGAAGTTAAAATAAGATTCTCAAGGGTCGTCCCGGAAATCTCTCAAATAATTCTAACAGTGATTGAGTATCCTCTCATTCTAACACTTTACTTCCTATACTCTATAGCAGGCTCGTAGTAGTACAACTAAGCCGTTGTACTACCACGACATCGCACTAATACGAATCTCGACCTGCATGGGCCATCACTAAAAATGTGTCACGACCTGCATCTAGTGTAAGGGCACGAGAAGTGGGTATGTCCAGCCTATGCCACAGTGTCGGTGATAGAATGCTGTTCTAGGTCACAATCACAACTACCACAATATGATATACTCTCCAAACGGAGGACAATTATAGAAGAATACAATCTCAATCATAATACTAAAGGTAGATAATCAGCATGATAAAATATATAAGAATCCACAAAAGGGATACAACCAGAAGTGAAATAAGTCAATTGTATTAATAACCACAAAATTTCAATATCTGAAATATATCTCTAAGATAAAACAAGAAATAAGATGACAAACTCTAGACATTTACTCGAAGCTCTACTAGTGTCCTCTAGGCTAGTTGTGATCCACCATGTTACCTATAAAATTTTATCAACAGGTCCAATCAGAACAGGAACGAGCACAATACATCTCACGCAGTTCATATCATGACAGGAAATATAAAGCATGTAGTAGAATAAGATACGTGAAACGATGTAAGAAATAAGCATAAAAAGAAAGAGAGAAATTGATAAACAAAAGATATCTATATATAGTAATAGAGAACTGTAAGTGACTACGTAATTTAGAGTACAAGATAGACATGTGAACGTCTTGATTTGTACTATAGAGTTTGTACATGATTACACTACTTTAGAATTGTTTACATGACTACTTCTACTCTCCCGTACCCCAATTAATACACAAGGATCTAAACAGGTTATGTTATTGTACATGAAAGTTTATATATGAAGCTCATGAGATCATGAGAGTACATGAGAGCACATGAGTGTACATGAATAATAAGAGTCCATGAAATGCATGACGTTCGTGAAAAGCACATGACATGATGTATTCGATGCACCCGAGGGGGATAACATCTCATGTAATACTACACCAAAAAAGACAATTACCAACGGTTATTACCGTGACAAATAATTTTTGTCACGGTAATAACCGTGACAAATTGATCGTGACTAATTATTATAACGATTTCCGTAACGGTTATTACCGTGATGAAAAATAAATTTTGTCACGGTATTAACCGTGATAAATTTCACCTTTGTAACGGTAATAACAATTAAAAATATGTTCTTTCGTTACAATTTTCCACTCTTGTAACGATTATAATCGTTACAAAAATCTTTTATTTTTGAAAAAATAGCATAAATATATTTTCCATGAACATATAATATTCAAAATCTTTCCAATGAAAAATAGTTAAACCACTGCAATTAACATTATAATACAAAGTGACTGTCTTAGCTCATTATATACATGGAAATGGAAATTACATATTTAGAAACTAACTACTTTAGCTCATGAAATCTTCCACACTAAACAATTGCATATGTAATACAAAGTTATAAGCACTTTGCATGTAAAATGCTACAGTGCTTCTGGGGTTTGGCATGTATTGGTCGATAAATATGCAGAACACATGCAGTCTTCCTGAGGCTTCTTCGGATCTTCATGGTGGTATTTGCATATGATTTGTTACAAGGATATTGATAGTCGATCAGTTGTATAACACGTCATCCATAAAACCAGCCTCCCACTACCTTCCAATCCACTGCATGATTCAAAATATAAATATATAAAGTATTGGATATTCGACAACATTATGGTTACTATTCTGTTACGCAATAAGGATACCTTATAACAAAATTTTAGCCTTCTTGGAATAGGCTCAAGACATGTCAATGTAATATTGAATTAAAAAGCTTAATTAAAAAAATGGAAGGCAATTCGTATTGAGCTTATGTTGTTTCCTATAGCAGGGGAACCATTGTCGAACCATCTAGCTTGACTCCCAGTTGCAGTGGGCATAACAAGATATTATGAACATGCATGTAGAGGATTTTCATTCACTTTCCTTTCACAAAATCAACCTCTGCTGCTCCCTATTCCACTTTCCTGTTTCAAGATAAACCTCAAAATTACCTCAGAAACAATTACCAATCATTGTACATAATTTTCATTCAGAACATTAGATTAAAGTTTGTGTTTTCAATGACAGCCTCATGAGAGCTATTGAAACATGTACTGCTTAACAGAATTTTTCCTCGATATCTAAAATAAATTATTTGCTAGCTGCATTGCTCTTCATCTTTGTAGAATTAGCAAAAGTGTAGAATTTAGATTGGTGCCTGTGTTACACTTCAATATTATTTAGTTTTAACTTAACTTCTTCATGTGTCTACTTGCAACTGAAAGTTGTGTGACAGAACAAGGGAAAGTACACATGGCCACCCCAAATTGGCAGTGTGTGCATATACAGTTTCCATATAATGTCATGTCAATGCAATAGAAAGTATCATATGATGGAATTTGTAACTGCTAGTACTTGAAATTTTAGTCATTTGACGAAGAAAATACCCCATACTTCTCATTTTTTGTGATGGTATTTAGGATATGCATAACACCCTTGCTAGCCCCTAAGTAAAAAAAGACCTGGATAACTGCAGTCAGTAAAAACATGAAGAATTTAAATACTAAACTATTCAATTTCCAAGCCCTCCTCATAGTTGGAAAATGAACTGAGTTTCGAATTCAGTAAATACTTCAGGTGCTTGAAAAAGTACTGAACTTTTTGTATGTCTTCCTATATATCTGATTACAATTCGAGAAATAAGAAAGACAATATCATCGAAAAGTACAACATAAATAGATTGTATTCTCAAAAGTAATAAATCATAAAAGCGATATTGCTAGAAAACCTAGATTAAAAAATATACAAGCATATATCTACAACATTCTGCATCTATACTCAACTTGTAATTCATCAGGTAGTAGTAAGAACTAAGAAGAGCAAACGGGGCAGTATGAAGAACTCATAAAACATGGGATTGAGTAATATAATCTTACTATAGAGATCATCAAACTAGATGAATGATTTCAATAGTACATCATGAATATGTATATTTTCAATGGTACATTTGTATTCCTCTCCTCGGTACAACACTCCGTTATGACCTAAGGCGAGAATAAATAACAAACAAATAATTGACTTACTTTATTACTTGTATAAAACATTACTCGTGGAAATAACACAAAAAGAAGAAGAAGAAAACCTGAAGAAAATGCCTGAAGGTAAGGGGTGGATTCAGCCCACAATGATCAGGAACTCCATGACAGCCATCCTAATCCTCGTAATCCTTATCCCAACCTCACAATTGCAGAACCCCAAGTGAGCCATGCTCCAAAATCTGACGCAACAATTGTATCACCAGCTTTCACCCTACCACTCCGCACGGCTTCGTTCAAAGCCAAAGGAATGGATGTGTAACACCCAGTTTTTTGAAATTGGGATATTTTGAAAATTTATTATTTTTATTATTAAATAATGGTGATTTAGTCATGTTATGAATTTTGGTGATTTTTAGTTAGATTAAAACTATTTTCTAAGTCACGACTTATGACTTTGTGATTTTACTAGTATAACCCTAGTGTAAACCCTAGAGATTTCATAACCTAGAGACTAACCATGACCAGGTAAGCCTAACCATGTGATTAGGATATCAAATTACCACTTTTTAGTCAAAAGGGTATTTTGGTAATTTATTAGAATTTATTTGGATTTATGTAATTTATTATTATTTAATTAGTTGTTAAGTGTCATGTTAGCCCTTAACCTAGTTTAGCCTAATCTAGAGGTTAGCCACTAACCTAGAAGACTAAGTGGAAGATATTGCTTTATGTCATAAATATCTAAGGTTAGATAAATATCTAGATACTATGTATACTTAGATATTTAGGTAGACCAAAAGAAAGATCTATTGGTCTTTACCTTAGAAGTTAAGTTACTTCACCTAGAAGGAACCCTAAATATCTATCCTACCCCCCCCATGGCTGGCCACACCATGCCCCCATCCTATATGAAGACCCCCCCCCCCCTTCATTCAAGCCTCTTTTCATTACACTTAAAACCTAGTTTTTCCTACAACTTCAACCCTTCACCATTTAACCATTTTAACTCCAAATTGAGCCTAATTTCTTGCATTGGAACCCCCTACTATTGAGGATGCTAAGGGAGGCTAGCTAGCAAGGTTTTTAAGACATTTGGGCATCATCATTTGAAGAGGACACCCCCCTACCTTGGTATTTTCTTGAGTTTTGCACTCATAGGTAAATACCCCCAAACCTTGTTAAGATTGTGTTTTCTCTTCATGGTTGCATGCATATAGGTATACCCTAGCTGTGTGTCAAGTTTGGCAGGAAATAGATTTGGTTTGGTGTCCGTATCGGACACGTATCTGTGTTTTAATTACAGTATTTGGTGAAATGCCACTTAGAAATAAATGTAGTTATTTTCCAAAACAAATTACACATTTGGGTAGCCCTTAGCATGCTGATCATGAGACACTAGGACTGAGCACGTTATCGTGTCTTGTCCGTGTCCAAATTGGACACGAACACACGAGTTGGACACAGCACTGTGCACACTTTGTTCCCCTGCTACCCGACACTATTTTCTCCACGAATTGGACACGTGAACACGTGCCACTTGGCACAGAGGTGGGGGCACCCTCTGACAAGCCCTACTTGAGTTTGAGACACTCTCGTGTCGTATCGGACACGTAATCACACGCGCACTGGTTTAGTCTATACTGCACACAGTATTAAAACACGCACTGACACGGCCTTCGTGTCGTGTCTAGACACGACGTGGACACAAAGTGTCAGGCCTAAACCCTAGCCCTAGACCTAGGCTACACCCTGACACGAGTACGATATGTATCCGTGCGTGTGTCGTGTCCACGAGGCTCTGTCCTCGCTGCACGAGACTGTGCCACGCGCGCGTTCAGTCCCCTGTTGTTCGGGGCTCACATAGGACACGACACGACACGTGGAGGGGTGACACTTGGTGGATACGAGGGGGCAATGTCTGCGAACATGCCCCCCAAGTTTCGTGTCTTCTAGTGTTGTGTCGGACACGAATTCGTGTGTGCATCGAATTTGCACTGACAGCACACACGTGGAAATTGGGCTCTGATACGGGCTCGGACCCGACACTGTATGACACTTGGACACGTTTCAGGCTGTGGGACACCTAGACCAACCCTAGGAGAACCTAGGGACACGACCACGAGACACGAGGACACGTGTGTCGTGTCCTACACGCGTGTGCATCTCTGTACGACGCTGTGACACTGCACAGTGTCTGAATTTACCCGATTTGGGTTTTTGACACTTGGACACGTTGTGTCATGTCGTGGTGGACACCTAGGGAGACCTACGACACGTGTACACATGGGGGCACGATTACCAACCATTAGATTAGGGTATTAGCTAGGTTTTTGTGTCGAATTTGGTTTACCCCCACTGTTCAGAAATGAACAGTATTTCCTATTTTTTTCAGTATTTTAAATAAATTTTGAATTGATTTTTATGAAGATACACATGCGTATTTATGTATATATATACTGTATATGTATGTATATATGTATATGAGTGTGTGGGTATATGTGTATGGATATATGAGTGTATAAATGTATATATAGGTATGTATGTATATATGTATATATATGCATATATGTATGTGTGAGTTTGGGTCTCATTTCTCAGATTTCTGAGATTTAACCCCCCTGCTGTGTATTCACACACACACACCACTGCCACACCCTCACACCCTCACACTCTCACTCACTCTTGTGCACACACACTCTCACTCTCCTTTCACTCTCTCTCTCTATATGTAGTATACATATATATATATATATATATAGAGTATTATATATAGTGTATCATATATATATATATATATATATATATATATATATATATATATATATATAATATATATATATATATATATATATATATATATATATATATATATATATATATATATATATATATATATATAGGCATTATAAATATAGAGGGGTTATATGTGGGTATTATGTATGTTTAGCTATATATGGTTATATAGATGTGTATGGGTATATATATATATATAAAAATTATGGTATTATATATATAGTTGGGTATATAAATTAGATTTGGGTATATAAATTAGATATGTATACATATATGTTATAAACTTGATGTCTTAGCCTATGGCCTATGTATATATGTCTTAGTGCCCTAGGATTACTAGCCTATGGTTAGTAGCAAGTTAGAATTAACCATTAGGTTTAGTAGACCTAGTTTAACTAGCAAGTTGACCCTTGTTGACCATTGTTGACCAAAGTCAACTATAGGTCAAACCTTGACTTAGAATTGACTTAGATAGATTTTAGATGACTTGATGACTTAAGTTTGACTAAACCCTAACTAATTGGTTTAGGTTTGACCATATAGGTTATGTGGATAGTCCTAAGTAGATTAAGATATGTATGGAGTTAAGTGGAATACTTAGAGTTGAGTCATGACTTGAGTTGGAGTATGGGATTAGCTTGATTATAGGATTAAGGTTGGTATTATATATATATTTTGTGTGATATACTTGTATAGGAGATTGGTTATGCCTTAGCTTTGTGGTATAGAATCCTTGGTATCCTAAGACATGATGGCCTATGATTGGTTTGAGATAGCCTTATAGAGTTGACCCTTGACCTAATTACCTTATTGACTAGTCTATGATTAACCAAAACCTTAGTTGGTCTAGAATTTAACCTAGCTTGACCATATTGACTAGTAATTGACTAGTCTGACCATTGTTAACTAAACCCTAGATAACTTGACTAGTTTGGCTAGAATGTTTGACCAAGAGTTGACTTTAACCTAGATTAGACTTGTTTAACCTTGTTTGACCTTGTATGACTTAGTTTAACTTCTTGTGACCTAGTATGACTTAATTTGATTTAGTTTGACTGAATAGTTGACCAAGTTTGACTTTGACCTAGATTGGCTTAGAATTCATATAGATTGCATTGTAGATTTCATTTACCTTCATATTAGACATGTCATAACTGTATTGCTCTATTTTAGGACATTGTGACCCTGGTACAGACATCTGATATTACACTACTCTTTCCAGAGTATCAGGCGAGTATATTCTCTGATAGTTCTCTCATTTATTTGTCAATTACTGTATTTCAGTTCTAGTTAATTCTATGTGATTCTCTGTATCTACACGTATAGATATTTCTGGATTCATGTATCGACACATACCTTACTTGCTGGCCTCTATTACTGGAGTCATTGGAATCATTCCGGAATCATTTCTGGAATCATCATGTATTGGCCGGACTCATCTCGATTCTTTTGTCGATTTTGGATTCACTTGCTGGGCGGGGAAATATTGAGTAAGACATGTAGACATACCCCAAATCCGGAATCTCCCACTGGAATCTACCGGAAGCATAGCCATCTCTTGCCCGATCAGTGAGAGATGTGCCTGATACCTACAGCCGATTACATGTCGACCTCGGTATTTTAAAACACACTGTTAGATCATAATTGGACTCACCCTGGATTCATTGATCACTGTTGGACTCATCTTATACCAGAAATCATCTGGTGTCGGATTATATGGACTGGACTCACACTGGGATTACATTAGACTTATATCGTACTGTCTGGACTCATACATGTTATTCTAGTTCAGTTAGCTTTTATTACAGTCTTTATTGCCATGATTCTTCTCTCATTTTAGTTACCTTTCTTTTTTTGTATCTTACTATTTTTCTATGCCATCATTACCTATATAAAACTGCCATGCTCATCAATAAAACTGTCTATAACTGCTTTATAGTCCTTTGTCATTTACTTGGATTTTTTAGATGAGTTGTACTCGTTCCTGTCCTGATTGGACCTGTTGAAAATATTACAGATGATAATCCTGAGGACACATGCCCTACTTACCATGGACCTGGCGAGGGATTAGCTACCTTTGGTTCCGACTCTCAGGAGTGATTCAGGAGTTTAGCTAGTAGACTACTTTAGCTTTCATGTTTTGACTTGTTGTATTAAAGTTAAGATATTGAGTTTGTATTAAGTTTGTTTGAGACATTGTTGTATAATTTTAGTAGTTAGTTGTTGTTGTCTTTAATTCCTTAGATATAACTTCTGTGTTATCTTATCGTGTTTTAGACTGTGATTGAGTATATCCTTTCCTTTACTTGTCCTCCATTTGGAGCTGACATCTGGACAAGTACATTATATATACTATATGAGATTAGTTAGCAACCTAGGACAGCTTACTACCGCCGACACTGCGGCGACAGGATGCAACACTCGTGTTTCCATAGTTAGCCAGGTTTGATATCACTTTCTCAGATGGGATTTATAGTCGAGATGCAACAGCATCTAAGATCCGTTGGTTGGCCTACAGAAGGACAATAATTTGAACACACCTTGCTTAGAAAGTAGACTTTGTAGTTTGAACGAAACAAATCTAGCAAAAACCATATGGATGTACGGCAGCAGGCAATTGTGGAATTTAAGGTGACATGAGAAGTTCATATCTCTAAATTCATTTTTGAAGTGGCCATAATGTGTGCAAGAACATTTGAATTTTGGAATGAGGGTGTACAACTTTTTATCTTATCAAAGAAGGCAATAAAGGCACACTTAACATGACAGTAAGGCTTCTTTCTTGCATCCTATCCGAGTCATTAAACCACCTCCCCGTATATATGGGGATAAGGTGCATTACTATATTCCCACAAACATTGCCATGCTTTTCTCCCAGATATTTTTTGATAAGGGTTTAAAACCTACTAACAAGAAAATTTGTGATTTCAAAAGACAACGTAGAATATTCTAAAATTTACATGAGGTCTTGGGTAACCTTTGTCCTTTGAATGAATTCATTTGAGAATGGAGGATATAGACCTTATAACGAGACAAGTCATAATAATAAAAAAATCTAAAAATGTATTCCTAAAATTTAATCATGTTAGATGCAAAACTCCAACTAGGTAAAGCAAATCCAAAGCAACAAACCATATCCGAAACAATGTAGGTAAAGAAAATTCTAAACAACTCTACGCCTTGGAAAAAACATGCCCAACTTATAACAAACTAAAGATGAAGAAGATTATAACAAACTAAAGATGAAGAAGATGGGCGCTTTCCAAATTCTCTAAAAAGTCAATAATAATGCTTATGTGGTGGATTTGTGTGAAAATTTATCCACCTCTTCTACTTTCAAATTTATTGACTTGTCCCGATATAGAATGATGCGTCATTATACCCACAAGATTGCTCAAGCACGAGTTATTTTAAGTGAGGGAATGACATAGAGCAAGGACTTGATTGACAATATTCAGACAAAGTGTTCCTAGTCTAATCCTATGCCCCTTACTTGATCACACAAAACTCATGCCCCTATTTCTTTAGCAGGTTGAGGTATTATATGACAAAACCCTTGGTCCGTGTGCACTGCACTTGGTCCACTTGTCATAGATTAAGGGGCGAGCGATAGAGCAAAGTATCACTCATCGCTGCATGGTCATATGTAAGTTTTACTTAGTTTGTCAATTAGAACACTGTTTAAAGCATAGTCCAGTACTCCATAAGTAAGAATAAGAGAACGTTATAATCCTCCTTATACTGACAATTAAATAAACAAATGCAAATAGAATATATATAGTTATCATGATGATGATGAACCTTCATTTCCTGGCCTTCGTCTCCTCTTTTGCAAATTCAAAATCCCACAAGCTTTTCTTTTGCTAAGGCTGAAAAAATGACATCCACCTATTCACATGAAAAAAGAAAAAGAATTTAGTATATACCAGTTTTTCCAGTATGAAACAGAAGACATAGCAGCATTCTAGAGCCATCATTATTCCCACCCCCTCAAGATCCCTTCGAGTCAAACCAAGACGCGAATCTACACATTTAAAAAGAAAAAAAATTAGTCCTAATCCATCTATGGAACTTGACACAGATTTGAAAATGGTAATGAAAGATGGTTTCTTTACCTTATCGTATCTGGCCTTCGTCTTCTCTTGTCTCTCTACGACGTCCTTCGAACCCTAGCCGAGCAGCAACTCTCTCTGCTCCATGTCCATGTCCGAATTCCCAGAAACCTCGCCCTCAGATATAATAATTTCCATGTTCAGAACCACAATTATCCTGCCACAGAACAACTTTCAGAGTGAGATTGAATATAAGTTTCCCAGACACTCTTAGGGTACAATGGACCAAAATCAAAATGACTTAGTTCTGTTGTAGAGAATGCACAGATGACTTCAATATTATAATAACTCAACTAAAGACTTTGACTCTGAGATTAACAATTTTTGCATGCATGTTGCTTCTTTGATCATTCAAACAAAAGGAAAATGACTCATAAACTCAAGGGAAGAGGAATATCATACCTACAGACTTACAGTTCTGTAGGGTGCTAATGCTGTACTCACAACGGGTTATTTCTTGAGCCAACCTCCTTTTACGAGACTGTTGAGTTGGAATGCAACCCAACTTTGTTACGGATATGTAAGAAAGTAGGACCTGGTAGCCCGACCAAATAGGCCTCACATCCACCACCTGGACCTCTAAATTCAGGTCCAGGTTGTCATCATTCACCTTCGTCTCCTGTTGTCCCTCTACGACGTCCTTCGAACCCTAGCCGAGCAGCGACTCTTTTCTTCGAGGACCTTCTCCTTCACCTCCATGTCCTCCGCCATCAGCGGTGCTCCGTGCCCTTGATACGTGACGGAGGGCGGCGATCTAGCCCAGCAGCGACTCTCTATGCTCTACCGAGACTCCTCGAGCAGCCACCATCGTAGAGCCACCGGGACTCCTCGCAGAGACACCTCTGCTCCTCTCTCTCTCCTAGAAAGAGGAAGAGAAGGAGCAGGCGGAGATAGAGGATTTGGGTGGAGTAAATCTTGTGTTAGGGTTAGGGTTTTGGATCATTTGAGGAAGGGGAGGAGAGGAAGCTCGAGAGAGATAGGGGGGAAGGAGATGGAAAGAAAAAAATGATGTGGGGGAAATAGAAAATTTTCCTTTTACACGACTTTATTTCTCTCGGGTGAAATGCATGTGACTCAATTGTGATAGTCTATTAAACTTTTGTAACAGTTTCTAGTGTTACAAAATAACAACAACAAAAAAAAGTTAGAATTTTAGTTACAATTTTTTGACTATTGTAACGGTTTTTACCATTACAAGAGTGTCACGATAATAACCGTTACTAATTGTAAAAAAAATGTGTCAGGAATTGCATGTTTTGGTGTAGTGAAGATCCATATAGTACTAATCTGTGATAACATCGTTTCAGCATCAAGTAAATTAGTCTATAACAAGAATATAATTCCTAGCATGTATGAAACGGTCAGAGAATGTACTCGCCTGATAACCTGACTGTCTGATGAGAATACGAGTTCGAACTAGAGTATCTGAGTCCTATTTAAGGCAACCACAGGTTACAAAGTGTATAATATGAAATAAAAGTAATCTACAATACATGCTATATGATTCTAGGTCATTCTAGGTAAAAGTCAACTCTTGGTCAACCATTCTAGTCAAACTAGGTCAACGTCAACCCTTGGTCGACTCTGGTCAACCATTTTGGTCAAACTTGGTCAAACCTAAGTCAACTAGTCAATTAGTCTAATTTTAAGCCAAACTTAAGTTATCTAACCATTTCAAGTCCGTTTGAGTCGATTTGGATCAAGTTTGACCCAAAGTTGACTTTTGTCAACTTGGTCAACTTGCTCGTCAACTTGGCCAAGTTAGGCCCATTAGGTCAATCCTAAACTGACTCACTAAACCATAGGCTATATCGAATAGAAAAATCACATATATACATATATATATACTCATTCATTCAATACATAATATATATATATATACACATACATACATACACATATATAGGTATGTAAAGAAATGAGCTGAGAGTGTGTGTGAGAGATGAGTATGGCTGCCGTTAGACTAAAAATCTGAGAATAACATACATAATATATATAAATACATATATACACTTTATATATATAAGTATCTATCAATGGATATAAAGGATTTATATATATATAACATATGTATATATATAGGTATAGAATGAAAGGAGGGTGTGTGCTGTGTGTTTGCTGTGTAGTAGGGGCTGTCCCAAACCAATACACAACTCAACTGAACCAATATCCCCTAAAAATATATAAGCCTATATATTTATATATACTAACACTATACATAATATAGATATCTATTTACAATGAAACTATATATACATATAGATTTATATACCATGAATGTAGCCATAGTTTAACTACAAAATCAAAATTAAAAATATCACCAAACCTAACTCTAAAATTTAAAAATCTGAGTTTAACTCATATATATATATATATATATATATATATATATATATATATATATATATATATATACAAAGAAAGCTAAAAAATATATATATATATATATATATATATTTTTTAGCTTTCTTTGTATATATATATATATATATATATATATATATATATATATATATATATATATATATATATATATATACAAAGAAAGCTATAACATATAGATTATAATCCTTTGAATGTAAACATTAGATCAATATACAAAATCAAACTCATAAATCATAAATATAAGTTTAAATCTCAAAAATCCGATTTCAAACCAAAAACTCAATTCAAAATAACCCAACCGAAACCTGAAAACCAACTCGACACCCAAAACGCAAAATACACAACTAGAACTCGCGAAACTTGGCAAACACGAAGGTTTATACATGTGTGACATGCTCGAATACTCACAGGGTCGAACCCGTGTCCGTATCGTGTCCAGTCAGTGCGTATCACACGGGCATGTACGCGCATGCCTGGTATCATCCGAACCAGTGTAGACGCGATAACTTTGCGAATACTCAACAAAATCTCGTGAAATTCCACGAGCACGTGGGCAGAGGTTGCCCCCACGTGTCCATTAAATTTCACACCAAACTGTGTCTTATCCATCGAGTTATGATACTCAGACTGCAGGGGCTGTACGTACACGCGTGCGCGGCCTCGTGGGCGTGTGTCGACGTCCGTAGCTCGCGACACGAGCCACGTCGTGCCACGTGGTCAAGTCCCTGGGTAGATTAGGTCTAGGGCTTCATGTCTGTGCTCCTAGAACGAGTTCTCATCACATAGTGTCCGCGAACGAAGGCCGTATCAGCGGCAATTTCTCACTCGCAAGAACGGTTCAGTCGGCCAGTGCGCGTTGGATTTCTTCGCGCATGTTCCACAAAATGCTGTGAAATTTTAGGAGCACGTGGGCAGAGGTTGTCCCCACGTGTCCATGAAATTTCACGCAAAACTGTATCCTGTGCGTCAAGTTATGACACTCGTACAGCAGGATATGCACGGGGCTGTGCACGGGCCTCGTGCACGCGTGTCCGTGTCCGATTCGAACACTGAAAACCAACCAAAACGAGATCCGTCTTCATGAAAGTTGTTTCAAATATACACAGCAACAAATTCGTGAAAACGGAATCAAAAAATATGAATTTCAATTCTAAGCGGCATTTCGTCGAACACGTGTTTCAATAAACCAACACGTGCTCAATACGCCTATCAAACGAATACGAAAACCTGCCAAACTTCATGCCCAGGTCCGAGGTACCTATTTGGATGCATCTACGAAGAAAAATTGGAATTTACATGTGTTTAGAGGGGTTTACCTATTGAGAGTCAATATCTCAATGAAACGGGCCTCCAAACGTGTCGATGCCGATTTCCTCCGGTCCAACGCCTCTGATTCCTTACTAGCAAGTCTCCAGCAAGTTCCTCTCCTCCCAACGATCGCAATGCACTTCGTTTGGAAGGATTTGGATGATAATTGAGAGAAGTGGACTTTTGGAGGAGAAGGAGAATTCTAGGGTTAGTGAAACTTGACGGCTACAAGTTTTTCACATAAAAGAGGAGGGCTGCTATTTGGCCGGCTATAGGGGTTAGCTAGGGTTAAGTTAGGGTTTAGGATGGGCCACCATGCAATTAAAACCCATGTGAAGTCCATTAGCAAAAAGGCCAAAAAGCCACAAGTAAAAATAGCTAAAAATTGATTTAATTTGTTTCCTAATGTGGACTAAAGCTCTAAATTAAAATCTAATTAGCCAAATAGGATTCTAATCACATGGTTAGTCTTCTAATCAAGGTTGAATAAGGTTAAACCATTTGCTATACCAAAAGCACTAATCAAGAACTACACACCAATCAATTTAATAACATAATAATAAAAATTCAAATTAGCACACAATGACTAAAATACCCCTAATCTAGAAAAGTGGGAGTGACATTTAGTAAAAAGCCCAAAAAGTCAAATAACTTAAAACCCTAAAAATTAATTCAAGAAGTTTTTAATTAGGACTAAAAACTTAAATTCAAATCTAACTTGGTAATTAGGTTTCTAATGTCATGGTTAGTCTCTAATCATGTGTAAAACTCCTAAATTTCTACTATTTTATATATTTGGAACTGATTTTTATTTTGTATTGTACGTCACGTTGTTGTATTGTACGTCGCACGCAAAATTTTGTTTTTCGTAATTGCTCGACCAGTACGAATATGTGCGAGCGTACATATTGTAGAAAAACATTTTTTTTATTTTTATAGTTTCAAAATAATATATATAATAATTATTTTAGCTATCGAACCAAAATTTTCAAGTTCATTATTTTATTTATTTTATTTATAAAAAGCCTTTCGTTTATAACAGTTATTAATAATAAATAACATTTTTCGTGCATAAATATATATTTCATAAATATTTTATTCGATTATTTTTAAATAATAATGTAATTTTCAAAATTAATTATTATTATAATTTTATGTTCATAAAAATATATTTTAAAACGGTTGATATTTGTTTAAATTAATTATGACGATTTACAAATTTGAATTTATGGATTTAGATTTATCTATATTTAATTTGGATTGAATTTGGAATTGATTTGAATTGTTTTAAAAATTATTTAAATTAAGTACAGAATTATCTATTCTTGGGTTTAAATACTCCTAATCCTTATCTACTAAGATTTTCCTCAACCCTACAAATAGGGGAGCCTCCATATTGTTTCCTCCATAATTATTTTACAGATTTTCCACCACAAATAGGCGTGCCTCGTGTCGGTGTTCCATCCATCCTCGTGTTAGCCGTGACGGCCTCGGGTCCGACCCCGGGTGTCTTTCCAATAGGTTTTTTTTTACATATACAAATTTTTTCTCTCCTTCGTGTCCAACACCCTGGACACGAATCCCCACAACACCCGACACGGACTGTACAACCGTCCTACTCCGACTCCGTCCCCTGCGACCATCATCACAGACCTAATTCACCTCCTCCATCACCCCGTTTCGACCACCGCTGCCCCTACAACCGAGCCCACCACGGCCATCTCCGACATCAGCACCACCATCCTCAGCTACCAAAACCCCACCAGCAGCACACCCACACCACCGTACACCCAAACCCCGGCCAAGTACCGTCACTGCCATCGGCCACTCCAGCCAACCTCCCTATCACGTGCAGCCATCACCTACTTCTACTGCCACCAACGCCAACCCGGCCACCGACTGCCGTGCCAAAACCCTAAACCACCACCATCACCAGCACACCACCACCACCAGCCATCACCACACCACCGCCACCAGCCATCACCACACCACTACCACCAGCCATCACCACACCACCATCATTATCACCACCTCCGGCCACCTTGGTCGAGAGCCACCACCGACAGCCCAAATCCCCACACCGTAAAAACCAATGAAATAAAAATAAAATAACATAAAATACCCACCGCCGTCGACCACCGACCCATGTTTGCCGTCCCCGTCCCGCGTAACCACAGCCGCAGACGTCGGATCTGCCAGCACGACCACCACCGCGCCGTCTTCTTTCAGCCACCGGATCTCCGACGACGTCCCCCTCTTCCTGTACAGCGCCCTACTACACAAGCCCCGTTCCTGCACCCCTCCGTGCTGCGTTCCCCATCGCGTCCCGAACTGACGAGACGACCCCGTGCCGCCCGACGCATACCGCTTCCCTCCGCGGGTGGCCGCGCCTTGTCACGCGTCGTCGACCAACTCGTCGGTGAGCTCTCCATCACCGTGTGAGCACCGAGCTTCCGCCGCCCGACCACAGAGCGTAGCCTCCTCGTCACCGCTGCCTTCTCCGGTAAGCGTACGCCTCTCCGTTCCCCTCACGACCTTCCGACCACCTTCCGCTGACTCTCTCACCTCCCTCTCTCCTCAGTTCTCTCCCTCTCTAAATCCCTAAATTTCCTTTCTCTCTTTCCCCCTAAAAATAGGGAACAGCAGCTGATAGTTTTATTTTTTTGTTTTCGATTATTTCTTTTGTGTTTTTTTGTTTAGTTTTATTCATTAATTATTTTCTTCTTCTTTTTAGTATTTATTATTATTATTATTATTATTATTATTATTATTATTATTATTATTATTATTATTATTATTATTATTATTATTACCTTTACTAATTACTTTGACCTAAGTACCAGAGTGTTTTAGTATATAGATGTATTAGTGTAATATATGTAATTAAATAATAAAAGTATTATTTTATTTTCTCTTATTGTTAATATTATTTTTATATAAAAATATATATATAGTAATTTTCAAAAATTATTTTTAGCAAGAAAAAAATATAGTATGGGGTTTGTGCCCATATGTAATTTCTAATTTCGGATTTGATATATTTCTAGCCATTTTTTTAAAATATAGATTTGTCTAATAAGATATAACTTTTATCTAGAAATCCTATTTTTAACAAACTTAGAGTTTGCCTAAAAACATTTTCATTTTCAAGTATATATATCTAAAAACTATTTTAGCTAATAAAAATATATTTTCGAGTATTATAAATAGTTTTTCTAAATCATATATATATTATTTATCTAAATTTCTTTCGACTATCCTTCCGTCCGTAACTATGCCCATTATTCATATCCTCCTACCAATTCTGTCCTTCCTCCTATCGACCCTAACCAATTTGACCGTCCTGGATCCGATGGAATTGTCTGTGCCACCATCAGAGGTCACCTTGCATAGTTGTCGCACCGAAGTCGCAGTTTGTGCCACATTGATCATCGCAGCACACCAGGCGTCCTACCAGGCAAGACATCTTGTAATTTGCTGTTTATTTATTTTAGCTCATATTTTATGCATTATTCATTATTTTCTTTATGCAAAATAAACTGTGATACATGGCACAACCTGTTAGAACTTACTATTCATTTATATTTTCTACTATGTATTAGTTTTCTTACACATTAAATCTAGATTTAAGGGACCACCCTTGTGTGTTGCATTCATTGGCCTTGACACGTTGTACCATGAAGTTGTGTGTCGCATGTAGAACACGGACATGCATGACTGGCTGGCCACCGGTGCATATAAGCCGTGCGATAGGAATAACCGCTAATAAAATTATATGCTAGTTTGACTTAGCGGTTATAGAGGTTTACTGTTGTGGATACAACATAGTAGGCATTGGACGGGGAGGACAATTCCTTAGCATATGGGCTTCGATGCACTTTTCCTTGTGATCCGAAAGCTCCACTGGAGATACGGGGTTGATGACCCATGATTACTGACGGCCACTGGCGTTCTGCGAAATGTTATGCTCTTATTGATTGGGCCTCTGGTGCCCCAAGGGGGGACCATGCCGATCCTATTTAGCCAGGGCCTATGCGTAGGAAGGATTGTTCTTAACAACATTCACTTATAACGGTTAGGCTACCTTATCCGTTAGGTATGAGTACTTTTGGTTTGGGTACTTGTATCTGATTGTGGCTTGGAACAATAACTTGTTGCGGATTAGTTCGTCACATCTTATCCTTTTTTGGTTGTAGGTGTGACTTACTACTCCGATGAGAAGGTATTGAACCTTGTTGGGGTCCGGATACCATATTGGATTCATAGCATGGAAAGATACGTCACCGTGAATTAGTTTACCATCTCATGTCCTTGTTTGGTTGGGAGGATGGTAAGCTAGTTTAATAGGTGTGTATTGGACCATGTTATAATGCAATTGACTTATTTATTTGAGCAATATTTATTCAGTTTATATGGCATAATATTATGTGTCTTGTTACGTCCCTCCGAGGACCTGGTTATCTCGTCAGGTATGTGCTCTTGTCTTTTGTAGGTGTTCTAGCCGTGGCCATGATCATCTCCATTTCTTCGAGGATGATTGCACTTTGATCGTCTTCGCTTCACTCGCCAAAATCATTCTTTTGTATATCATGTATTTTTTTCATAGTTGGTAGTGGATTTGTCTCCGCCCAACTACATGTACCAATGACAATTCATAGTTGATTATATGATATCTTTTATTCTTATATTTGTGGATGAGATTAGTTAGTTATGGTTTACTACATTTTACAGCTTATGTATCCATACGAGGCCTATGTACTTCGTATGAATACAGCTGGCATGTCTACGTTCCTAGTCCTACGTATTTTGGGACTGGGGCATTACATGTTTTTGTGGTGGCCCATGCAGGTCAAGATAAATTGTTTGGTTACTTTACCGTACCAAGCAAGCCTGCGAATAGGATTAAAAGTCTAGGATCTCATCCACATACTTGACCTCTTTTCTCGATTCCATATTCGAACTATCGTTCGACTCATCGACTGCATCTTGCTTGATTCCTTCTATCATAATTCTTATTTTCCCTTCGTGCTTGCTAGAGGTTAGACAGGTGATCCCTACTAGTTAGACATGACTCTTTTGTCCCAAAACACCATTAGTTTAATTTTTTTTAGTTGGTTAGAATGCCTTATGACCTAGCAATCCCTTTGTCCTTATGACCTATATTAGCAAGTATACTTAGATTCTAGAATTTAGAGGACCCTAACCCATCTAGCCAACAAAGGACTTGGACAAGAAGACTATATGACGACTGTATAGAGACCAACATCGGATACAACTTAGAATCGTAAGGAGTTTGAACTAATTCTACTTTATTTCAATCTTAATCTTACGTGCCTATATTTTTACTATCTAGACTAATAATGCTAATGTAGCCTAGTTTTTGCAAGCTAAATTCTTTATAAAGCTTGTTCATGACATATGTTATTGGAGGCCTCCACTAACGTATTGTCTACTCAGAACCAGTGCATGATGGTCTGATCAACCTAGTGCACTTTGGTTCGCTTTATCTATCGTTCTACGTGAATGGGGACATAGCTAAACTTGTCCTCTAGAGTCTCCTCCGTGACTGCCTTGGTAACTCCTTTTGAATTATTCGGTCGCCTTTGAACCACGTATTCGTATTCGATAACGTCTCCTTTGAACTCTATATTGCTTTCGCCTTCACCTATTTTAGAAGGACGAAGGCGTTGTGCTAGAAATTCCTCTAGCTATCATATCATCTATGACCATTATCACTCAACATTGCTATATCTTCGTCTTAAACTACTCGTCCTTCTTTTCGACCCTATATTTACTATCATGACCTTCTAATCGCTTAATTTAGGCGTGCACCTAATCACTCTCTTAATTGTGCCCCCAACCTACTCTCCAGAAATCATATCTTCTAGGTCTCTAATTTATTTTCTCATGATACCATACAATTCCTTATTGCAGGTTATCTTGATTAAACTTTAACCCTTGATCATTTTCACTCTTGTATTAATTAGCCATATCCACGATTATTTTTGTATTTATCTAAATCACGATTTCCTAATACATCTTGTGTTGAACGTTGTGAATTAATTTTTACTCATCGTTATCCCTTTGTGCCTTCTCACCCCTTACTACTTCTTAATTTCGAAGACGAAATTCTTTTAAGTTGGGTAGGATGTAAAACCCCTAAATTTCTACTATTTTATATATTTGGAACTGATTTTTTTTATATTTTGTATTGTACGTCGCACGCAAAATTTTCTTTTTCGTAATTGCTCGACGAATGCGAATATGTGCGAGCGTACATATTGTAGAAAAATATTTTTTCTATTTTTATAGTTTCAAAATAATATATATATAATAATTATTTTAGCTATCGTACCAAAATTTCCAAGTTTATTATTTTATTTATTTTATTTATAAAAAGCCTTTCGTTTATAACAGTTATTAATAATAAATAATATTTTTCGTGCATACATATATATTTCATAAATATTTTATTAGATTATTTTTAAATAACAATGAAATTTTTGAAATTAATTATTATTATAATTTTATGTTCATAAAAATATATTTTAAAACGGTTGATATTTGTTTAAATTAATTATGACGATTTACAAATTTGAATTTATGGATTTAGATTTATCTATATTTAATTTGGATTGAATTTGGAATTGATTTGAATTGTTTTAAAAATTATTTAAATTAAGTAGTGAATTATCTATTCTTGGGTTTAAATACTCCTAATCCTTATCTACTAAGATTTTCCTCAACCCTATAAATAGGGGAGCCTCCATATTGTTTTCCTCCATAATTTTTTCACAGATTTTCCACCACAAATAGGCGTGCCTCGTGTCGGTGTTCCATCCATCCTCGTGTCAGCCGTGACGGCCTCGGGTCCGACCCCGGGTATCTTTCCAATAGGTTATTCTTTTTTTACATATATAAATTTTCCCTCTCCTTCGCGTCCAACACCCTGGACACGAATCCCCACAACACCCGACACGGACTGTACAACCGTCCTACTCCGACTCCGTCCCCTGTGACCATCATCACAGACCCAATTCACCTCCTCCTTTACCCCGTTCCGACCACCGCTGCCCCCACAACCGAGCCCACCACGGCCATCTCCGCCATCAGCACCACCATCCTCAGCAACCAAAACCCCACCAACAACACACCCACACCATCGTACACCCAAACCCCGGCCAAGCACCGTTACTGCCATCGGCCACTCCGGCCTACCTCCATATCCCGTGCAGCCATCGCCTACTTCCACCGCCACCAACGCCAACCCGGCCACCGACTGCCGTGCCAAAAACCCAAACCACCACCATAACCAGAACAACACCGCTACCAGCCATCACCACACCACCGCCACCAGCCATCACCACACCACCATCATTATCACCACCTCCGACCACCTTGGCCGAGCGCCACCACCGACAGCCCAAACCCCTACACCGTAAAAACCAATAAAATAAAAATAAAATAAAATACCCACCGCTGTCGACCTCCGACCCGTGTCTGCCGTCCCCACCCCGCGTGACCACTACCGCAGACGCCGGATCTGCCAGCACGACCACCACCGTGCCGTCTTCCTCCAGCCACCGGATCTCCGGCGACGTCCCCGTCTTCCGGTACAGCGCCCCACCGCACAAGCCCCATCCCTGCACCCTTCCGTGTCGCGTTCTCGGCCGCGTCCCAAACTGACGAGGTGACCCCCGAGCCGCCCGACGGATACTGCTTCCCTCCGCGGAAGGCCGCGCCTTGTCACGCACCATCGACCAACTCGTCGGTGAGCTCTCCATCACTGTGTGAGCGCCGAGCTTCCGCCGCCCGACCACAGAGCGTAGCCTCCTCGTCACCGCTGCCTTCTTCGGTAAGCGTGTGCCTCTCCGTTCCCCTTACGACCTTCCGACCACCTTCCGCTGACTCTCTCACCTCCCTCTCTCCTCAGTTCTCTCCCTCGCTAAATCCCTAAATTTCTTTTCTCTCTTTCCCCCTAAAAATGGGGAACAACAGCTGATAGTTTTATTTTTTTGTTTTCGATTGTTTTTTTTGTGTTTTTTTGTTTAGTTTTATTCATTAATTGTTTTCTTCTTCTTTTTAGTATTTATTACTATTATTGTTATTATTATTATGTATTAATATTATTATTACCTTACTAATTACTTTGACCTAAGCACCAGAGTGTTTTAGTATATAGATGTATTAGTGTAATGTATGTAATTAAATAATAAAAGTATTATTTTATTTTCTCTTATTATTAATATTATTGTTATATAAAAATATATATATAGTAATTTTCAAAAATTATTTTTAGCAAGAAAAAATATAGTATGGGCTTTGTGCCCATATGTAATTTCTAATTTCGGATTTGATATATTTCCAGCCATTTTTTTAAAATATAGATTTGTCAAATAAGATATAATTTTTATCTAAAAACCCTATTTTTAAAAAACTTAGAGTTTGCCTTAAAACATTTTCATTTTCAAGTATATATATCTAAAAACTATTTTAGCTAATAAAAATATATTTTCGAGTATTATAAATAGTTTTTCTAAATCATATATATATTATTTATCTAAATTTCTTTCGACTATCCTTTCGTCAGTAACTATGCCCATTATTCCTATCCTCCTACCAATTCTGTCCTTCCTCCTATCGACCCTAACCAATTTGACCGTCATGGACCCGATGGAACTGGCCGTGCCACCATCAGAGGTTACCTTGCATAGTTGTCGCACCGAAGTCGCAGTTTGTGCCACCTTGATCATCGCAGCACACCAGGCGTCCTACCAGGCAAGATACCTTGCCATTTACTGTTTATTTATTTTAGCTCATATTTTATGCATTATTCATTATTTTCTTTATGCAAAATAAACTGTGATACATGGCACCTGTTAGAACTTACTGTTCATTTATATTTCCTGCTATGTATTAGTTTTCTTATACATTAAACCTAGATTTAAGGGACCACCCTTGTGTGTTACATTCATTGGCCTTGACACGTTGTACCATGAAGTTGTGTGTCGCATGTAGAACACGGACATGCATGACTGGCTGGCCACCGGTGTATATAAGCCGTGCGATAGGAATAACCGCTATTAGAATTACATGCTAGTTTGACTTAGCGGTTATAGAGGTTTACTGTTGTGGATACAACATAGTAGGCATTGGGCGGAAAGGACAATTTCTTAGCGTATGGGCTTCGATGCACTTTCCCTTGTGACCCGGAAGCTCCGCTGGAGATACGGGGTTGATGACCCATGATTACTGACGGCCACTGGCGTTCTGCAGAACGTTATGCTCTTATTGATTGGGTAGGAAGGATTGTTCTTAACCATGTCGATCCCATTTAGCCAGGGCCCATGCGTAGGAAGGATTGTTCTTAACTACATTCACTTAGAATGGTTAGGCTACCTTATCCGTTAGGTATGAGTACTTTTGGTTTGGGTACTTGTATCTGACCGTGGTTTGGAACAATAACTTGTCGCGGATTAGTTCGTCACATATTGTCCTTGTTTGGTTGTAGGTGTGACTTACTACTCCGATGAGAAGGTATTGAACCTTGTTCGGGTCCGGATACCATATTGGATTCATAGCATGGAAAGATACGTCATCGTGAATTAGTTTACCATCTCCTGTCCTTGTTTGGTTGGAGGGATGGTAAGCTAGTTCAATAGGTGTGTATTGGACCATGTTATAATTTAATTGACTTATTTATTTGAGCAATATTTATTCAGTTTATATGGTATGATATTATGTATCTTGTTACGTCCCTCTGAGGACCTGGTTATCTCGCCAGGTGTGTGCTCTTGTCTTTCGCAGGTGTTCTAGCCGTGGCCATGATCATCTCCATTTCTTCGAGGATGATTGCACTTTGATCGTCTTCGCTTCGCTCGCCAAAATCATTCTTTTGTATATCATGTATTTCTTTTCATAGTTGGTAGTGGATTTGTCTCCGCCCAACTACATGTACCAATAATAATTCATAGTTGATTATATGATATCTTTTATTCTTATATTTTGTGGATGAGATTAGTTAGTTGTGGTTTACTGCATTTTACAGCTTATGTATCCATACGAGGCCTATGTACTTCGTATGAATACAGCTGGCATGTCTACGTTCCTAGTCCAACGTATTTTGGGACTGGGACGTTACATCTTGGTTAGCTAATGTTAAACCGACTGCTAACACGACCCCAATTAAAATATTATAAATGAATCCAAAAATAAAAAAATCACAACATTACCAAAATATCCTTATTTTAGAAAAGTGGTGGTTACATTTTTATAAAATTGTTTAAATAAATCAAAAGGATTATAATGTCATCGATTATAGGCAAAATAATGTATGCCTAATAGAAATTATGTTACTCAAAAATATTGAGAGTTCTTTATCTGACTAGGAATTCGAATATTGTGATAATATGATCAACTAAGGTTCATACATGCAAACTGACGTACAAAAATATCGTTTAACATTACCATAATCTACATTCATAAACCAAAAAAATTGGCTCACAGATTCAATAATATATTTGTCCAACTAAACTTAGGAATCAAAATGAATAGAATATGTTGGTTGTAAAAATGAAAAATACATTTACATATGATTGGAACAATTTTGTACTTCTTGATTTCGGCTTAGTAATAGCGCTTCAGAAGATGTGTCATTTTTTACATTATTTTTAGATAGTTCTATTATTCTTGCTAAACATCCATTAGTATCCAAGAATTTAAAAAAATGAGATTTACAAACATCGAGTTCACAATAATAAAGCGAAGAACTTTTGTATTACTTACCTTCACCCTTAGCATGTTTGCTCTTTTCACTGTTAACATGTCGTTACTTTTCAAAAATCTCTCTAATGATTCGGTCTTCAGAAAACTTGAGATTAGTTTGCATATTAACAAAAAAAATGTAACTGAAATAATATAAAAATTTATCACTTGTTCTCCTACAAGTCAACATTTACCATCACGTTGGAGAATGAAAAGGTTCGATTATGCAAGATTTTGAAGACATAAACATACACTACTTATGTTATGTAGTGATAGCCAAAAATAATTACCATAACTTACAAAGTATTATGTTATACAAAGTATTCTTGTATACCATAACAACATATCTATCAAAGTATAAAATGGTATGCAAGATGTTGTAAAAAAGTAACTTCAAGATTGTCGACACAGTCTAGTAAATCTCTACTGCTACAAATTGATAACATCTTGTCACAGACATAGTGTTTTATGCTACACTTCGTCGCATGCGGCGCATGATCTTCCTTCTCGAAGACTCGTGCAAGCCTTCCCGAACCCACTTAGCTAGAATGCTAAGTAATTAAGAGAAGAGTGGAGGAAATAGAACTCGTAAATGATTCTTCTATTACTTGAAGAATGCATACAAGTTTTGGTGGTGAGGAACATGCCTTTCCCTTATTTATAGTGCCCATAGGGCTTATATGGAAATATCAGGAACCTTATGGAATCGACATATTCCAGAAATTATTCTATAGACTAGGTAAAAACAAGGAAACTTCTAGTACATTAATAAAGATCATGAGACATCTAGAAAGGTCTTGAGTCTTCTGGAATATTCTCGGGTTCTCTAGAAGATTATGGAGCCTTCTGAAAGATTCTACCATCTTCTATAGCATTCTGAAAGCTTTCCGCATAACCTTGGTCCGTGGAAGGCTATACAACTTTGTCTCGGGCGGGACACAACGTTTTGGGCGTTATATTCTCCCCCACATAAGGTGTTGACGTCCTCGTCAACCATGCTCACTGAGAGATGCCTGGACCTCGACCTCGAACTGATGCACGTATCAGCACGTTCCTAGCTAGACTCATCGTACGGTATGCCCTTCCATTGGATGAGGTACTCCACATATAGGGACACGCCTCACCGACAGATGGTCTTTTTGTCGAACATGGCTTCTACTTCCTTGTCGAATGACGTAGTCATGGTCGACGTGGGTCTTTTCGAAACTTTTTGCTGGGGATCCTCCAAGTCTTCATGATACGGCTTCAGGAAACTTGTATAGAAGAATGGATGAATCTTCATCTTGGCGGGGAGATCGAGCTTGTAGGCTACCTTGCCTACTTTCTTGAGCATGGGGAAAGGGTCTTCGTACTTCCGAATCAGTCATTTATGTACTTTTTGAAACACTTTGAATTGTTGCAGTTGCAGCTTGACCATCACCATATCCCCCTCCTTGTACTCAACTAACCTTCGCCTCGCGTCGGCCCATTTCTTCATCTTTCTCGTGGCCTTCTCCAGAAATCCTTTGGCAATGTCCGTCTTTGCCTTAAAATCTGAAGTAAACTGGTTGGTCGTGGGGCTTCTACTTGAGGACCTCACACTCAGTGTGTGTGGGGCAAGAGGTTTTCGATCCATCACCAACTCGAATGGGCTGCTATGTGATGACTTGCTCCGTTGACCATTGTAGTAGAACTGAGCAATGTCCAGGTGGTGCACCCAATCCTGCTGGTTTGTACTCACAAAGTGCCATAATTACTCCTTGAGCAGAGAATTGACCACTTCGTCTGTCCATCCGTCTGCGGGTGGAAGCTGGTCGAGAAGTGCAAGTCCGTCCGGAGAATTTTGAACACTTTCGTCCAGAACTTTCCTGTAAAGCGGGGATCTCAGTCGCTGACTATGTTCTTCGAAATGCCCCAAAACTTTACTACGTGGATGATGAACACTCGCACGGCCTCCTCCGTTGTGCAGTCCGTTGAAGCAGTAATGAAGGTCACGTAGTTAGAGAATCGGTCCACCACCACGAGAATGGACCCAAGAGCCCTCACTTTCGGCAAGACGGATATAAATTCCATCAATATGCTCTCCCATGGTCGACTCGACATGGGGAGAGGCTCCAGTAGGCCCCTGGGTCTCTGGTGATCTACATTATCTTGTTGGCAGATAAGACATGTATGTACATAATCCTCTGCATCCTCGCACATACGAGGCTAGTAGTAGGCAGCCTCCAGCAATGCTAAGGTCCTCTTCTGTCCCGGGTGTCCGGTCTACTTGGTATCATGTCACTCCTTCAGCAGATGTCTCCGCAAGCCGCTCTATTTAGACATGACCACCCTGTCACCCTTGGTATAGAGAAGCCCATTCTTCAGCCAGAACCTTCTCGTTTTGCCCTCCTGAATGAGCTTCACTATGGCTTGTGCCAGCATGTCATCGGCGATACCCACTCGGACATGATCCAGAATATCCTCCTTGAGCAAGAACACCGCTACGAGCTCGGCCTTCCTACTGAGTGCATCGGCCACCTGATTCTCCTTGCCGGGCTTATACTGCCATCTCGCCTGCTTCGAGGACAGTTTCTTCTGGGACTAGAAGTAGCTCGTGGCAATATTGTCCATCATGACCAAGAACTTAGTGCTGAGAAGATAGTATCACCATGTCCTCAAGCAGTGCATGACCGCGGTCATCTCCTTCTCTTGTATCGTATACACCGTTCAATACCATTCAGCTTGCGGCTCTCGAATGCGATTCCTTTTTGCACTAACACCCCACCGATAGCAAAGTTGGACACGTTCGTGTGCACTTTGAACGCCTTGGAGTAGTCCGGTAGAGACAATAGCGGCCCCTCCATCACAGCCCACTTGAGTGTCACAAATGCCTCCTCACACTTGGGCGTCCAACTCTAGACCCGATCCCTCTGCAACAGGTCGGTCAATAGTGCTGCGATGGCAGAATATCCTCGGATGAACCACGGTAGTAGTTCACCAGGCCTAGGAGTGATCGCAGCTCCGTCGACCTGGTGGGAGCCTCCCACTCCTATATGGACTGGACCTTCGCGTATCCATCCAAATCTTGTCATACCCAATCTAGTACCCCAGGAATGCCACCTCTTCCTGTGCAAATGAATACTTCTCCCGCTTGACGAAGAGCTGGTTTTCCCTTCATACCTAGAAAACTGCCTGCAAATGCTCGATATGTTCCTCTATCGTGTTTGAGTACACAATGATATTGTTGAGATAGACCACGAGGAACTGATCCAGGTAGGGATGAAAGAGCTTATTCATTAAAGTACAAAAAGTCGCAAGAGCACTTGTTAAACCAAATGGCATAACCAGAAATCCATATGCGCCATACCTCGTGACGCATGCCGTCTTTGTCTCGTCCACTTCTGCAATCCGAACTTGATAGTATTTCGAGCGTAGATCGAGTTTAGAGAAGTATCGTTCTCCTTCCAGTTGGCCGAACAAGTCTACCACCAACGGGATAGGATATTTGTTCTTGACAGTCACCTTGTTTAGTACAAGATAGTTGATGCACAAACGAAGGCTTCCATCCTTCTTCTTCTGGAATAGCACCGGTGTACCGTACGGGGCCTTCGACGGTCTGATGAAACCCGTATCGAGCAGCTCTTTTAGTTTCTTTTTTAATTCGTCGAGCTCGGGTGAGGCTATGCGAGATAGAGCCATGGTGGGCGACTTCGTGCCCGGCTCCAACTTGATGGCATGGTCTACCTCCCTCCGCGGAGGTAGCCTCTTTGGCAACTCCTTTGGCATGACGTTCCCGAACTCCACCAGGACGTCATCGATCTCAGGCGAAAGATCCCCCTGCATGGGCGCCTCCTCCATCTTGAGCACCGCTAGGTACGTCATCTCTCCGTGCCGCATCCCCTTATTGAGTTGTATGGCAGAGAGAGCCTTCCCTTTTGCAAGATCACCTCGTGCAACAGTCACTATACACGAAAAGCTCTCTTTTATGATCCCCATGACTCCCAAACGAGGCACTGGAACCGCCTTTGTCGATGTGAGGAAGTTCATCCCGAGAATTATACTGAAGTCGTCAAGTGGTACGGTCGTGAGACTGGTGACACTCGTCCAGTCTCCTACTTGGATCTTTATCCCCTTGGCCACCACTTGCACAGGACAGGCCTCATAATTGACCGTCTTCATCTTTTTCGAGTCTTTCTCTAGCACTAGACCCAAGCATTGGACCTCCGCGTCCAAGATAAAGTTGTAGGTCATCCCCGTATCGACCATCGCCCTCGTGTTGTGGTCGTTGATCGTCACATCCACATACATCAGTTTCTGACTGGGGGCTTTGGCCACGACCGCCTTATTGTTTAAAGCTTTGAGTAGGCGCAAGGCGCCCATGTGAGCCCTCATCCTAGGCTCCTCACCCTCGACCTTCTCGCCTTGGACTGCATTCACCTTCTTTCCCTTGTTGTTGCAGTCGCGTGCAAAGTGGTTCCCTCCGCACACGAAGTACTCGATCTTTCGCTGCATCGGAGGCTTCGCAGGCTTCTTGTCCTTCAGCGGGACTCCTTTTTCATTGTTCTTCTTGTCTCCCCCATCGTTGAACTTGGTGGTGGTCTTTGCTTTGGGCTTGGGAGTATCGATCCGTCGATACTCCATCAGCTTCTCGGTCGCTGCAACAGTCGTGTTCAAATCTGAGACGCGTTGCCTCTGCAACTCTTGTGCTGCCCACAGTTGTAGACCGTCTAGGAAGAAGAACAAGCGATCTTCTTTGCCCATACTTGAAATGGCAAGCATCATGCGGATGAAGTCCACCACATAGTCTTTGATGGACCCAGTGTACTTAAGTTGTCGCAAGCTCTGTCTTGCCACATACTCCACGTTCTCTAGGTAGAACTGGGATTTGATCTCTTTATTGAGATCTTCCCAAGTCTCGATCGAGTAGAGTTCCTTCTTTTTCTCGATGCACTTGTGGTGCCACCACAACATAGCATCATCAAAAAATAAAGAGATATCGTGTTTACCTTTTCGGTCTCATCCTCGATGCGAATCGCCTTCAGGCGCTCGATATTCCAAATGAGGTTATCCACTTCTTTCGCGTCTCGCACGCCATTGAAGGACTTGAATTTTAGATACTTCACTTTCGGGGCCGCCTCCCTCCTCGAAGTCGTACCACCCGCAATGGCCTTCTCGAGTATCGCCATCTTGGTTTTTAGCTCATTCCGAAGTTCGACAATCTCTGCCTTGGTAGCCTTGCGTTCCTCCTTGAACTCGGCTTGCATCTCGCGGAGTTGCTCCCGAGACAGCGCCATAGCATGGCTGACGTCTGTCTCCAACTCGTGGACGAACTCCACATGAGTCGTCGGCTTTTGCTCCACTTGAAGCTCGACATCAGTCATGCATTTCTCTAGCATATTCATACGAGATGCCAACTCGCTAAGAGCCTGTTCCATCGACGGTTCCTTACTCTTGCCCTTCCTCGCGGGCTTTGCCTTCTCCTTAAGCGATGCGGGCTGCTCCTCGTAGATTACGTCGAACGAAGACATAGGGACGATCGAACCTTTGCTCTGATACCATTGATTACTGACTTAGTATTTTAGGCTATAATTCGTCGCGTGCGACGCGCTATCTTCTTTCTCGAAGACTCGTGCAAGCCTTACCGAACCCACTTAGCTAGAATGCTAAGTAATTAAGAGAATAGTGGAGCAAATGGAACTCGTAAAGGATTCTTCTATTACTTGGAGAATGCTTACAAGTTTTGGTGATGGAGAACAAATGAGGCCTCCCCCTTATTTATAGTGCCCATGGGACTTACATGGAAACATCAGGAACATTCTGGAAACGGCATATTTCAGGGACTATTCTAGGGACTAGATAAGAATAAGGAAGCTTCTAGTACATCTAGAAAGATCATAAGACATTTAGAAATGTCTTGAGTCTTCTGGAAGATTCTCGGGTCCTCTGGAAGATTCTGGAGCCTTTTAGAAGATTCTACCATATTTTAGAACATTCTGGAAGTTTTCTGTATAATCTTGGTCCATGGAAGGCTATGCAACTTTGTCTCGGACATGACGTAACTTTTTGGACGTTACAACATGCCATGGGCTGACACAGTCTAACTACAAGATACTCGACGCGTTCGGAAAAAGCGAGTTCTTGGTAATTTCACTATGTATAAGATTTGTAGGTTCATGGTGCAACGATTTACAATATTTGAGATGGAAATATTAATAATAATTCTTTAAATGTTTTACACCGCACTGGAAGAAACATGAGATAAGAATTTGTGCAAAAGGTAAAATTAATCTAAGATCTAAAATAACTAGGGAATAGACAACATCTATGCCAGAAAAGTTCACTAAAAAGAATACATAGGCATGTTCTTATGAGGCTGCTAAATAGGATTAGACTTCTGCCACAACAATCAAATTCTTTGAGGTTGCCTACGTGAAACAATTTTCCATTCATCATTTTACACAACGTCACCTCAGCTAAATAAATGATTAATAATACACGTTAGACAGTAGCTATGTTGCACGGACACTGATATGACAAGGACATAGCAACCCAGACATAACATCTATCTTAGTGTGTCCTAGTGTATTTTTGAGTGTCCATAAAGTATCCAATACATGACTGTGGAGTATCCGATACATGTTTGACACGACACGGTCACATTTTGGAGTGTCCGTGCGCTTCCTAGCATAGTAGTGGCATTGATGCAAGCACAGTAGTGGCCTTGATGCAATGTGTTGCTACGAAAAGGTGACCCCGCATATAAATCTTTAAGGAACAATTTCATGGGGTTTAACAAAGTTTTAAACATGGTAAATGCATATAGATGAACCTATTTAGGAACGCTATTGTCCATATATATAAGAATCCCATAGCATCTGTCCAGACATATTGGCTATTTATAAATGAATTCAAGGAAAGCTCACAATTGTTGGAGATAGAGTACAAAACAAACGGCAACTAGTTTGCAGAAACAAATGAAGTATTAGTTAGAAGTGGAACCTCATATAAATTAAATTTATAAGGAGAACCGTAAATAAACCAGCATGTGGGATTCTGAAGCTACAGCCACTTATATATATCTAGTACCTTCATGTGTCACCAGAAGGATAATATTACCAAAAACGAAACAAGAGCAAAATGGAGACACATAATAATAAGTATCAAAATCATCCCTAATTATGAGATGTAGATTAATATCTTAGATTGTTAAAAAATATTATTTTATTTTTCTGTAACAAGAACAAAATGAAACAATTAAAAGTTTGAGTTATCGGTCTATGGGAAAAAGTCATCCACGAAGCATTGTCCTAAGAGATTATTCGAGGTCTATGTGCAGAATTGTTCTCGAGTCCTCCCACAGGTAAAACCTTTTTGCTACCAGCTTTACGTCGTTGCACATAACTTCGGAAGAATGATTCAAACTTAACTTTATCCAAAAAATAGAATAAAATATTATGGAGGAGTATTTAAGGTAAGGAAGAGAGAAAAAGACATGATCTTTTTGATTTTTTTTCTCATATCATTTCATTCTCCAAAGAAAAGAACCTATAGAATATATATAGAGAGCTATGATCCATCCCATAGAAACAAAAAGTATTATTTTTCTAATGATGCATTAAGAGCCATAAAGTGGTAGATGAATGGTATGATGAATAGAAATGAATAGGAAGTTAATAGAAATTAACACCCAAATAAAAACACAGCCATTTATTAGAAATTAATGGTATTTAAAAATTGCAGAATTATAAAGTTTATGTACCAAGTTGCAAAAGAGTGAAGCTAGTGATATGTATATGCAAAATAGCCTACTTCATATTCATATTACTCATCTTTTGGATAATTAATATTATCATGAAACTTCATGAGATTTATTTGTTACTCCGTATATTTATTTATTTTCATCAACTATTTCATTTTGTTACAACGCCAAGTGTTGTGATATACTGCGTAAGCTTATCATTTTCAATGATCGCGCTCGCATCCAAAATATATAAAGGACACTAAAATGTTTAGAAACTTATATGTTTGGCCCATTCGAACACTTGAGCATACAGGGATTCCAATTTTGTGCATTGTAAGAATGTAACATATTAGTCATTTGGTGGACTGAATTGTTTAAGAGTGTTCGATAAATTGAGCAACAACGTGTGTCTAAAGCATATAATAAGTTTATTCAGAACCAGGTCGACATAAGGGATTGGGTTGTCATATCATAATCTATTTTTGGTTGTCCTTTAATTTGTTGATTGATTCTAGAGGGTCATCCACGACTCAGATGTCTATTGAAATCATACTGAGTCCAGGGGTTGTCGTAAGCAGGAAGATTGTCCATGTCCAAAGTCTTGTATGACTTACTCTTGTGCCGGTCCTTTCTAGAACTCAAGGACCTAAAGTAGAGATCATATAATTTGAAAGACAGGAAAGCTTCAATAGTAAAAATAAAAAATAAAAAAAGGAACATAATTCTTAGTATAGTTCTGGGGTTAATTGTTATACATAAAATAGGTTGTTTAGAATTAGTTAATTCTAGGGACATAGGTTGTTCATTGGCTTTAGTACATGTTAGTCCCGGGGCTTGATCAAAGATGGTAGACTCGATGTCGAGATCAGAGGTTCAACAAACGTTCACTTTCTGATATTTCTCCAGATCCAAGAGAAACACTATAATATGAATCTGATTACAAAAGCAACAATAATCAGAAAATAAATCTCATGTTCTTCCTCGCAATCGCAGATACTGACGGACAGAACTGAATTACAACTCAGATGAAGGAGAATAAAGAAGAAAGAAGAAGAGGAAAGATTCTTGCTGGGGTGATTAAGATCACCGTTGCTCAAAGCAAGATTCGCCCCCCCACGATATACTTCCAGGAACCAGCAAGTTCACGAAGAACTTCTGGAACGCTCGTAAGTCAATATTTGAGACTTGAACGGACTTCCTGGAGTTTACGGACTCCCTTAACTCTTTTCTTGGTGCATCTTTCAAAGGAGGCCAAGGGACTCTATTGTCACGCCCCAGAACCAGAATACTGGAGCGGGGGCGGACATAGCCAGCTACGTATAACGGAATGGGATCCACACCGCTATACGGTCACGGCTGTCTAGATATGTGAGGGTTTCATTACAATCCATCAGTCTCTTAAGGTCATAAAATAGCCTATTGTCTCAATCTCAACCAACTAATAATAATCACAAAATATCAGATCTCCAAATATACAATTGTAAGGCGTCCCAAACATTACATATCCAGATGATCATGAAGCTAGTCGTTACAAAATGTGAGGACTAGCAAGAGTTCAGTCATACATGATCAACCCTCGGGGCTTGTCAATCATGTTACAGCCCGTAGGCAGACAGTAAGTAAGTACAATCGAGCTAACACTTGCTCGTCGGCTAAACGCCTCAAAAGAATAATTTACAATATTACAGTGGGAGAACAAAAGAAACCCACTCGATGCCCTGGTTACGCCTGGTGACCACCATCGGACTGGAAAGCAGGGGGATCCTTTGGTGCTGCTCCGGTATCTGGCCATACAAAACCAGCTGGGTCAGACCCCAGAAAGAGCAAGTGCCACAAAGGAGGCTTCACTTAAGAACTAAAGCCAGCAAATTAGCACAATAATATAATTACATAATAAGAGACAGTAATTTAAGAAAAAGCATGATAGGTAATTATAAAAGACAATCTTTCATAGAATCACTAAAAGACAGGACATATGGAAAAGCATGCCAGGATGATATACGATGAGATAACCATGGGACTATTCAGATAGCTAGGTTACAACCCGTAAACCAAACAAGGATCGGGGTTGTAACCCTTCGTCTGAACGGAACTTGGTTTCTCTCACCATTTATCGGCAAGATAAATATAAGAAATCAGGTCAAGTAGCAATCTGGAGTGACAATCATTATAGTGACAATCTGGAGTGACAATCATTATAGTGATAATCTGGAGTGACAATCATTATAGTGACAATCTGGAGTGATAATAATTCAATCATTCTGGTACAATCTTGCAATCAATCAATTCTAGACAATACCATACTGGACTAGACTCCATCCAATCAATCACGGCCAATCATTGCCTACGGCTTTCTACATTAACTAACTAGGGTTATCACAATCCTAGTTACTAGCAAGATGCAATGAGATGCTCCAAGTAGTCACAGGCCCTGCAGCTATCCAGGTTATCCAAGCAATAATTATAGTAGCAATCTAGAGAGTATAATGCATTAGAGTGACAATAGAGTTCAATAATTTAAAGTGACAATCAAGAGTGCCCCACATAACAGTGGGCTGGAAATATGCCCTACTCGTCGGCAGGCTACAAGTCCAAACATTTACGGCCGGGATAACGGGATCGCCTGTAACTGGGGAACATCTCTTCATGACTAGTGAATTATACTAATTATTAACCTGAGTCCATTTCAGTAGGTACTCCTGACCGTGGTACTCAGGAGTCCCCTCCTAGACATGATGCAAGACAGGACTGGATTATTTGTACAAGCACAATCGCCCACGGTGTCATGATTAATTAAACAGGTCATGTCATGTCAGGTAGCCGTCGTAACAGCTATTCGAGATAATCATGTCAGGTTATCATGCCAAGTGTACTTTGTCAGGAGTGCACCACGACGGGCCACTATCAGGTCATGTCAGGCTATTATGTCAGGAGTGCACCACTACGGGTCACTATCACGTCATGCTCAATTATCAATTCCAAACATATCAAGTAAATTCGTGATTATCAAGTTCAGGACAAAAGGCGTAAGGATATAAAATGGACGTAAAATATCTAATAAAATATCAATATACAGGGCTATAGAAGAGCCAAGCTTAAGAAAAATAAAACCAAACTGGCACGCTGACATAAGACCAAGTCAGCCAAGGGCCATACGCTCAGATCATACGCTCAGGTCATACGTTCAGGTCATACGCTCAGGTCATACGCTCAGGTCATACGCTCAGTGCAAGTCATACGCTCCCAAAAGGCAGCGTATGGACTCCATACGACTCCTTGTTACACAAGTAAGCGTATGCAAGACATACGCTCCCAAAAGGCAGCGTATGGACTCCATACGACTCCTTGTCACACAAGTGAGCGTATGCAAGACTTACGCTCCCAAAAGGCAGCATATGGGGACTGCGCTGTGCTAAAGAGCACGCGCAACTCAGTGGCTCAAGCTAAAAAGCTCGCGCACTGCTCACTGTCTTCTCCAAACAGCAAGAACTCCATGATTGAACCCAAAGCTTCAAAAGTCCATAACTTGGTCAAAATAAGTCCAAATTCGACTTTTCAAAGGTCAAAATTGGGTAGAATAAAATTCTCTACAACATGGAACCATCAAAACTTGAAAACAAAGAAGTTTGATAGATCAAAACCACCAAAATCCGAAAATAACTAATTCTTAGATCTACAAAAGTTAAGCCTCAAAATGGAAAATAACAAGTTCTAATGTGTCTTAGAAACATGAGGAGAAGCTAATGGAACAATAAAAATGAGCTCTCTTGTGGAAGCAAGATGCACTTGCCTAGACCTCTCTCTCCCTCTCTTTGGTAGGTAAGGAAGTAAATGAGGAAGAAGAAGATGATTATGAAGAGAGAGAAAGAAGAATAGGTAATAAATATGAGTGGTGGTGGTAGGTAGGGGGTTCACCCCTTGGTTCATGATGAACCAAGAGCAATCCCAAGCCGAACCAACCCAGGAATAAACCAAGCCCAAATAAACCAATGAATCTTTAAAAGTAATTAAACTATCAATGACAATAAAACTAAGCCAATGCAAAATAAACCAAGACAACTAACCATGAATAAATAAAATATGGATCCAAAACACGTATATGTACACTAAATACGTATCACGAATTTGGGACATTACATCCTACCCACCTTAAAAGAATTCCGTCCTCGGAATTTAATCAAGAGGCTAGAGATGTAAGGGAAAGCTATTCTATCATAGGCAATCTACCACTACCAATCAATCATACAATCATTCATGCAAGCAAGGATTCGAAGCGTAAGGCATAAGGAAGATATTATACCTTACGAGTCAAACCAGCCGGGATGACCTAATCAGATATCATCCTCATGCTCCCAAGTTTGACTCTCCCAAAGAGGGATGACTCTAAGCAACACGGACTGAACTGATAGTCTTGCGCTCGAGTCTCTCTCTTTGGTCAAACATGGACACGGGCCTATCCTCATACGAAAAGGTTGGTACCAATAACCAGTTTCGAATGACCTAGGATATGGCTCGGGTCCGGAATGTACCGTTGTAATTAGGATACACGAAATACGTCATGCACCCCGCATAACGACGGTGGAAAAAGCAAGATGAGAGGACACATATACCTCTCGGCCAATTCTGAACCTGAGCCTGGGCTAAGGCAAACTGCCGCGGGTTCTGTTGCTGGAAAGTCTGGGCCTGAGTCGGCAAGGGCCTCGGGAACGGGAATTGCTATTGCTGGTGAACTGGAGCTGGTGCTGGTGCTGGTGCTGGTCCCCCAACCGAGGGACTAGATACTGTCGATGCTGAATCAACTCTGAAAGGGCATGACCCCACCCTATGGTCCGGTGCTCCACACAATAAACATAATTCCAACGCCTTGCGACACTCTGCTACCACGTGTCCAGGCTTTCTACAATAAGAACAGCCCACGGCGGAAGACTGCGCTTGCTTCTGTTTCTGCGGAGAGTACGTCGGGGTTGAGTGCTGGACCGACGTAACTGAAGCTGTTCGCCTCAGAGCTCCAATAGTTAAAGTCCTGGCTGCCGGGGCTGGGGCTGAAGACTGATTCATTTGACTATGGGACCGCTTTCGACCTTCGGTCTTGTCCACTATTCTCTGGGAGGTATACTCGTGCCTCCTTGCTGCTCGTAATACCGCATCATAGGTCTGATGCTTGAACTGTTCTACTGCCAATATAATCTCCAGGTGAAGTCCCTGCTGGAACCTCTGCGCTCTGTCAAACTCGGTTGCCACCAAGGTGGGAGCAAACCGACTGAGTCTGGAAAACTCGACCGCATAACCGTCGACCGTCCTCCCCATATGCTTAAGATTACTGAACCTGGTCTGCAAGTCATATCGAGCCACTGCATCATAATACTTGATCTGGAACTTCTCGCTGAACACTGTCCAGGAGACAGGTGTTGCCAATCCCACTGCTTGTACGGCCCACCAACTGCGGGCTAGATCCAATAACTGTAGGCGCACCACAGCCACCTTCTCGTCTTCTGGAGTCTTTACGGCTTCGAGAATCACCTCTATATCCTGTAGCCAAGCATCGGCAGCAATGGCATCCTCGCTGCCATCGAAGAAGGGAGGGTTCATGCGCTTGAAACTGTTGACCGCACTGTTCCCTCGAGGACCACTTCTATTCAGAGCATCTTCCACTGCCTGGTGCAAGGCATCGCCTCTACGATCTTGGGAAGCTAACAATGATCTGATGAGACCCACTAAAGGGCCATCATCAGGATCTGCAGGCTGGACTGGCTGAACTGGCGGCTCTCCTCCAGTAGGTACGACTCGGGAGGCTGTTCCTGAGTGCTGGGCCTGATCTTCTGGTTGCTGTTTGTCCACGGGAGGTGATCCGCCTTGCTGATCAGCAGGTCCAGGTTCAATGCCGCTGAAGAAGACGACATGGGAACAATAAGGAAGGACCAGGACAGATCAACGATTATAAGCATGTGATCAGGACAAGAATTTCAGGAATCAAGAGGATACGAGCAGAGATCAAGGGCGAGTACCGATTGAGACATCTATTCGGTAAACCCTCACACATCTTGATTAACAAGACCTGCATGGGCCACCACTTAAACCATGTCACGCCCCAGAACCAGAATACTGGAGAGCGGGGGCAGACATAGCCAGCTACGTATAACGGAATGGGATCCACACCGCTATACGGTCACGGCTGTCTAGATATGTGAGGGTTTTACTACAATCCATCAGTCTCTTAAGGTCATAAAATAGCCTATTGTCTCAATCTCAACCAACTAATAATAATCACAAGATATCAGATCTCCAAATATACAATTGTAAGGCGTCCCAAACATTACATATCCAGATGATCATGAAGCTAGTCGTTACAAAATGTGAGGACTAGCAAGAGTTCAGTCATACATGATCAACCCTCGGGGCTTGTCAATCATGTTACAGCCCGTAGGCAGACAGTAAGTAAGTACAATCGAGCTAACACTTGCTCGTCGGCTAAATGCCTCAAAAGAATAATTTATAATATTACAGTGGGAGAACAAAAGAAACCCACTCGATGCCCTGGTTACGCCTGGTGACCACCATCGGGCTGGAAAGCAGGGGGATCCTTTGGTGCTGCTCCGGTATCTGGCCATAAAAAACCAGCTGGATCAAACCCCAGAAAGAGCAAGTGCCACAAAGGAGGCTTCACTTAAGAACTAAAGCCAGCAAATTAGCACAATAATATAATTACATAATAAGAGACAGTAATTTAAGAAAAAGCATGATAGGTAATTATAAAAGACAATCTTGCATAGAATCACTAAAAGACAGGACATATGGAAAAGCATGCCAGGATGATATACGATGAGATAACCATGGGACTATTCAGATAGCTAGGTTATAACCCGTAAACCAAACAAGGATCGGGGTTGTAACCCTTCGTCTGAACGGAACTTGGTTTCTCTCACCATTTATCGGCAAGATAAATATAAGAAATCAGGTCAAGTAGCAATCTGGAGTGACAATCATTATAGTGACAATCATTATAGTGATAATCTGGAGTGACAATCATTATAGTGACAATCTGGAGTGATAATAATTCAATCATTCTGGTACAATCTTGCAATCAATCAATTCTAGACAATACCATACTGGACTAGACTCCATCCAATCAATCACGGCCAATCATTGCCTACGGCTTTCTACATTAACTAACTAGGGTTATCACAATCCTAGTTACTAGCAAGATGCAATGAGATGCTCCAAGTAGTCACAGGCCCTGCAGCTATCCAGGTTATCCAGGCAATCATTATAGTGGCAATCTAGAGAGTATAATGCATTAGAGTGACAATAGAGTTCAATCATTTAAAGTGACAATCAAGAGTGCCCCACATAACAGTGGGCTAGAAATGTGCCCTACTCGTCGGCAGGCTACAAGTCCAAACATTTGCGGCCGGGATAACGGGATCGCCTGTAACTGGGGAACATCTCTTCATGACTAGTGAATTATACTAATTATTAACCTGAGTCCATTTCAGTAGGTACTCCTGACCGTGGTACTCAGGAGTCCCCTCCTAGACATGATGCAAGACAGGACTGGATTATTTGTACAAGCACAATCGCCCACGGTGTCATGATTAATTAAACAGGTCATGTCATGTCAGGTAGCCGTCACAACAGCTATTCGAGATAATCATGTCAGGTTATCATGCCAAGTGTACTTTGTCAGGAGTGCACCACGACGGGCCACTATCAGGTCATGTCAGGCTATTATGTCAGGAGTGCACCACTACGGGTCACTATCACGTCATGCTCCATTATCAATTCCAAACATATCAAGTAAATTCGTGATTATCAAGTTCAGGACAAAAGACGTAAGGATATAAAATGGACGTAAAATATCTAATAAAATATCAATATACAGGGCTATAGAAGAGCCAAGCTTAAGGAAAATAAAATCAAACTGGCACGCTGACATAAGACCAAGTCAGCCAAGGGCCATACGCTCAGATCATACGCTCAGGTCATACGTTCAGGTCATACGCTCAGGTCATACGCTCAGGTCATACGCTCAGGTCATACGCTCAGTACAAGTCATACGCTCCCAAAAGGCAGCGTATGGACTCCATACGACTCCTTGTCACACAAGTGAGCGTATGCAAGACATACGCTCCCAAAAGGCAGCGTATGGACTCCATACGACTCCTTGTCACACAAGTGAGCGTATGCAAGACATACGCTCCCAAAAGGCAGCGTATGGGGACTGCGCTGTGCTAAAGAGCACGCGCAACTCAGTGGCTCAAGCTAAAAAGCTCGCGCACTGCTCACTGTCTTCTCCAAACAGCAAGAACTCCATGGTTGAACCCAAAGCTTCAAAAGTCCATAACTTGGTCAAAGTAAGTCCAAATCCGACTTTTCAAAGGTCAAAATTGGGTAGAATAAAATTCTCTACAACATGGAACCATCAAAACTTGAAAACAAAGAAATTTGATAGATCAAAACCACCAAAATCCGAAAATAACTAATTTCTAGATCTACAAAAGTTAAGCCTCAAATGGAAAATAACAAGTTCTAATGTGTCTTAGAAACATGAGGAGAAGCTAATGGAACAATAAAAATGAGCTCTCTTGTGGAAGCAAGATGCACTTGCCTAGACCTCTCTCTCCCTCTCTTTGGTAGGTAAGGAAGTAAATGAGGAAGAAGAAGATGATTATGAAGAGAGAGAAAGAAGAATAGGTAATAAATATGAGTGGTGGTGGTAGGTAGGGGGTTCACCCCTTGGTTCATGATGAACCAAGAGCAATCCCAAACCGAACCAAGCCGAACCAACCCAGGAATAAACCAAGCCCAAATAAACCAATGAATCATTAAAAGTAATTAAGCTATCAATGACAATAAAACTAAGCCAATGCAAAATAAACCAAGACAACTAACCATGAATAAATAAAATATGGGTCCAAAACACGTATATGTACACTAAATACGTATCACAAATTTGGGTCATTACATCTATTTATAGAGTAGAGTTGAGACTTCACCTCTTCTCCTATCCGATGTGGGACTAAAATACCAATACTCAAAAATAGAGTTTGATATTTTAGTTCATCCCACAATCAGCATAGAAGTGTGATAGTCCATGCCTACCCCCCGAACACTCCCGTGCATGCACGAGACATCTTGGAGTCCGTGTCCGAGTCCGAGTCCGCACAACAAAAATCAACTTATATCTTTGTTGGAATTAATCATTTTTTCTTCTAGGAAAATACTCCCATATGGCACAAACTTGTGCCCCACTACACCTCATGTGCACACCTCAACACAAGCAATGCATTATATTGAGATACTCACCATTTGGTGTAGCCGATGTAGGACTATCTTTTCTAGTCCAAAGGCAAAAACACCAACAATCCCCCACATATCTCAATATATGGGTTGAGCGTTCCCCACAGTGATTGTCCATCATGCATTAGGAGAGATATCGCTACGACTTGAATCTTCCCGCATAGGTTATATAACAGCATGATACAATAATGGACTAAGCCTTGAATTCTGTACCATAACTGCAATTCTTCCTACTCATATAATGACATCAACTGTGCTTTTGGCTGCACATTGAAGGCCTTGTGCCAGCCTAGTTTCAGTGTATAATTTTTGGGCGTCTACAAGTTTACCCTCAAGAGACGGCCTGATATCTCTGTCAATACACTATATGTGAGTTCTTTATAAAGAGTCATGGCATGAAGCATTGCGCTTCTTTGCGGTGCTACGCCGCTATGACATGGCTTAAAGCCGAGGCTTTACCCCACCTGGGTACCTCATCGTAGTGTCATACTACTGTAGCATGAGGTCACAAGCCTCTTTGTAGTACCAAACTACCCAGCATGAAGCCTTGCGCTTCCGTGCGGTGTTACGCCGCTATGACATGGCTCGCGAAGCCGAGGCTTTACCCTATCTGGTACCTCTTCGTGGTGTCATGCCATTGTAACATGAGGACATCGTCCTCTTTGTAGTGATGTCTACCTCTCTTTATTACGATTATCATACAGCATTAGGCTACCTGCCTATTTGCGGTGCTACTTCGCTGTGACTTGGCTCACAAAGCCGAGGCATTACCCCTAACCGGGAACCTCATGGTGGAGTCATCCCACTATAGCATGGAGTTACACTCCTTGTAGTGCTGCACTACCGTGCTTCCTGTAAAGCACACCAGGCATTCACTCTGCCTGAGAACTCATTAAGGCATTTAAGCCAACCTTCCCACAGGATCCGTTTTTCGCAGAAAATAACAGTAGTGTCAACCCTTTGACCAAATTTTATCCTCTTATATTTTTTTATTTATTTATTTCATTTGTCTTATATATTGTTGTGTTTTTTTTACATTTGCTTTATTGAAATACCAATAGGAAGACCATGGGAGTAATAAAAGTTATGGCAGGGGCTATATTGCAAAGTTTCAGTTATTTAAATTGCCTTGGCCATTTAGAACTTGGCTATTAGGGATTGAATCAATCGAATTCAAATCGATTTTATCCAATCCATTAGGATTTAAAAAGAAATCCAACTCTCTCTCTCTATATATATATATATATATATATGGGAGAGTAGCCGCAGGAACCCTAAAATCTCCTTATGCCTTGAAAGGATCCCTGGGTTCAGGAATAGTATCACCAGGAAGAAGGTTCAAGTTCCTCATAGGTAATTCCTCACCCTTCCATCAATTGCCAAATTCTTGATTAATGGTAGAGCTTCGTTCCTGTAAAGAAATGGTAGTCTATGTGTTTGTGATATTTTCTATGAGCCCTCGTGTGTCAGAGATCACCCAAATGTCTATTGCCTTAATAGCTTCCATAGGATAAATTTGTAATAAAGGGGAAGGGATCAATAACTAAGAAAAAGCCTAAGAACCATAGCCAGTGGGGTTGTACTCCACACAACCTGGCAGCAGCCCTACACCAGCACTATGGGCTATGCACACATAGGAAGGATACCTGGTATTGAAGAATATCCTGACCTATCCAGTTGCCATGACTTAGGAGTCCCTATAACCCTTTAGACATTGCAAGTATTCCCTAGGAACACTGTTATACACATCCAGCTGACCTGTTATACCCATGTGGTGTCTTGGAAGAGCCCTGACACCTAAGTAGACTCTGATGTTTAGCTTCAAATCAACTTATGAGTGTAGGTGTGTGTAAACATTAGTACAGATACCATTCCCTGTGACTGAATGACCCACTTGTGAGGGTCTGTTCACTATACACTGAGTTCACAGTGACACTTATCACCTGCCATCAAGCAACATGGCATATGCCCTCTTGACAGGATTCAGGGGATACAATACAAGACATTTACCTGTTATGGTGATAGAGACCCTTCTTTACATCTATTGCACTCGATTATGTATGAGTATATGGGGGTATGTGTCCAGAACAGAGGGTAATAATAGGGAGTATGGGGACCTACAGGTATAGGGCAGTTAATGGTAATAGGCATGACAGGTCCTGTGCCCTGCATATTACAGTAGTACTGGGAGTATTCCTATGTATATTAGCAAGAACCACTTGAATTAATTGAGGAGTTAGGGTTCCACATTACTGATATCAGGAACAGGGGAATATGGTGTAACCCAGGATATCCAAAGGATATCCAATTTAATGCAACACCATGAGGACCATGACTGAGGTGTTGATCAACCTTAAACTGATCTGGGCATCAGTTCCAAGCTAGGATGTAATACCAGACAGTGACTGGGTCTATCAGTTCAATAAGAACTGAATTGGACATATCAGTCCTTGCATATACCATATATTCAGTCCCCTCTTTATTTCTCAAATCTCAGTCCTCATACTCGACTTGTTCTGTTCTTTGAACATCTAAGCTCAGTCTATTCATTAGCCGACCACATCATTGCATTAGTCATTGTTAGGAGTAGGGATTAGGCTATATCAAATATCAGTTAGAGTGCTCTATTGGTAATGTATCAATCCATGGGTCATGACTATATGTTCAGTGATTTGATCAGTCCTTACTATATTTAGTTCAGATTCTTTAACACATTGATGTTAGTCTTCATTGTTAGCTGTCTTTATATACAATATAGGTATCTGTCCTGCTCTCCTACAGTTTAGTAAAAGTTTCATCCATCCTTGTTAGGGTCAGAATTGAGAGGGAGCCTTGGGGTTATGTGGCTAGGGCCTCAAGGATACACAGGTGTAAATCCAATGTTAACAGATGCTTCTATTATCTGATATGTAATAGTCCTATATTTTGGGCAAACAAACAGGTCAGGATCACCTGTTGGGGTAGGAATGACTGCGTACTGCTAATAGTGGTTGAACCTACTGAGGGGACATGTTAGATAGGTGATATCATGGTGGTGAATGAACAATTAATGACTGATGAGTAGGAACCACCATATTCCTAGGTACACCTATAGTCCTCTGGTATGCAAGAGTTGGGTAGCAGATGCACCTAGTTATGGGTAATATCAATTGGTTGTCCAAAGAGTGATGGCATTGGCTAGGAGAATTCAATGACATGTCATGTAAGCACTTAGATACATTCTGGCAAGGATTCATGTATAGCAGCAGGGCACATCTACATATTCAGGTGCACAGGCATATAAGTGATGTATATCACATATTACTTACACATGGATATGGTCATGTCCTATAGAAAATTGCATCGCAGGTATCTGTCCTAGGTTTTGAAAGCCACCCCATGTATGTTATCCAGTCCTGAAATGGACTGTGCAGGCCAGGTTTCCCATGTCCTGTTCCACGCCTCTTTAGGATATCAATAGGTCCTACCAAGTCCCTGTAGGACATGTAACAGTAGAGTATCAGCCCTCACATGACATGCCTCATTCAGATTAGCCATTGGTATCTATCCTACATTTCAGTCCCCTGTAGGTTGGGATCAACTCAGTCCTAGTTTACTTTTAGAAGTGCAATGAGGGACTGATATGATAACAGAGTATGTAGCCTACCTAGATGCAAATATGGGTTAGTGAGGTTTTGTTGGCAGCCTAGAACGCAAGGGTACCAGTTCACTAGTGGATATGGGATGCACATATGCAATTAGGCTAGCAACAATATGGAGTATCAGTATTGGGGGAAAGTTTGACCTTGGGAATATGGCATCTAGAGGAATAGAAGTATAGCACAACATAGATATGTAGGCACAAGTACCCACATTCCTAAATCAACACTACACCCTACAAGTGGAACAACCTAGGCAATATACAAACTGGACTTGGTAAGTATAGGGGGAGAAGTGGGCCTGTATGTGTAAACAGCCAACAAGACTAATAACCTAGCCATTACAAATAGGTATTTGGGAACACTAAGTAGTATACCCACCTAACACTTAGATGCATATAAACCTAGAAGCCTAACAATGAATAGATAGACTTGTTGTACTCTTAAATTGTGTATTGATCCTATCAAATTCATAAACAGGTTATTTGGATCTCCATACGGGTTGTAATCCGTGACAGCAGCTCAGGACCAAAGGCAAGTATACCTTGTCTTTCTACATAGCTTTATTTACATGTACTGCCTTTTTATTATTATCCAGTTTTTCTCATATTATTGACATGTATCTTTCCTATCCTGCTTGTATATTTGTATCATTGCTATATAGACCATGTTCACAGTTAGCTGTGTCTTATTGGATGTATTCATTTGAGCCTTGATCGAGTCGTGTCGTGGGTCGAGAAGTCATGAACTGAACTGCTTTACCTCCTTATCTTGAAATCTTGAAGCTAACCTGCGAGTCCATATTAGGGGCGAGGGTTAGTAGTTATCTGTGTCTTATGCTAGCCTGCGAGTCCACATTAGGGACGAGGGTTAGTAGTATATGGTTCACACCTGCGAGTCCACACTAGGGACGAGGGTGATGCTAGCTTGCGAGTCCACACTAGGGAAGAGGGTTAGTATTATATGGTTCACACCTGCGAGTCCACATTAGGGGCGAGAGTGATGCTAGCCTGCGAGCCCACACTAGGGGCGAGGGTTAGTAGTTGATGCTAACCTGCGAGTCCACACTAGGGACGAGGGTTAGTAGTTGTTCAAACCTGCGAGCCCACACTAGGGGCGAGGGTTTGAGTATTCGATTTGGTTATCCGTTGTCATCGTGATATCGTATTTTCTTGTTCTTCTCCAACAGTTCATTTATGTGTAGTCAGTGTACAGATTCGTGTTTTATTCATTGCTTAGTTTTACTTATTTATTCTGGATTTTCTCTATGCATGATAAACTGTTAGAAAGGCTCATTTTTATGTATCTTGCTATCCTCTGAGGACCTGATGATCTCTTCAGGTTAGCCGAGTTTGAGTCAGGAGCAGATGAGAGGTTTGAGTCAGCAACAGACCGCAATGCTTACAGTTGAGGTCGCCTTGATTAGCAGGTTGTACTCAGTTAGTGTATTTCATGTAATTTTTTCTTTCCGTCTATTGGTAGTGGATTTGTGTCCACCGGACGTGACATTGCTTCTTGGAGATATTCAGTTATATATATTTTTGTCCAGTTTCATGTCTTATTCATTGATCTTGATTGTGATTCGATTATTCTGTGGATGAGATGTAGTTTACCATGAGATTCTAGATTGCCGTGACTTGTGTATATTAGACAGCGTACTACCGCCGACTCTGCGGCATAGGCTGGGTTTGGGCACGTTTCGCAGAAAACAACAGTAGACAACAGTGGTTGTAGGTCCGTAACCTCTCCATGTCACAGAGGACAAGTACCCAGCGTTCCTAATATTCTTCTGGTTAATAGTCCTCCCTTGAACCAAAAGCTAGATGCCTAGTAGATTTTTTTTTGAACTAATAGCATAAAACTTTATGGTAGGAATGTAATAACACAATATCAGAATGCCTTCAAGTCTATTTTAAAAGCTGTATAATCGACCAGCTGGCGCTTGAGGCCCTTGGTGAACGGATCTGCCAGGTTCTTCTGACTCCGAACATCAATTACTGTAATAACACCCCTCTTGATGAGATTATGTACTGCCATGTGCTTCAACCGCACAGTCCTCTTCTTCCCGTTGAAGAGGTTATTTGATGCCACCGCCGCAGTCGCCTTGTTGTCGTAGTATATCGATATCCCGGTATTTGTGCCCCAACCACTAAAAGATCATACATGAGCTCCCGAAGCCATTCTGCTTCCTCCGCTGTGGTATCAAGTGCAAAGAACTCAGATTCCATGGATGACCGCGAGAGCATAGTTTTCTTCTTCGATTTCCATAATATAGCAGCTCTACCCATTGTGAAAATGTATTCACCTGTGGACCTCTCGCACTCCACTTCTGAGCACCAACTGGCATCACTGAAGCCTTCCACTACCGACGGATCTTCGCTGTAGTGCAGTGCATATGTCTGAGTCTTCTTGAGATATCTCATAACCCGTTTCACAGCTTTCCAGTACTCAATGCCTGGGTTGTTCGTGAAATAACTCAGCATTCCCACAGCAAAAGCTATGTCAGGTCTTGTGGCAGTAGTAGCGTACATCAACCTCCCGATTATGCTTGCATACTCCAGTTGCCTGACGTTTTTCCCTAAATTAGGCTTCAGCTTCAGATCACACCTGTATGGCATATCGATCCCTGGAAGATCCTGATACCCGTAATGAGTGATCATCTTCTCAACATAATGAGATTGCGACAGCGCTAGTCCAGTGTCTGTCCGGATGATCTTGAGTCCCAAGATAACATCAGCATCCTCTAAGTCCTTCATACTGAACTTCGTCGAGAGAAACTTCTTCGTCTCCGTGACACAGCTTATATCCGTACCTAGGATTAGCATGTCATCCACGTATAGACAAACGATGACTCCTTTTCTGTCAGCAAACTTCGTATAGACACACTTGTTTGTTTCGCTGACCCTGTAGCCATTTGACCTTATGACTTTGTCAAACTTTTCATGCCACATTTTGGGAGCTTGCTTTAAACCGTACAGAGATTTCACCAACTTGCAGACTTTGTCTTTAAGACCTTTGACGACAAACCCTTCTGGCTGTTGCATGTAGATCTCTTCGGTCAGCTCTCCATTCAGGAATGTTGTTTTCATATCTATCTGATGTATCACCATCTTATGTATCACTGCGAGAGCAATCAACATTCTGATGGTGGTCATCCGAGCTACTGGAGCATACGTGTCAAAGTAGTCGATCCCCTGCTTCTGAGAAAACCCCTTTGCCACTAGCCTGGCCTTGAACTTGTCAATGGTTCCATCAGCTTTCATCTTCTTCTTGAAGATTCACTTGCATCCGATAGGTTTTGCTCCTTCAGGAAGATCAACCAACACCCAAGTGTTAATTGAGGTGATGGAATCAATTTTATTGTCAATCGCCTCCTTCCAGAAAACTGTGTCTCTGGTCTTCATCGTCTCATCATAGATAAGCGGATCTGCTTCCACATAATAGGTGACAAAGTCATTTCCGAAGTCCTTTGGCCTTCTCACACGCTTCGCTGACGGCTCAACGAGTTCTGGTTCAGACGTTGTTTCAACAACAACAACTTCATCTTAGACAACTGGCTCATTGAAGATCTCAGTCTCCTTTGCACCTTCATCATTCTTCGGAATATCCGTTAGAATAATGTTCTTGTACCTTACAAACTTGTCTTCAAAATATTCAGCATCACGAGATTCGATGATATGATTTGACTTAATAATAAGAAATCTCCGAGCATCACTCTTCTCGGCATACCCCAAGAAGATCGTCTTCGTACTCCTTGTCCCCAGCTTCTGAATCTTCAGATCTGGGAGCTTCACATAAGCCAGACACCCCCACACTCGAATGACATTCAAGTTAGGTCTGACTTTGAACCAGAGTTCATGAGGAGTTACGTCCGAAGTTGCATACGATACTCTAAAAAGTGGCCGTCAATGCAGCTTCTTCCAGTAGCATTTAGAAAGACCTGCAGTTAGCAGCATTGAATTCATCATTTCTGTCAACGTTCTATTCTTTCTCTCCGCTACTCCGTTAGATTGAGGAGAATACAGAGCAATAGTTTCATTGATGATTCCATGTTCTTTATAGAACGATGCGAATTCATGAGACCTATACTCTACATCTCGATCACTTCTGAGTAGTTGTAGATCGGTTTAACGTTCAGCTTCAGCCCTGAAGTCTCTGAACTACTCGAATGCTGCATCCTTCTACTTGAGAAGTCATGTGAACATGCACTTCGAGAAACACTTCGAACTGTCCTCTTTGGAGAATTGATAAAAGTCACAGATATCTGAGTGTACTAACTCCAGATGATCAGTACTTATTTCAATCGTCTAAGCAGCTTTCCAACAGTCTTGTATCCGTACAGACCTTAAAATTCTCCACCTCCTTACCCCCATATTCTGAAGATAAGATCCCGGTAAGACAGCTTGAGTCTGCTTCTGTCATAGAACAACTCTCAGTCCATTCAATAAAGTAACTTCATCTCCATCAGCAGAAGTTTGAACATCCCTTCAGCACCGAACATCTTTTCGAAGCATATTCCTCGCCAAGAAATTACCATCTGGCTAGTACGAATGTCCATCTTTCAAGTCTGTATCAGATAACAGACTTCCTGAGATCAGATCTTCGAAAATCTCTGGTACGTGTAACACGCATTCCAGTATCCTTGTCGGTGGTTCATAACCACTGTCTCGATCTTCAGATATTCTGCTAGGTACATGTTCACCATCGAGACCTTCATCATAACACGGCTCGTCCTTGGTGAACAGCTCCTTCGAGAGCACACGTGGTCAGATGCACTAGTGTCAGACCACTAGTCAGCTACCACGCTAGATAACTCAACCTGTGCAACAATAGCAACCAAGTTAAGTAATCAAAATAACCAAGTTTACCCATACCTGCTATTTTGGTTTGGGCTTGAATTTGTATTTACGCTTGTAGTAGCCCTTCTTGCCACAGTTGAAGCAAGTCACGAGGGACTTGGACTTATGTTGCTTTGAACGAAGGACCGTTCACTTTCAAATTAGTGGAGTCCTTCTTTTTGTGATGAGAAGCCACATGCTTCCCCTTGAACTCTCTTGTCTGCACCAAGTTAGCCTTAGCCAGTTGTTTGAACAGAGAGTCCATCTTCTGTTGAGATCGCATTTCATCCTCAACGTGGATCTCTTGTAGAAGATCTTCCAAGCTAATGTACAGCTTCTTTTGATGCATTCTAGCATAGAAGTTGCTCCAACCAGCAAGAAGTTTCGAGACTATCCCTCCAACGACAAACTTGTCGACGAGGGGCATTTCTCGTCATCTAACTTCTGGTACAACTTCAGGAATTCCTTCACTTGAGGTAGCATCGCCATCTCGTCTTCGAAGAGCCACTTGTGGTACTTCTCGACGATGAAGATTTTGGACATGTTCTCATCATCTTCATATAGCTTGCCCAAAGAATCCCAGATCTCTTTGGCCTTTACCTTCTTGGAATATGACTCTGCCAAAGAGTCTTCTATAGAATTGATAATCAGCAGTATACAAATGCTGTTTTCTCTCTTCCATTTATTCTGCTTGACGAGTGCAGCAGAAATAGCATCGACAGTTCCTCCTTCTGGAATCGTCGGTTCATTCTCAATCAACACATGGTCTACATCCACAAGTTAAAGATTAAGGGTGACCTTCCTCTTCCAGATTTGGAAATATTCTCCGTCGAATTTCTCCAACTTGTTAAAGCTGGTATCGATGAGAGAAGTACGAGAGTTCTCCATCTACAAGGATCTTGCTTTGAGATTGTTAGTCCCGGGGCTTGATCAAAGATGATAGACTCGATGTCGAGATCAGAGGTTCAACAAACGTTCACCTTCTGATATTTCTCGAGATCCAAGAGGAACACTATAATATGAATCTGATTACAAAAGCAATAATAATCAGAAAATAAATCTCATGTTCTTCCTCACAATCGCAGTTGCTGACGGACAGAACTGAGTTACAACTCAGATAAAGGAGAAGAAAGAAGAAAAAAGAAGAGGAAAGGCTATTGCTGGGGTGATTAAGATCACCGTTGCTCAAAGCAAGATTCGTCCCACCACGATCTGCTTCCAGGAACCAGCAAGTTCACGAAAACTTATGGAACGCTCGTAAGTCAATATTTGAGACTTGAACGGGCTTCCTGGACTTTACGAACTCCCTTAACTCTCTTCTTGGTGCATCTTTCAAAGGAGGCCAATGGGCTCTATTTATATAGTGGAGTTGAGACTTCACCTCTTCTCCTATCCGATGTGGGACTAAAATACCAATACTCAAAAATAGAGTTTGATATTTTAGTTCATCCCACAATCAGCATAGAAGTGTGACAGTCCATGCCTACCCCCCGAACACTCCCGTGCATGTACGAGACATCCTGGAGTCCGTATCCGAGTCCGAGTCCGCACAACAAAAATCAACTTATATCTTTGTTAGAATTAATCATTTTTCCTTCTAGAAAAATAATCCCACATGGCACAAACTTGTGCCCACTACACCTCATGTGCATACCTCAACACAAGCAATGCATTATATTGAGATACTCATCATTTGGTGTAGCCGATGTGGGACTATCGTTTCTAGTCCAAAGGCAAAAACACCAACAGTACACTTCCTTGTATAGATGTAACTCTTTGAAAGTGTGAAAGTGACACTTACATCATGATGAGTTACAGGGCACTTGCAGCAAGTGACACTTTCCAAAATGTATTTGGATAGAGTACTTTTTGTCTGCTACAAGTGGAAGGAAAATGGGTTTGGTGTTTGGATGGTTGTTGTAAGTGGAAAAAAAAGTAGTTCGGTTGTTTGGATTGTTGAAAGTGAAAGTTTTTTTCGAGATGTGGTAAACTTAGGTATTGTTACCCCCAATATTTTTTGTGTGTATAGATTAAAAATTAAACTAATTTAACAAGTTTATATAAGTTTCCAGAAAAATCTACACTGTCATTTTTGTTAAGGACGTTTCAAAAAAATCTAAACTGCCATAATTAACCTACAGAATTTCCTAGAACCAAAATTCATTAATTGCCATAATTAATATTTAACTAAATCAGCCACAAATAAATGTTCCTTTCCACAAATAAATATTAATCTAATTTAACAACTTTGATATAAATAACAATATTATTATTATTATTATTATTATTATTATTATTATTATTATTATTATTATTATTATTATTATTATTATTATACTTTGATATTATAATTATTTTACTAACAAATTGAATGGACAAAAATTAAACTTAATTAATCAAACAAATATGTAATACATATCTCCCTGTACTTATCTCTCTCTATCCACTTCTCAACTTCCTAAAACAAATATCTAATCTCTCTCTCGGAGCAGTTTCCTTCTTCCCAAAACAAATATCTCTAATATCTCTCTCTCTCTCTCTCTCTCTCTCTCTCTCTCTCTCTCTCTCTCTCTCTCCCTCTCTCTCTCGGAGCAAACAAAATTAGGATTTTCTTCTTGTCGAGCCGCTGTTGGCTTTTCCGGAGCGCCGGATCATAAGCGAGGGAGGAGCAGATCTGTGTGCGGCAGCGCTCTCCTCGACTGTCGGGCGTCCACCGCTGCTCCTCCGGAAGCCGCCTTCAGTGACAACGCCGCGCTGCAGACCCGCTGGCTCGAAGGAGACGACCAACGACTCGGCCTCCTCAACTCTGCCAGGTAGCCAACGACTGAGCCTCCTCTCCCAGGCGCTGGAGGTGCTCGAGTTGGGTGGTATGGCTACAACCGACACTACAGTGCATTTGCAGCACACCTCCGGGACTTTTTTGATGCAAGTGAGGAGAATGCAAAAAGGGGGGACAGCAACTTGCGGGTGTCAGAATGTATGCACTTGCTTTGCAGTTGCAACGCTCACCCAAACGCAAAAGCTGTATTTTTCACCGAGCAGTTGCAGTAAAAGTGAGCACTTTCTGTATACTTGCTGCTAACCAAACAGCCCTTGGGATCCAGTTATGCCTGGTACTTTTTTGTTTGTATTACTTTGTTGCTACAATCAAAAGAGTTTAATTTATATCAGATTTTTGTTTCTATTAGAATGGATTTATCAAAATAAACTTGTAGAGCAAAGTTTCTAGAATTCTAGCCATCCAATATTATATTCATCCATTTGAAAGTAGAGTTGCGATCATTTCATTAAGAAATTCCAAATGCCTCACCTCAAGATGAGCATCAGGGGTATATGGTAGTGACTATGGGTCATGGATTTGATTCAAAAATATTAAATAAAAGTTGATATTTCTCATACTAGTGACACTATTGTTTGCAAAAACAAAATTTGTTTTATTCCAAACTTGTAAAAGAGTACAAAGTACAATAAATTCTGGGGAAGTACAACTTTAGGAATCTGATCAGAAGACGATCACTTTATCCCTTGGACTATGTGAACTTGAAGACTGTAGCCTCTAGAGAACGCAGCAGCAATTTTGCAAGAGTTTTTGATCTCTCTTCGTCTGTGTGTCCCTGTGATAATGATTGGAAACTCAATTTATAGTGTTCTTGAAATAACTATTTTAGCAGTTACTCTGATGGTGCGCGGAGCTGGACTGCGCCACATTGAGTTGCACCAACCTCCTATTGCGCCAACTTTTATTCAGTTGTCAGTCGTGTACTAACTATATTTAGATGTGTGGCAACATATGATTGAGATACGCGTAGTCGTGTACAGGATAGTAGACACGTCTTGAGAGATTAGTGGCATGTGCGTCACGTCATCCTGCTATAGAATGTAAGTTGTCTCAACTTTATCAGGTTGCGCAAGCTTCGGTCAACAAATCAAACTGTGCTTGATTTGAGCTGTGCCTACACACGTGGCAACTTCTGAACAAAAGTCATTCAGGTTGCGCCTAGGTGCAACTAAGGATTTTGTTTAGATTGCGCCTGGGCGCAACTCACGAAGTGTACAGGACAGCTGCCCACCAACTTCTCTTGAGCGGCACAATTCACGGGATTCGAAGAGATTTTCTTCGTTCACTGTTGTGTCAGTCGTCAGTATTGTCAGGTAATGATGACCATTAAGTGTCAGATGCCACGTAGATTTTGGTGCAAAAAGATTAGGCGCAGTCTGATATCGGGCGCAATCTGATCAGTGGCGCAGTCTGTTCTCTGAGCTTTATATCAGTGGCGCAACTTGATTTTTGAGGCACAACTTGATCATTGATCAGTATATTCAAGGCGCAACTTGATTTTTAGGCTCTACAAGACCCCCTTCAAAGTTTTCAAAACTTAAAAAATATTGCAAAGTTTTGGAATACTTTAAATTTAGAAAAGTTTTGACTAAGTCAGGTTGCGCCGGTCAATGCTCGGTCATCATGATTAAATACCTTTCTCGAAAATACTCAATCCGCTCTTCGTCTTTCGGAGTTTCATTGATTACTTTCAGTTTTCCGTGAAGAAGAAGAATACGAAGAGTCAATTTGTTGATATATATATGTAGTAGTTGATCTCTGTGCTTTGTTCTTCACTTCTGTTCTTCAATGGCCCCCAAGAAGAAAGAGATGGAGACCAATTCTGACACTACAATCAAGTCTCTTGAAGCAGGACATGATGTTGTGCCTACAACTTTTTTGTTGGAGGCTGACCCAACTTTGAGGGCAGTGAACTTTTTGAACTGTTTCCGTTTAACCCCGTCAGTCTTCAATCGCTCGAATGGCGGATCATCCTCTGAGAAGCACGTCAATTCAGAGGGATTTCTTAACCTGATGCGCCGCTCGGGGATCCGCACCATGCAAGAATTGGACGCCGCCCTTCGTCAGACTGATGAAGGCAAGGACAAGAAATAATGTTCTAGGCAGAACAACTTTTTATTTTTATATCCTTGACTGTAGGGGTCTATCCATCTTTATGCAATGAAACCTAGAATTTTTGATTTTGTGTTGCTGTGATTTCGAATGGTGCTCATGGACATATTCTTTTAGCTAATTCTTCATTTTACTGTTTCTTCTGAAGAACACGTGGCAGTCGTTACACGATTTTAGATGCCCATTTTTAGTTCTTTCCAAAAATAGGATCCTAGAACGACGCACCCACCTCATCTTTAACCTCTTTAAAAAGGATATCCAGAAATAAAAGAATCATTCATATTCTCTCAAAACAAATGTCTTCCCACAAGGTTTCACTTGCGCCACTTCATTCTGATATTATTTGCTTGCATGCTGTATCTTCAAAAATTGGTAAGTCTCGTCGAAGAATCAAAAGTATGAATATTCTTCTTTCGTACCACTTCTGGAGACAAGTATTGATCTGCATGTTGTAGACACTATTGATATGCGCTAACTATTTTTGAGAATAGGCGCACACTGTGGTCCAGTGTTTAGCACTGATCAGAGGCGTGTATTGCTGACATACACTTGTTTGATCAGTGCTTAATGCTGATATGCGCCTGTTTGTAGGCGAAATGCTGATGTGCGCCTGTTTGTAGGCGCATTGCTGATGTGCGCCTGTTTGTAGACGCATATTGATGTGCGCCTATTGTAAACGTAATGCTGATGTACGTCTGTTTGTAGGCGCATTGCTGATGTGTGCCTGTTTGTAGATGCAATGTTGATGTGTGCCTCTTTGTAGGCGCATACTGCTGATGAGCACCTATTTGTAGACGTATTGCTGATGTGCGCCTGTTTGTAGGCGTAATGCTGATGTGCATCTGTTTGTAGATGCATTGCTGATGTGTGCCTGTTTGTAGGCGCAATGTTGATGTATTTCTGCTAACTTCTCCTGTTTTATTGATATTTGTAGGGACTTGGTTAGCGAGCTTCTTCAGAACTGGCATTGGTGATTTGGATGTTGCAGAGAGCATTCTTCTGACACCCACATCAGACAGCTCATATGGTTCGGATACTCAAATCAGACAGCTCAGGACTCTTCATGTTAAGAAGGGTCTTCCTCAGATGGTAGGGAGAGCCTATACACATGAGAGTTGTATGGTGAAGACGCAGAACTAGGAATTGTATCACAAGGGTGATCTCGTTCCTAGTTCCCTTGGCGGGCTGTCTTCTCTCCACCAGTTGTATTGACAGCAACTCATCTTTGGGCTGCTGCACTCTGTGGTTCTCCTCTCATTTTTCTCAGAGAGAAGACTAGAGTTAATTCCATGGTCTGGCTCATTGCTTCAGGTCGAGACGACAAGGAATTGCCACCAACAAATAAGAAGATCCAAAGATGTAATAGACCTTCATTATCGATGGGAAGATCCAAAGATGTAATAGACCTTCATTAGAATAAAAATCCAAGATATAATAGATTTCCATCAAGATGTATCTATGTTTTTAAAGAAGGAATAAAGAAATAATTGTCTTATTATTCTCTTCTTTTTTATAATTTGATTTTGCTATGCTGTCATAGATAACAGAATCCAGAGAGGATTACGAATGTGACAAGTTGTTTTGATGTGGATATTTGAAATTCAAGTTCGTAAAAGACATGACCTTTCATTATGATGAATGAATGGATTTCAATTTTCGAAGAAGAAAGCGAATGAATCAAGCACGTCAGTTTCGAAGAAGGAAAGATGAAGAGTCGGTTAGGAATGAACCGTTAGAAATGAACAAACAGTTGTGCCTCTTTCCAAAAGTCACATCAATTCTCAAGGCTGATTACTTAATTGTTCTGCCTATAAATATTGTCAATCTCTTTTCTTCCTGTGCAAAAAAAAAATGTCTTCCAAAGACTTGATCGCTCTAAAGACTTAAGAAGAAATCAAGACTTCTCCTGCTGAGCCTCCAGTGCCTTCTCAAAAAGAAAGGGGCGAAGGCTCAACTGTTCCTCCTGCACCAGGACAGGATTTGATCTCCAAATTAGTGGAGCCTGGAAAAACTGTCGAAGAAGAGGCATTGAGGATGGCTATTTGTGAGTTCTTGGTACGTTCAAACAATGAGATGTTTGAACGATTGGCGAACTTTGTATTTAATCAGAAAGGGTCAGGGCCTCCTCCTCGTCCTTAATATCATGTAATTCCATTCTGCTTTTGAATAAAAATGAACTTTTATTTACATCATGTCTCTGAAAATAAAGTACATTTTGTCTTTATACATAATATTTCTTGAGAAATTTGTCATTGATGGGCATCATAGCAACTCTGCCATCCATATCTGTTAATTGATAGGCTCCATTGGAGAAGACTTTATTTATCACATACGGTCCTTCCCATTTTGCCTCGAACTTGCCTTTGCTCATATGTGTCATAGTCATAGGACGTCTGACTGTAAGAACCAACTCGCCTTCTTGAAATGTTCGCACTCTGACTTTACGATTGAAAGCTTTTAAAATCTGGACCTGATAAAGTTCGATATGTTGTTGAGCTAATTACCTTTTCTCGTCGAGCGCCTCCAATTCCTGAAGCCGAACACGATCATTATTATCTGTAGTAAGCTCATTAGCAATCGCGATTCTCAATGATGGAATTTGAATTTCCAAAGGTAGAACAGCTTCACATCCATATACCAGAGAAAAAGGTGTGCAACCTGTGGGGTTACGGACAGTAGTGTGATATGTCCATAGACATTCTCCAAGTTTATAACTCCAACTGTGTTTGTTAATAGAGACAAACTTTTTAAGGAGTTTGATAATGGTCTTGTTGAATGCTTCAGCCAACCCGTTAGCCGCATGATTATAGGCTATAGAAGCGACATTATTGATTCTGTTGTCATCACAGAACCTATTAAACTTCTGGCTGATGAATTGTGGCCCATTATCATGAATGATTCGGCGAGGGACACCAAATCTATATATCACATGATGTTTGATAAAAATTGATAACGCTACTAGTCTTTACTTCAGCCAAAGGTATAGCTTCTGTCCACTTGGAGAAATAATCGGTTATAGCCAAGATGAACCGATATCCTTTAGATGAAGGAGGATTGATAGGGCCAATTATATCCATACCCCAAGCTTCAAAAGGCCATGAGGCTGCAGTTGGATGAAGAAATTCTGACGGTTGGTAAATAAAATCTGCATGAATTTGACATGCACGACATTTTCTTGCATAATCAATAGCATCTGATACCATAGAGGGCCAGTAGTAGCCCATACGTCGGATACGACCCTGTAGTTTAGGACCAGGTTGATGTGCTCCACAAATGCCATCATGAGCTTCACATAATATCTGCTTTGCTTCATCACTGGCGAGACACCTCAAGAGTAATCCATCAAAAGTTCTTCGATATAGTGTCTTAGTAGTATGAATAGAATCAAAGTGATCGACAACGGATACTTGTAGCTTCTTTAGGATCTTCTGGCAAAATGTCATGCACTGCAAAATCAATGAAAGGTACTCTCCAATCCTCACTAAGGACATTGACTTCAGTTAGGTTGCTGAATTCAATGTTGTGGTTGTTTTCAACACAAAATAATTCTCTATTAGAGATAACAACCATCTGTTGTCTTTTGACTGGAACTGCCAATACCGTAGCTAGATTAGCTAAGGCATCAGCTTCTGTATTGTATGCCCGACGTACATGTTCGATGAAAAATCCTTCAAATGAAGAAGCTATCCTGGTTGCCGCTTCATGGTATGGTACTAGATCCTGATGTCGGACTTCATATATGCCTCTAACCTGATTAACAATCAGCTTAGAGTCACCATATACTTCAAGATATTCAATACTCAATTGTTTTGCCAATTAAAGTCCAATGAGCAAGGTATTGTATTCTGCCACATTGTTGGAGCATGATTCATCTAAAGAATAGGCCCTTTGAATAGTTAATCCATCGGATGAAACAAGAACAATTCCTACTCCAGCCACAAGGGTACCTCCAGGTCCAATTCTAGAAGCTCCATCAAAGAACAACCTCCAGGTAGAAAATTCTTCTGAGATCATATTTGATTCAAATGTTTGTCCGGAATCTCATCATAGAGTTTAGATGTCTCAGGGACAGGATGAGCTGCTAAGAAATCTGCAAGTGCTTGGCCTTTCATAGACTTTGAGGAACATAAACCACATCATATTGTGCTAATAATATGGCCCACGTAGCAAGCCTAGAATTGAGTGTACTTGGCTTCTTTATTAAGACTCGAAGAGGATTGACTCGGGATATGACATGAATAGTTTGGCCTATGATGTAATGCCTTGTCTTCTGAACAACAAACATTAAGGCTAAACATTCTTTTTCTACCGGACTATAACGATGTTTAGTTCCAATCATCGTTCGGCTAAGATAGTAGATGGCTTGCTCATGGCCTTCCTTGTTCTTCTGAGCCAGCAAAGCTCCCAATAAATGATCCATTGCCCGGACATACATTAAGAAGGGTATTCCTGAGATCGGTGGTACAAGAATCGGTGGGCTCATTAAATACCGCTTTATGTCATCAAATGCTCGTTGACATTCTTCCGTCCAAACGAAAGATACACCTTTCTTCATCAATTGAGTAAATGGTTTGCAACGTCCAGATAAATTTGAAATGAACCGCCTGATGTACGTAAGTCGACCTTGGAATCCTCGTAGCTCTTTTAGGTTGTGTGGAGGACGCATCTCTTGAATGACTTTGATTTTCTCGGGATCAACGTGTATACCCTTAGAGGTAATGACGAAGCCGAGAAACTTACCACTAGAGACACCCAAGAAAGACTTAGTGGGGTTCATTTTGAGTTGATGCTAGCGCATTAGATTGAAGATAGTTCTTAAATCTTGAATGTGATCTTCTTTGAGATGACTTTGACAGCAATATCGTCAACATAGCATTCGACAGTCTTTCGCAAATGATCTCGAAAGATAGTACTCATAGCCCGCTAGTAAGTTGCACCTGCGTTCTTAAGACCAAACGGCATGACCGTATAACAGTACACACCCCGAGGAGTACGAAACGAAGTATATTTTTTATCTTCAGGATCCATCTGGATTTGATTATATCCAAAAAACCCATCCATGAAAGAAATTCGTTCGAATCCACATGTATTGTCGATCATAACATCAGTAATTGGGAGAAGGAATTCGTCTTTTGGGCAAGCATCATTGAGATCCCGAAAGTCTATGCAAACTCGAACCTTTCCGGTCTTCTTCAGGACTGGGACGACGTTGGCTACCCAGTCAGGATGTTGTTCTTCTTTGATAAACCTTAAGCTATAAGCTTTTTGACTTCATCATCAATTGCATCCATCATTTCAGGCTTGAATTGCCGTTGTTGTTGCTTGACCGGTTTGGCATTCGGCAAAATGTTAAGCTTGTAAGTTGCAATTTGAGGATCTAATCCCGGCATATCTTCGTAACTCCAGGCGAAGACGTCAATGTTTTTCACGAATAAGGTGAATTAATTCTTGTTTATCATCCTCTGGGAGGCTCTTGCTAATGAAGATTGGTCGTGATGCACCTTTCTCTGCAATATCAATTTGGACCAGTTGATCCTCAGTAGGGTGGTTCTCGTTGTTCAAAACGAAGTTTCCACTGATTGTCCATCCTTTGTGCCCAAGGGTCCATTTCAGTAGCTTCTTCAATGTCACTTTCGTTATCTTCTGAGAATTCGGCGGACACCATGTTAGAAGATACCGTCACCTTATGAACATGACCGATGCTGGTATCAGAATCCCATAAGATAGAATCAGAAGAGTTCGAATGTTCTTCTTCATCAGATTCAGAAGGTTCTGGAGTTGGAAGTGGTGACGTATAACCTAGTCCTTATTTCGTTTTACTGTGGTATTGTTGTGATTTTCTTTTTGGAACAGCAATACGAAGAGGGGTTCGCCTTCCTTTACCTTTGTTGAGACATGTTCTGAAATCATAGCCCATTTTATGGATGATGGCTTTGGATTGTGGACTATAGCGTCGTAATTGTAGCCTTCCTGTATCATCTCTATTATCATTATAGAGCATGATTTTTGGTTCTTCTCTTTTGTTGAAGAATATAGGCTTTTCATCTTTCTTTCGAGACGGTACTAAGAAGTACGACTCTTGTATTGAATCCAGTGATACCACATTTCGTCGAGATGATATGACTTCTATTGTAAGTGGTTTAAAGCTATCTAGCATATCCAGATAACACTGAGTATAGTAAAAGACATCAGTATACTGCAAATGAGATGCTTTATTGATTTTTACACCATCATTTACAACAGGGACTTTAGCCTTAGCAGGCTTAGTCAAATTGATGACAAGAAGGGGAGAAGAAGAACGAGAAGGAGGAGGGAGCTTCTTGCGATGAAGATCGATTACAAGCGGCTCAGAAGAGGTGAGCTCTCTTTGTTCCTGACTATCACCTTTAGGTCGCTTCTCATGGGAAGGTAGATAGATAGTCAGTGGTTTGGAAGACTGAGGACAGGAGGTACGTCCTTTGACTGGAATCACCAGAGTATCATTAGGTATACTCTTCTGTTCTTCATCTGTGTCCACTGCTAGTACCACCTTCATGAATTCCTCTTTGTAGATACGAGAATCGTTGCAGTATGCTTCAACTCCTTTGAAAGGATTCAGATCTGCAACCTCTTTTTGGACTTCTCCATTACCATCCACATATTTGAAACATTGGTGGAGCGTAGAGGGTACAATAATGTGTTCATGGAGGAATGGCCTTCCCAATAAAGTATTGTATGAGCCATGATTGTCAATAACATAGAAAGTTACCTTTGTACGAAGATTGTCAATTTGAAGTTTTAGTCGTATCTTCCCCAAAGGTTCACTTCTTCCTTGATTGAATCCCAGGATGGTAGTGATAGTTGTAGAAAGATTATGTACTGGAATTTTCAAAGCGTCCAATAAGGACTTTGGCATGATGCTAAGTGCAAAACCCGGGATCAATCAGAATATGGTCGACTTTCATGGTGTCCACATACCCCGTGAAATAAAGAGGATGATCATGACGATTGTCTTCTAACAACATGTCATCTTGTGTAAAAGTGATATTGGGCATTAATTCAAATACACTATGACAATATGCACAGCTGACTGGCTCCTTTTTGGGCTTCTTGAGAAGAGTTAAACAAGTGTCAGCCTGCATCAAGGCTTCACTTAACGTCTCACGAGTTTCTTTTGAGAGACGTAAAAGTTCAAAGATTGACAATCTTGCTGGAGTATTGGCCAATTGAGCCAATATGTCAAAATTTGTAAGGCTTTTCAAGTCCAAGAGATGATGACTTCTTCAATGCTTTATCAAAGCGAACAGGTTGCTTTCCCTTGTCTGCTGATATTGGTTTAGGAGGAGATGGCTCGACCACTGGCAAGGATGTAGACGGTGTATCTTCTGCAGGAGAAGATAATGGAGGAAGAGCATCCGGGGATGGAGCAGGATTCTCTTGATTTTTGGAATACTCCCGAAGATAGGCTTTTCCAGATCTAGTGCCCATTAGGATTTCTTCTTCTGTTAATGGTTCAAAGGATACCATATTACAGTTCTTGGATTTAGACTTGGAATGCTTCTTTTGCTTAGAAGAGGAAGGCGTTTCAAATTCTGCCACCAGATCTGGATGAATCCATATAATCTCTCCTCTGTCAGTTGATATCGGAACAAGACCTTCATTTTGAGGAGGCGGGATATTCATAATTTCCAGAGTAGTCCTTGAAATGGGGACAGCACCATCTTGTACGAGTTGTGGTGGAAAATTACCGAATTGGAGAGAAACCACATTAGCAGTTACCGTTTTCTCATCCTGCTGTAGAGTAATTGCTCCAGAGTTGACCAACTCCTGGATTTTACCCTTGAGCACATAACATGCTCTGGTTGGATGCCCTATGAATCTGTGATAAACACAGTATTTAGGGTGATCAGTTTTACCAACTTCTTCTGGTCGCTTTGCCTCTGGAAGTTGAAGCTTATTACTTTTGATCAAGCAATCGAAGATGCTTAAAGTATCATCTCGTCGAAAGAATACTCTTCTTTTGGACGACTTGACTTTTGCAGTGGTGCTGATGGGGTGGATGTCGTCTGAGTAACATTGACAGCCAAAGACTCTTTGCCTTTGAGATTGATGGCCAATGTTTCTTTATTCTTGCAGTTATTCTGGCAATTACTACCCCCAGGTGTAGAATGTTCATCTTGGTTAGGATGAGTCATCTGGACTCCTAACTGCTTGAACTTTTCGGCACTCACTTCTGCCGCCTTTGCATTAACAATGAAAGAAGGCCAATCCTGGAATTGTGTAGATCCCGTCCACATACTGATAATAGGCAACAAGTTTGATTTGCAAGTGTCTATTGTTACAGCAGATGGAGTACCTAAAGGCATTTTGAGTGCCTCTCGACAGAATCTTTCAATAAAACTCTCTATGGATTCATTATGCCTCTGTTTAATTTTAATGAGGGCAGACATTGTTATGTCATTGACTCCCTCATAAAATCGTTCCAAGAACATTTGCTTGAAACCAGCAAAAGAAGTGATACAGCCATCAGGTAGGCTACGATACCAGTCATATGCTGTACTGGCTAAACAACCGACGAACACCCTAGTAAGGAGAGTATCATTTGGCTGTAATTGATCAGTCATCACTTCGAAATGATTGATGTACTGAATTGGAGAAGTGCTACCATCAAACAACATAATGGTTGGGAGCTTATATTTAGGAGGAAATGGAACTTCCTTCCACTCTGTAGGATATGGTTGCTTTATGCCCAATCTTTGTAGGCCAGCCTTCTGCTTGAAGGCCTCAAACTGAGTGCGCAGAACTTTCACAGCTTCATTTGCATCCCCTAATGTTTGGGAATTGGTAGGCTGGTTAGAAGTGTTGGGAGGAGGAACAGCATGGTAATTACCACCCCCAGCACCAGACTGACTTGGATCAACTTGAGTTGGCACAGAAGCAACCTGAGGGGCTGGTACCCCCAGACTAACAGGTACAAAAGATGCTATAAGCTCAGGATTTGTAACAGGGTTTACAATCGTAGGCACTGTATGTTGAGCCACCATTATGGTGTGCATGCTTGCAACCATTTCTGCCATGGTTTTCAATTTGTCTTCTAATATAACAATTCGTTGCTCTTGGCTGGTTGACATAGAGGCATCTTGATCTTCCGTAATGGTATACGCTGTCACTTCTCTTGCTGCTATTGATGAGATAGTTTGTTCAAAACTTTCACTATCTGCATCAAACTCCAAAAGGGAGTCCTCTCCCACATGAGTGATAGGGAGATCTTCTTGATTAAAGATACCTTGGATCAAATGACGATTTCTCGATCTAGTGTATTGAAAGACACCTTCATTGGATGCATGGATCCGGTCTAAGTATTGTTGACTGGGATTACGGGATGCATTACGTCTTGGACGTTTCCCACCCCCAGTGCCTTGAGAAGTCATGTGAACAGAAGCATATAATAGTTCATCTTCGTCTTCTATTATATGTTTAGGAGTTGAAGCATAGTTCAGACGATCGAACACAGATCGTCGAGCCGATTGGCAACAACAGTTGATGACAACTTCATGTAGGCAGTGGCAATTTGAAACACGATTTGGAGGTGAGGAAAACATTCCCATAGTCTCCCACCTTTGTGTAAGATGTTGTCGGAGATCAGTTACAACCACAAGATGAGAAGAAGTCAGAGGAACATATTCCTTAATAATGTTAGGAACATGTCTCCTATTCTTCAGGAGTTTAGTTCCTTGAGTGTACAAAGATGTACTCAACTCATTAGCATAGGTAGATGGGTCTTTCTTTTCAAACTTTGACTTTTGGTGCAGACTGGCCTTTGGCATAGGGTTCTTGCATTTTGCCAAAGTTGATATTGGTTGACGCCTATTGAGATAAGCGCGTAAATCTAAAAAATTTGTTTCCGGTGTCTCTGTTTGTGATACCTTTAATTTTCCTTGCTTGGATCTTGAAATTTGCAAGGTAGGAAGGTCTTGACCAAACCCCATAGGGGTAGGTAAGATACCTCTCTGATCAGTATTCTTTCCGGTATCAGAGATTCGAGGACCTCTGTTTACAGGAATAGAATCTGATACATCTTCCTCTGAGTGATAGACCAGAAAAGTTTGAGGAAAGACCAAAGGGTGCTTTCCTTTGTTTTAAATAGGGTTAGCTAAGAAGCGTTTCCCTTTGTTCTGTTGTGTGGTCATTTTAGGCATAGATTGTGCCAATTGAGAAAATGTCATAGGACTTTTTCCTTTGTTCTGTCTAGTATTGGCACTAGGACATGAATTCTCTAAGTTCAGAACTTGAGAATTGGAAGAGAGAATAGCCAAAAGACTAGTTTCCTTGAGTTGCGCCGGAGTAGCAGATTGCTTGGGTTGCACCAAAGTCCTACGGACTACTGGTGGCGCCTTGGCAGCAACATTGGTAGATTGTGCCTTGACAGTAGCTTGAACTGACTGTGCCTTGGCAGCAAAGATAGTAGTAGGCTGCGCATGGGCAGCAGAGTGAGCAGATTGTGCCCTAGCAACAGAAATAGGCTCTACTGCAGCCACTGAGGCGGATTGTGCCTTGGTCATTGAGCACTCAAGTTGCGCCTGGGCAACAGCGACTGTGGGAGATTTAGGAGTCCACACAGTCCTATTTTTGGCGATAGCCACAGTGCGCTTGTTGCCCTTGGTGTTGATCATATTCTCATAGGCTGTCTGGTTGACTTGAACAACCAGGATCTTCTGCGTCTTGCCGATCGACGCAATGTCACATTGAGTTGTCACTTTCTCGTCGGAGGAGAAAGTCGTCCCCAGCAGAGTCGCCATTTTGTTTGCAAAACAAAATTTATTTTATTCCAAAATTGTAAAAGAGTACAAAGTACAATGAATTCTGGAAAAGTACAACTTTAGGAATCTGATCAGAAGACGATCACTTTATCCCTTAGACTATGTGAACTTGAAGACTGTAGCCTCTAGAGAACGCAGCAGCAATTTTGCAAGAGTTTTTGATCTCTCTCCGTCCGTGTGTCCCTGTGATAATGATTGGAAACTCTATTTATAGAGTTCTTGAAATAACTGTTTTAGCAGTTACTCTGATGGTACACGAAGCTGGACTGCGCCACATTGAGTTGCGCCAACCTTCTGTTGCGCCAACTTTCATTCAGTTGTCAGTCGTGTACTAACTGTATTTAGACGTGTGGCATCATATGATTGAGATGCGCGTGGTCGTGTACAGGATAGTAGACACGTCTTGAGAGATTAGTGGCATGTGCGCCACGTCATCCTGCTTTAGAATGTAAGTTGTCTCAACTTTATCAGGTTGCGCAAGCTTCGGTCAACAAGTCAATCTGCGCTTGATTTGAGCTGCGCCTACACATGTGGCAGCTTCTGAGCAAAAGTCATTCAGGTTGCGCCTAGGCGCAACTAAGGATTTTGTTTAGATTGTACCTGGGCGCAACTCACGAAGTGTACAGGACAACTGTCCACCAACTTCTCTTGAGCGGCACAATTCACGGGATTCGAAGAGATTTTCCTCGTTCACTGTTGTGTCAGTCGTCAGTATTATCAGGTAATGATGACCATTAAGTGTCAGATGCCACGTAGATTTCGGCGCAAAAAGATTGGGCGCAGTCTGATATTGGGCGCAATCTGATCAGTGGCGCAGTCTGTTCTCTGAGCTTTATATCAGTGGCGCAACTTGATTTTTGAGGCGCAACTTGATCACTGATCAGTATATTCAAGGCGTAACTTAATTTTTAGGCTCTACAACTATATACCTCTAAAAAATTTATTCCTCTCTGTCCCTCCGCCGTGTGGCACTTTCTTATTAACCAAAGTAAATAGAAAAGAAAATTGGAGGAAGACATGAGCGAATAGGAAAGGGCCACCTGGCAGAGGGACATGGAGAAATGGGATTTTGGAGATGCATAATATATTTTCCTTCTCATACTATACTTTTGAGAGGTGGTTGTTCTCGAAAGTTATTGTTAGGTTATCATTGATATCATATAATTATTATAAAAGAATATTGGAAACTAAATGCGAAAACTATTCTTCCAAACAAAGAGATCGCGAGAGGACCGAAAAAGACGGAGAAAACTAAATTGTCAAAAATCATATAAGAGCCATACGCAAACATGCATCAATTTTGACGTGGAAAGCCCTTGCAAAAAAATCACGGGACGATCGGAGTCCAATTCTGAAAAACATTCATTAATAAAACAAGAAGATACACACTCCTTACAAACTTCTCACAAATTCATACCGGATCACCACAACTATTTGGACGATGAAAATAGATTACATACTCCGAAGAACAAGAGACAACGGAAAATTTTATCCAAAATATTATCTGCTTTGAACAGCCTTCAATCCCTTCTCTCTTCTCCTAAAGTTGCAAATTTGATCTCTCTTGTAGATTGATGATCGAGATAGATAGATTGATAGTTTTTGGGGTTAGAAAATACCTACATACACCCCAACAAAATCGCAATAAATATGGACCATTTGATGAGATCCAACAGTGTAGATAAAATATTCAAATCGGGTTCAACCCGACGACATCGAACTCGGGTCGAGTTCGGTCTGACCTGACCAAACTCGGACCAAATTCGGTAAGCCTAGGCCTGGTTGGTAGATATGATCGAATTCGGTCAACCTAGACCAGGTTGATTCTGCTTAGATATGATCGAATTCGGTTGGGCCGAATTCTGTCTGTACTTGACATAACTCCTGTCTTCAGCTCCCCAAGATTCTTCGACACAAGGATGACGTACGTCGCACCCCTCGATCTTCTCCGACACATGGATGATACTTCACACTCTGCAGTATTCTCCATATAGATTGGGAACCCCATCCAACTCCAACAAAAAAAATAATTTTAAAAATAGTTTTTTTTTTTCTTTATGTTTTCAAAAGCTGTCCTGATGTGAATTAACTTCTAAACAATTAGCATAAGCTAATGCCAGTTATTTAAAAAAAAATAAAATAAACAAAAGCAGTCCAATATAAATTCTCTCGAATCCAAATTGAGTATAATGTAGTTCTTAAATCTTATCTTTTGAATCTAACTCCCAAAAGTGTGTACTTATTGACTATTGCATAAACGTGAAAAAAGTAATGATTTCTTGTTAGAAAAAAGTAAAATTAGTGGGAATCATGAGGAATGTATGATAATTAGACTTTGCCTCTACGAAATCTCTTATTATTAGTGTTAGGTATGATATTTATGTTGCTCTACAAAAAGTAGGGGTGGGCACGGGTCGGATCGGGCCCAAATTATATAGATCCGAACCGGATCCGTTGTTTGACGGGACGGGATGGGGCTAATTTTTTTTTGGAATCGAATTGAACCCGGCCCGTTTGAAACGGGTCCAATCCAGAACAACCCGCGGGTCCAAACGGGTCCAAAATTTGTATTAACCAAGACTGATGTTGTTTTCCCTATAGATGTTGCTCGTTGTGCTACAAATTCACGAGGTAGAGATCTTTACATAAGCTTCTCTTATTTATAATGACTACAGGAAACATGATAATTTTGTCTTTTTTTCATCTTCTCTTTTGCAATTGCAGACTCTCAAGAGAAACAAGTCAATAGTTAAGCCTGTGGTGAGTTAATTTCCCCTTGAACCCTAATAGAAATTCAATTGTTGTGCAAACAAATGTGCGATTTCGCACATATTCACATATAGACCACAAACTTGAAACATCTAACAAAGAAATCTTAGAGCACCTTGCAAGGATGCTGCAGTCGTTCAATCAGAAATGGAGGATGACGGTGGTCGTCGATCGCCGTTCGATCGGAAAGGAGGAGAGAAAAGCATAGGAGGCAGGTGTCCGGGTGACGCATTGTCGAGGAAGACGAGAAAAGGGTAGGGCCAGCCAGCTGTAGAGAGAGATGAAAAATATTTGGGTTAGGTTCTGGTAACATGTTGCATGTTAGGTTTTACTTTTTTACTTTAGGAATTTAAGTAAATTTACTCTCCTACCCCTACAAATGGGCCGGGCCGGGGCCCGTATGTTTGCAAAGTATGATCCGTCCCGAACCGTTAATATGACACGACCCGTCCCGTTCCGCCCCATTTAAATTTCAAATTTTAGGAACCAGCCCGTTTGGATATTTTACGGTTCGGATCGGATCGGAACCGCGGGTCCTCGAACCGTATGCCCAGCCCTAACAAAAACACAGTAGCAATTTTTGAAGGTCCACCTGCTTATAATAAGAGATTTTGTGGTTGCTAACTCCATTTTGTCATTACAAAATTAATGTAGTTTATTTTAATCATTTCTCAAATGGAATTATAGAACAAACACGAAAGTAGTACTATTGTTGATAACTATACATACTCTCTCTTTTGTAAAAGTGGTGGTTTTCTAAAATGTGTGTAAAATTTATAACAAAGAATTAGATATATAACACCAGACTTAAATTAAATTATTCTGAAAGCATCAAAGTTTCAAAAATTACAATGTGAAACACAAAATGTCCTTTAAATGGACGTTTTTAATGTTTGCACTGAAAACGTTTTTTAAAATAAGATTTTTAGCATCCACTTTTTGACACATTGTTAATTAATTAACGAGTGACAAAAGAGTTAAGGTAAGGTTGTACACGAATTAAACGGATACTATATAAGCACTATTTTAAATGTCGTTTTCAGTACAAACATTTAATACGAAATGACTTTTAGTGTTTTATATTATAGTTTTCATAATTTCCACACTCTCGGATTAATTTCAAGGAAGTCTGATGCAAATTTATATTAAGACATCACTCCCATAATAAAGGAGATGAAGAAATTAAAAATAATAATAATCAAGAGAAAATTAAGAAATTAATAGTGATAGATTCTTTCTGATTTATTTTGCAGCTTGTACTTATATCGTGGGCTTTGAATGCACTCTTATCCAACTTTTTTTTTTCCAACTCTGCCAATTGTAGCAGTTCAATGATGCCTTAGATATTGAGTCCTGACTCAAATCTAACTCAAGATGACCCATATCTAACCCACAATTATTGTTTTTCTATTTTCAGACAAAAATGTCATAAGCAAAAAGGACACAGAATCTAGTAATCTTTAGAGCATCTCCAACCCTATTGTCTTGTTAAGTGTTGTGAGTCTTAGGTGGCTCCTATGTGGCATGAGCCACAAGACAATGTCTTGTTTATGTGGCAAAATTATATCTCAAAAGACAATGAGATAGAAAAACTCTCTCCAATGCAAAAGTATTGAGGAGACAATAAAAAGTATTTTTTTCCAACTTCCAATGCAACTTTTAAGACAACTACTCATCTTCTTTCTTTTTTCTAATATTTTTTTATTCATAATTGATGACATGGAAGAGAAGACATTGTCAAGTGCATTGTCTAGAACAAGACAATCAACTTCACAATGTCTTTTTTAATTTTTGCCACATAAGCTTCACAATTGACTTGACAATTGCATTGGAGAAGAACTTTTGAATACAATTTTGTCATTCCTACGTGGCAACAACTTTTTTTCAAAGTCACAATAGGGTTGGAGATGCTCTTATATGTATCGTTGAAGAAAGAAAAAAAAAAGTTGTAATTACAAGAAAAGAAATAGTTTATTTAAAAGTGAAAATGTGCTTGGTTGGCATGTAGACAAGGAAGAATGCCAAAAATAGTAGCCTTTTTTGTGAAAAGTATGCATAAATTATTATTCTAGAGTTCAAATTATTTTCAGGAGAGAGAGAGAGAGAGAGAGAGAGAGAGGAGGGGATTTGGGATCTGGTTGATTCAAGTCCCCAAACTCTTCCTCAAAAAAAGATCAAATCTTTACCCCAAAAAAAACACTCAAAGTTCCAATTTTCCTCTCTTTCCTTGTGATTTCTCAAAGAATCTGAGCTTTGTTGCTTTTTGCAGAAAGGGCCATCAATAGAATCATCAGAGCTTGGAGAGGAAGAGAGGAAATGAAATGAAAACTGGATTTTTATTAGCCATGTCTTCACATTTGCCAGAAAGCTCGTTCCTTTTTCGTAGATTTCTCACCAAATCTGAGCTTTCCGTTGCGTTTCTCCAAATGGGTCTTCATTAAAGCAATCTTCCTCTCCTTATCCACAACGAGGAGACGGCGGAAAGCTTCAAAAAAGCTCCTTTTTTTTTTTAGATCTATAGCATCTTCTTCGAAGATGGGTTTCTTTGATCCATAGCCGTCTCCTTTAGAGCGCCCCCCCCCCCCCCCCCCCCCCCCCCCCCCCCCCCCCCCCAAGATCGTTTCTTTCGCTGGCAAGTTCGGTGGAAAGACGATGTCTTTCAAGAGCATAGTGAAGGAGATGAGGGATGGTCTGGGCAGCATGTCGCGGAGGGGCGGCGGCGGCGACCGGGGAGGTCTCCGGTCGTTGTCTCCGTGGCCGAGCGAGCGAAAGAGGCGCGAGGGCGAGGGGGCGGCGGCGGCGGTGGTGGAGGAGGAGGGGAAGGAGCAGGGGAGGTGGGCGAGCCTGCCGCCGGAGCTCCTGCTGGACCTCATCCGTAGGGTCGAGGCCAGCGAGGCCGCGTGGCCCGCGAGGAGGAGCGTGGCGTCGTGCGCCTCAGTCTGCCGGAGCTGGAGGGACCTGACGAAGGAGATCGTCGAGACGCCGGAGCAATGCGGGAGGATCACCTTCCCTATCTCGTTGAAGCAGGTTGTTGCATGGGACATCGTTGTGAGCCTTTTCACTCTTTTTTTTGGGTTACATAATTCGAGTTCTACTGATGTTTTTCTTCTCTTTGGACTGCAGCCGGGTCCGAGGAACTCGCCTATCCAGTGCTTCATCAGGAGGGAGAGGGAGACCGGCACCTATAAACTGTACTTGGGATTGAGCCCTTGTAAGTATTTGACGTCGCGGTCTATGCATACTATGTTTGGTCTTTTGTGCATTGTTGATTATGTCGATTCGTTCAATTTATGCGTTCATCGTTGACTAGATAACTGATTGTGTGCATATGAACTTGTTCAAGACCAATGTTGAACAATGCAAGTAAGAACTAGAGCTTGAAAAGGAATGGGATGAATTGTCTATGGTAACATCGGAACTCTTCAAGTTTACTAATCAAGATGGAAATTGGCCGAGAGTTGCACCTCATACTTTGGATGAATATAGATAAAAGAATTCACAATGTTTCACTCTTCTCTTCTCCGTGTTTTTCTGTTGATCATATGCAAACTCTAATGTCTAGAGAAAGTTATGGTTTAAGATCCCATCAAGGAAATTGAAAAACCAAGTTCTAACTCAAAATTTCATTTTCAGCACTCCATGGCGAAAATGACAAGCTTCTGCTTGCTGCCCGAAAGATCCGTCGAGCAACGAGTACGGACTTTGTAGTCTCGTTGTCCTCTGGTGACTTCTCTCGATCTAGCAGCACCTACATTGGAAAATTGAGGCAAGTTACACTAACAACATCCTAAACCTCTATGTTTGATTGCTTACACAACTTGGTGTGAAAGGAAAGGGCTAATTAGCGTTTATATTCTAGATTTTATATCAGCTTAGAGTTTAAGCCATACAATATCCAATTGGAAAGTTCGGACCCTGGATTTTTAGTGTTGGTTTCCTTTTTCTCATCAATACCCTGAACACGAGTACAAGGGCAACAACTTTCTAATTGGATATGCCAGAGCTTAAACTCTAAGCTGGTATAAAATCCAGGGTTTAAACGGTAATTAGCCCGAAAGAAAATTATACTGTGAAACTATTGGTTCTCTATCTGTCAAATGGGGAGATATTTCTGTACTTTGGTTGCTGCAACTGAGATTTGGCCTGCTGAATTGATAAAGAACTCCTTGATCACTGACATTTTAAACTGATTAATCAAATTTATCATATTGTTTAGGTTTTCTGCATGCCTCGTCTGCTTGTGGAATGGACGATTTCATATTTCGCGATAGATGTTTTGATGAAATAGTAGTAACATGGAAGAAATGTTTACTCAGATTTATCTATGTTTATTCTCTTTCACTATTCTTTTTCAAATTATCCAAATTAAAGGAAACAGTTTACTTGAATTGATTCTTTTTTTTTCTTTTAGCATTAGTCTCGTTGTCATTACCTAAGTTACACTACTTGTGCTTCCCAAACTTAAGCAGGTCAAACTTTCTCGGGACGAAGTTCACCGTCTACGACAGCCAGCCTCCTCATGACAGCCCATATGTGCCCAGTAACCGCTCTAGCCGAAGGCTCCACTCGAGACAAGTTTCCCCGAGAGTTCCTGCTGGAAACTATGAGATTGCAACCGTAGCCTACGAACTCAACATCCTCCGCACCCGAGGACCAAGGAGGATGCGGTGCACGCTCAATTCGATTCCCGTCTCATCAATCCAAGAAGGCGGGAGTGCCCCAACCCCAACGGGCTTCATTCACTCCCTTGACCAGTTCTCGAGCCCATCCATTCCGAAACACAAGGACGGATGTTTCCAGATTTCCTCCTCGTCCAGTTCAAAGGGGAAAGAACCGATTGTTGAGTTCTCCTCCTCAGCCAGCCTCAGCGAGCCACTGCTTCCGATACGAGCCTCAAGCGAGCCGCTGGTTCTGAAGAACAAAGCTCCGAGATGGCACGAGCAGCTGCAGTGCTGGTGCCTGAATTTCAGAGGGAGGGTCACCGTGGCGTCGGTTAAGAACTTCCAGCTCGTGGCAGCTGTTGAGCCGTCGCACGAGGTTTCCTCTGCAGAGCAGGACAAGGTGATTCTTCAGTTTGGGAAGATTGGGAAGGACATATTCACCATGGATTTCCAGTACCCGCTCTCAGCGTTCCAGGCGTTTGCGATCTGTTTGAGCAGTTTCGACACGAAGCCAGCTTGCGAATGAGCTGGTGATCTAACTGACTGGTCATTGAGACATACATTTCACAGTGCGGCGGGCTAGTTTCGGTGGCTATCGTGGGCGATGCGGGTGACTCCTTCCCTCCTCTGTGCTCCATGCAGTGTTGGCCATTTGCGTAGAGGTTTCTTTCTCTTCTTCTTCGCCTATCGATTGTCAGTTGTGAACCTAATTACTGTGGGGGTGTTCTCAAATCATCTGGACTTGTATATACACTACGAATGCCTATCCTGTTGAAACAAATTCTTTTTGTGGTGGTTGTGCATCTTTCTTCCCTTCTGAACTGTTGGAAACACTGCGAACTCTTGTTAAATCACAAAGGAGCCATCCATAGTTTCGTTGAGAACACTACATACTCATGAAACAATGGAGTACATATAACTGTGAGGCATATAAAAGTCTGAAGGTTTCGAACGTTTTGGAGATTATGGAACAGGCGTTTTGTGACATGTTACCTCCCTTTGCTTCTTGTGGTGTTAGAATTTGTAGAGAATAATTGTTGTATTTTTATTGATTGGCTACTCCTAGGGCTGAGCAACGGTTCGGTTCGGTTCAAACCGAACCGAAATTTGTAAAACCGACAAAACCGGTAACCTTATTCCTGTAAACCGAGAACCGAACCGAATGTTGACAAACCGATCGAAGCCGAACCGAATTTTTTTTTTTCGGTTTTCGGTTCGGGTCGGTTGTATGGGCCCAAGTGGGCCGGCCCACTTAAAAGGTAAATTCCAGGATTCAGCAACATTTCCAGCAAATGCAGTATAATATATTCAAGCCAGCAAATGCAGGAAAGCAATGCAATATAATAAATTGAACAACATTTCCAGGATTCAGCAACATTAGCAACCAGGATTCAGCAACATTTTCAGGATTCAGCAATGCAATATAATAAATTGAACATTTCCAGTTTTTGTCATAGTTTTGAACAAGAATTCCAATTTTTGGAAACAACAAATGCACAGTGTATCTTCTCAGAATTCCAATTTCCAGGAAACCAATCAAATATAATAAATTGAACAACAATTTTTTGAAACAACATTTCCATGATTCAGCAACATTTCCAGGAGTCAGGATTCAGCAAATGAACAACATTTCCAGGCTTCCAGCAACCCGTTATCTTGCCATCATCATCAAACCCTAGCTTTTCCTGGAAAACAAAATAAAGACGAGAAAAAAAAACCTAAATTGTGGCTCAGATAAGGCTCATTTATGCATCATATATTAATGCCATATAGTATCAGTTCTATTATTCCCAAGCCCTCATCATCATTGCCTTTTTTTCATCTAATATGTTAGCAAAATTTTCAAGAAAAAGACGTGAAATAAATTAGCATTATAGATATACCAAAGTACGAATGCCTCGCCAATGGCTGCACTTTATGCCTCGCAATTGGCTGCATTAAACCTCATAACTTCATAAGTCATAATCCAAGAACTGCAGCTATGAAACTGCATAAACTTATTTCCTGGACAAGCAAATTGGAGCAGATCAACAGATATAAAAGATTAGAGCAGCACCAACATATAATCCAAGAACTGCAGCTATGAAACCTCATTGTATCTTCTAGCATACAGCAATTGAACAACATTTCCAGGTTTCCAGCAAGCCGTTATCTTGCCATCATCATCAAACCCTAGCTTTTCATGGAGAACAAAATAAAAACAAGGAAAAAAAAACCTATATTGTGACTCAGATATGGCTCATCTATGCAATATATTGATGCCATGTAGTATCATTTCTATTATTCCCAAGCCCTCATCATCATTGCCTTTTTCTCATCTAATATGTTAGTAAAACTTTCAAGAAAAAGACGTGAAATAAATTAGCATCATAGATATACCAAAGTACGAATGCCTCGCCATTGGCTGCAGTAAACCTCATAAGTCATAATCCAAGAACTGCAGCTATGAATATGCATAAAGTTATTTCCTGGACAAGCAAATTGAAGCAGATATAAAAGATTAGAAGTTGGTGCAGCACCAACATATAAAACAACAGCACCAAGTCACCAACATATAAAACAGCAGCACTGTAAGAGTGTAAGTCCTCTTCAATAAACAACAGAGCACCAACATACATTGGAACACTTCAAAATAGTAGAAATCCAAATAAAACAGCAGTACAAAGTTACAACAGCAGCACCAAAATATAGTAGCACCAAGCCACCAAGTTATCCAAAATAATGTTACAGTAATCCAAGTTACAATACTCTAAAATATACTCCCCAAATATAGTCTCCACATTTAAAGAGAAAGAGCAATCAAACCTCGCTTGTAGATGTTGACTCCACCGTTAACTTACCCAAATCTAAATGAAAGAATGAATCAATGAAGAAGTTAAAACACAAAATAAAAAAAACTAATCTCAATATAAATGAAATAATGCGTTAAAAAATTACCCATTTCAACTTTATACATGTCTTCAAAGTCCTCTTCAGTAATGGATACTATGGGTCGATCGGAAGGCCCCCGAAACCAATCTTGACAACAAATAAGAGCTTGAACAATTTTTGGAGTCAAAGAGCTCCTATATGAATCAAGCACACGGCCACCCGTACTAAAAGCGGATTCGGATGCCACGGTAGAAATGGGAACGGCCAACACATCCCTAGCCATCTTCGATAGGATCGGAAAGCGAGGAGAATTGAGCTTCCACCATCCAAAAATATTAAAATCATCACTCTCATCATCATCATCTACGGTGCTCTCATCTAGATATCGATCAAACTCCGATTTGGAGTCTCCACCACCTAATTCCATCTTATGTTTCTTGAATTGGGCTTTCATGAACTTCTTCAATTGCAACGGTTGATTTGCACTAGAAGGTTCAACTCTTACACTAATAGTAGTACCACCACTTGGTCCACTTTGGGAAGAGCTCATATTTTTGTACTCGTTGAACATAGAGTACGCAACACTTTTTACTTTCTTCTTCATGGAATCGCTCTTCTTCGGACCATAGAGATGATCAAAAGCATATTCTACATATTCCAACTTATGTCGAGGATCAAGAATTGGTGCAATAAAAATCACCATATTTATTTTTTCAATGTCCCCCCAATACTTTTGATACTTCTCCCTCATCTTGTCCGCCATGAGAGACAAGTCATAGTCATCACTCTCCTTTGATGTGCGTAAGAGAATATCAATGGAGACAAGTCATAAAAATCACCATATTCATTTTTTCAATGTCCCTCCAATACTTTTGATACCCCACTCTAGCAAGCACTTCTCTACCGCTTTTTCGATGGCTTCCCCTTTATGACTTGTAATTGGACAAAAGTTTATAATCTTCTTCTTCAACTCCCAATCTTCATTTATGTAGTGTGCCGTAAGACACATATAGTTGACTTTTTGCAACGATGTCCAAGTATCTGTCGTAAGACAAACCATTTGCTTGGATTGTTTAAAGTATGTTTTTAGCTTACTCTTTTCAATAGAGTACATTTCATAACAATCCCGAGCCACAGTCCATCTTGACGGAATACGAAAACTAGGACACGCTACATTCATGAAGTGTCTAAAGCCCTCACACTCCACAAATCGAAACGCAAGCTCGTCAACGATAATCATATTTGTCAAGGCCTTTCTAACCTCGTCTTGATTAAATTTCCAGCTAGTTAGTATTTTGTCCTTTCCCTTCGCAATTGATTGCAAGTTGAGAATTATTTGACTAGAATCATTATTCTTTGGATTTAGTGGACATGCATTCCAGTGATTTCTCACATTACTAGTCCCATTAAGTTTACTATGGAAATGATACTCTTTTCCGCAATGATTGCAACTTGCTTTTGGACGACCTTCCGCATCAAGAAATTTCTTGAAATCTTTCCAATGCGGAGCTCTTTCCTTCGTAGGCTTTCTTGAAACTCGAAGCCTCGAATTAGGATTGGATATAGGCTCATTTGTGGCTTGAGAGCTAGTTGGTGGTTGAGGATCGCCTTCTTGCGACATCTAAAACAACAATTTGTACATTGAATATACAAAATATAAATAACAAATTAAAACATCACACAATTTGTACTTCAATTAAAAAATCAAGAAATACGCACATTGCATGAATATGATGTTGTTGCCATTGATTGGATTGGTGTTACCTATTCAACATCACACAATTTAATATGAGTAACCTACTAAGTTACCTAGCTACCTAACCGTAACCCAATCTATCAAAATAACCCAATCTACATAAGTAATCCTTAAAAGCCAGAAAGTTAAGATTCTGTAGACCCAATCAAAAACAATAAACATAGTGCACTGCAAAGCCTACAATTGCAGTTTGATCAGATAGTGCACTACAAAGCAAACATAGTGCACTGCAAAGCATTAAACAGTGCAAAAATATTAAACAAAGTGCACTGCAGATCCTACATAACGCACTGCAAAGTGAAATGTTCCAAAGTGCAATGTTCCAAAGTACAAAGTGCACTGCAGAGCCTACATGCTGCACTGCTAATTTAAGCCACCAACAGACATTAAACATGCTAATTTAAACCACCAACAGACAAAGTGAAATGTTCAAAAGTGCAAAAAGTATTAAAGTAAAGACTATCAGAAAATTAACAAACATGCTGCAAAGCCTACAATTGCAGTTTGATCAGATAGTGCACTGCAAAGCAAACATATTAACATGCCAATCTACATAAGATAGTGCACTGCAAAGCAAACATATTAACATATTAACATGCCAATCTACATATTAACATATTAAACAAAGTGCACTACAGAGCAGAGCCTACATAAAGTACTGCAAAGTGCAAAAATTAAACATACTACACTGCTAATAAGAACATTAAACATGCTGCACTGCAAACATATTAACATGCCAATCTACATAAGATATTCATGAACCAAATTTTTAAACCACCAAATATTCAGGAAATTACGAAAGAAAAGGGGTCAGTCTATGCTGCAATGCTAATTTTCGTGCACTGCAAACATATTAACATTCCAAATATTCAGGAAATTAGGAAGAACAATGGATAGATTATACTTACAGTGAGTGAGAACGAACTTTTGTTCAATGTCAACAAGATTCCTAATATCGAGAGATGAAGACAACAACACAGCAAGAGCAAGGGGCAGATCTAGGTTAGATTTCTCTAGATCTAGGTTAGATTTCTAGCACATGCACGCAAGTAACCAAATAATTAGAAAAATCAAAATAAAATAGACAAAAATTAAAATAATTAGATTTCTTACCAGATTAAGGCTAGATCTCGATAGATCTAGCTTAGCTCGAGAGTTAGGGTTCTCCAGACAGATCTAGGGTTTCTCGATAGCCACATCCAGATGGCCCAGATCTAGGGTTAACACGAGAGAGAGAGAGAGAGAGATAGCACGAGAGAGGGAGAGATTTGTCTCTTAGAGTTAGGGTTAGGGTTCTCTAGAGAGTTAGGGTTCTCGAAGAGAAGGGAGCAACAGCCGACGGCGAGAGACGGAGAGACGAGAGAGAGAGTGAGAGAGAGAAATTTTAGGGCTACTGAGCCGAGTTCTGAGCGTTAGGTTTTTTATATACCCGAGGGGTATTTTAGTAATTTTATAATTAAAAAAACCTAATCGGTTTTCGGGTCGGTTGGGTAACCGAACACAATAACCGATTGCCGACCCGAAACCCGAACTTTCAAATCGGCAGACCCGATATCCGACCCGTTATTTCTCAAACCAAACCGAATGGCCAGTTCGGTTCAGTTCGGTCCGGTTTATGGTTTTTTAACCGTATATTGCTCACCCCTAGCTACTCCACTACTTATAGGGAGTCTAGCTCCTCTTCATACTACATTTTTCCAATGTGGGTCTAAATCACTTATTAGTTCTCAACACTCCCCCTCAAGATGGGCGATAGATATTAATCATTCCCATCTTGTTACATAGCTTTGACATACTTAATGAACTAAGACCCTTAGTCAAACAGTCTGTCACTTGTTCTTCTGAGCGAACATGATCAATCTTCAGTATCCCTTATTCCAGCTTCTGTTTAATGAAGAATCGATCGATCTCGATGTGCTTCGTTCTGTCGTGCTGAACTGGATTGTTAGCTATACTTATTGCAGCTTGACTATCGCTCAGAAGACGTAACGGTGCTCCCTTGTCCAGCTTCAACTCTGTCAGCAACGCTTTCATCCACAGTAATTTTGACACTCCTAAAGCCATTGCTCTGTATTCTGCTTCAGCTGTAGATCGTGCTACCATTGACTGTTTCTTGCTTCTCTATGAGACCAAGTTTCCTCCTACAAAGACACAATATTTCGTGGTAGACCTTCTATCGTCTATGCAGCTCCCCCAGTCTGTATCGCAGTATCCCTCAACTTCTATACATCTATTCTTCTTGAACCATAGCCCTTTTTCTGGCGTACCTTTCAGATATCTCAAGATCAGAAATATTGCATCCATATGACCCGTTCTTGGATCATGCATGTAGCAACTTACTACACTCACCGCAAATGAATTATCAGGGCGAGTGTGCCCCAGATAAATCAATCTTCCTACAAGTCGTTGATATCTTTCACGATCTACTGGCTCTCCTGCTTCTGCTCCCAACTTGCACTTCTGGTCAATTAGAGTGACTGCTGCTTTGTATCCCAGCATCCCTGTCTCCTTCAGCAGATCTAGTGTGTATTTTCTCTGTGAGAGAACAATTTCTTATTCACCTTCACACACCTCGATACCTAGAAAGTACCTCATCGCTCCTAAATCCTTCACTTCAAACTCCTTTACGAGTTTTGACTTCAGCTTAGCAATCTCGACTTCATCATTACCTGTGATTACTATATCATCCATGTATACAACAAGTACAGTAATGTGGCCTCTTGTATGCTGAAGAAAGACCGTATGATCTGTATTTGCTTGATGGTATCCCATGCCTGTAACAGCCTTTCTGAATCTGTCAAACCAGGCTCGAGGAGATTGCTTGAGCCCATATAGCGACTTCTTTAGTTTGCACACATTTCCATACGACGTCCCTCCATCTAATTCTGTAGCGTAGCACCCTGACGGGAGTTCCATGTACACTTCTTCTTGTAGGTCCCCATGGAGAAAGGTATTCTTCACATCTAATTGGTATAGCTTCTACCCATAGTTTGCTGCAATGGAGACCAGAGTTCTTATGGTGCTCATTTTCGCTACTGGAGTAAACGTCTCATCATAGTCGATGCCATATGATTGTGTGTATCCCTTTGCAACCAACCTCGCCTTGTATCGTTCCACCTTTCCTTCTGACGTCTTCTTTACTGTGTACATTCATTTGCATCCCACAGTTGTTTTCCCTTTGGGTAATGGAACCAGCTCCCACGTCTTATTTTTCTCTAGTATCCCAAGTTCTTCCATCATTGCAGCTTTCTACCTTGGATCTTTCTTTGATTTCTGCTAACTTTTGGGCAACGAAGTAGAGTCTAATAGTGCAATAAAGGCTCGATAATTCGAAGAAATGTTAGAATAAGACAGGTAGTTGGCAATATCATGTTCATAATTATCAAAACGACTAAGAGCCTTACCCGCATTGATGCGAGAAGATCTCCTTAAGGGAGCAATAGGTGGTGGAGAGATCATACCATCAGAGTCAGAGAGATCCGCATCAGAATCAGATTGATTCTGTACGGGGGAAACATCTTCAAGAGTTGGAGCAGGAGTAGAGGAGGGACTTGGTACAGTAGGCACAGGGTACGGTACAGGCACAGTACTGGACTTCTACTGTCTTCTTCTGTAGACTTAGAGCTCCTTTTCCATTGTCTGCTGCTCCCCCTATTTAACATATGTATCTTCTTCATCTTCTGTATCGGAGTCACTACTTTCTCCCCCTTTCGTCCAGTTTTTTACGACCGGGCATGGGACTGATCCGACTACCACAGATGGGCTTATTTTCTCCCCCTCACATCTAACACCCTCTGTGTTAGGTGTGTCACCAAATGCCAAACCATCATCCGAACCATAATATGGTTCCAGTTCTCTGAATGTAACGTCCATGTTTACAAACATCTTCCGCTCAACTGGGCTCCAACATGCGTATCCCTTCTGAGTTGCCATGTACCCGACAAAGACACATTTAACCGCTCTAGGATCCAGTTTGCCAACTCCTAGCCTATTATCTTGGACAAAACATACACACCCAAATACTTTCGGTGGAACAGTATACGTGGTTGCACCAGTAAGCATCTCCAACGGTGTCTTCCAGTCCAATACCTGAGATGGCATTCTATTGATGAGATAAGATGCCGTTAACACCGCCTGCCCCCATAAGTATTTCAGGACATTCATAGCCAGCATCATCGTCCGTGCGACCTCCAGCAGGTGTCTGTTCTTCCGTTCAGCCATACCATTTTGTGCCGGTGTATAGGTACAAGAAGTTTGGTGTAGTATTCCATGAGTGGATAAATACTCAGCAACCTTCTTATTTGTATACTCCGTCCCATTGTCAGACCGTAAGCACTTAATTTTAGTGCCATATTGAGTTTCTACCTGGCGATAAAAGTCTCGAAACGCCTCAAAGACGTCATTTTTATTCTTCATAAGGTAGACCCATGTCACGCGAGTATAACAATCAATAAAAGTGACGAACCATCGAAAACTGTTAATACCGATTATAGGACAAGGGCCCCATACGTCCGAATGTATCATATCAAATGCAGCCGAACTTCTACTTCCTGAACTTACATACGTGCTTCTGGTATGTATACCCAACTCACAAGCATGACAAAATAACTTCTCTTTATTAGCCCTTTGGTATAAGGACGGATACATTCGACTAATAATTTTAAAAAAGAATGACCGACACGCTGGTGGTGGAGTAGCAATTCATCTTCTGTACTGCGTCGTGAATCTTTCGGTGGTGTGTCTGCTACCAGAGATGCCAATGCTTTGTCCAGTCCAGTCATGTCCAAGTACCACAGCCCCTTATGCCATGTGCCAGTCCCTAGTCGTCATCCTGTTCCCTTCTCCTGAAAAGTCACCATAGGAATGTCAAAGGAAACAGTACAGTTAAGATCAAGAATAATGGCACTAATAGAAAGAACATTGACAGAAAAAGACGGAGCATGTAAGACATTGGTAAGAGTGAGAGAAGGGGTGCATGCGATAGTGCCTTTACCCATGACAGGGCTGGAGTTACCATCAGCAGTCTGAATGCTCTCCGACGTCGGTAGGTGAGTATAGCCCTGAAACTCACCGCGGGACCCCGTGACATGGCAAAATGCCCCCGAGTCCATAATCCAACCTGGTTGGTGGACAGTTGCTGCAAGAGCACGCGCAGGAATACCTGTGCTGGTTTGGGCAAAACAAGTGATGTGGTCCCCCGAGGTAGATGACGCCCTATGACTGCCGTCCGAACCCATCTTCGTGCTGCGTAACCTCGCGAGAAACTCCTTCTCAAGAGGGGTTAACTCAGCCAGGTGATTTTCTCCCTCTTTCTCTACCAGATTAGCTTTGTGTCCTCCAGAATAATTTTTCCTTCTACCAGCATAACCGTCTCTACCACCTCGATATCCTCTACGGCCCCGTCCACGATCACTCGACTGACTGTGCAGGGGTTTTAGACAAAATATGATGTAATGCCCTGAGTCACCACAGTTGTGGCAAATACCGACCACAGAGGGAGGCTGATTGAAGGCGGCAAGGACAGACTTGTTAACAACGGCTTGCTCCCCCTGGAAAGAGCCCTTATTAGGCATCAATTTCAATCGAGCCTCTTCTTGTGCCATGGCAGCTATGGCTTCTTCCAAGGTTGGAAGCATGGGCTGTGCTAGGAGTACATTCCTTCTATGCTCAAACGCAGGGTTAAGACACTTCAAGAACTTCATCATCCGTTGTCGCAAAATATAATCCAAGAACTTTTAGAAATGTTTCGCAAATGCTGGTTCAACTTGTGCATCTTTCATCCCAAGAGGATCATAGTGATCCAGATCAGCCCAGTATTTTTTCAACAGTGCGGCGTACTCAGAGATGGTACGGTCGTCCTGGGCCACCCTATCAAGTTCATCCTGCAGTTGGAAGACCCGCATAGGATTGCCCGAGTCTGAGTATATATCCTTCAAAGTCTGCCATATATCAGCCGCAGCCTCCATCGCCTCTACATTGCCTGACACCTGGTCGGTCAAGGAGGCTGTCAACCATCCAGCCACAACATTGTTGACAATTTCCCAAATAGCAAACTCCTTTGAGGAGGGATCATCTGGCGCCTTGGTTTGGCCATTGACGTATCCAACAAAGCCTCGTCTCTTGAGCGTCCGCAGTGCTTGCCGTGACCATTTCAAGTAGTTGGACGTTCCTTCCAACTTCGTCTCCAGCTTGTCCAGCTTTCCCATTTTGTAGGGTGACGGATCCACATCAGTATGGATCACACATGGGGTTGCTTCGGTTAATCTTTTTGATAAAATATAATCAACCAAGGCCTTCATCTCTTCTGCTGTCAGTTTACCACTGATCGAATCTATGGCGTCGTCAACTGTGGTTCGTCATCGTCGTCGTCTTCGTCGACTTCATCGTCGTCATCGTCTTCGTCGGCTTTATCGTCGTCGTCGTCTTCGTCTTTATGTAAAGTCTCCAATAGATAAAGTCTCCAACAGAGACCCTGCTAACGTGGCCAACACTGGCGTACGCATATAGATCCTAATTTGCAGATCTAGAATAGAATACAAATAAAGCATTTATAGTTCTGGAGGACGTAATCTAGGAACAGAAGGTACAAATAAAGTATTTGACAGCCATCCGTCTTCGAATAATCGTCCACATAATTGTGCTCGCAAATTAGGATTTGTGGGGGGGTCGACGGCAGATGTGGTCGGAAGAGAGAGGGGGGCGTCGGGAGTGGGTGGCGTCGTTGGGGGGGAAGGGGGCGTCGGGGTCAGCAAGGGGGGGCGGGAACAGCAGGGGGGCGGCGGGGGGGAGATGTGGAGGGCGTCGGGGCAGGGGCGTCGGCTTGGGGGGGAGGGGGGCAGTAAGGGTGGTGTCGTCGGCGGCAGGAGGGCATCGACGGCGGGGCCGGGTGTCACGTCCCGCTCCCGTAGGAGCGATCGTCCTCGCTAAGGCGTGATATCGCACGAGCCTAGATTGCGCTCGTGCAAGGCAGGTTCCATAACGGCCGATTGCAGCGGCGGCGACGGGGTCGTCGCACAGAAGTCCCAAGCAGATACATTGAATATGCAGCGGAAATTTGAGACAAGAACACATGAACACAAGTCATTCAAAAGAAACTCTTTTATTGATATTGAATACAAGATTACATTTGTGGGCGCAAGGCCAAATTACAAGTCTCTCGTTCTCACTTTTCTCTCATTTACAAGTCACTTCGCTCTCTCTCATCTCTCGATACAATACTTGAATCCAACGAAAGCATTGGAAGGCGACGTCCATACATTACATCCTGTATAAGTCTTCGATCCACGCGGTCGAACGCTTCGAATCGCCAAGGAACTCTGTGCCTCACGCATCCAAGCGAGCTCCGCGCCACGAGCTTCTACCTGTGCCTGCACATGAACACTGTGTGGGTGTCAGTACTCAACTGTACTGGTGGAGTGAGCTTCTCGCCCACCCATACATAGCCGACACGTTCATTTACTTTGTGCAGCTTAAACCCTTTCGATTGTCTTTCTAGTCTTGCCTTATGTTCAGTTTTAAGACTTGACGTCTAACCAACTCGTTACGCGATGACATAGTCGTGCTATCATGCCAACGTGTATTCCGATCGAGGCAGTGCCTCATCGCCTAGGTACTTGACCAAACTTCAACTCGGGACGACAGGGTCGTGCTATATTCTATTCGTAACTTAACATGTTCGGGACAGTGTTTCGCCGAGGAGCAACTTATGCGCACTCGGCCGTGCCAAGACTTTTTACTTAAACTCAAGCCTACTAGACCAATTCTCGTGCTAGCGACGTCAAGGGGGAACGACATCGTGCAAGTCGTGCCTCTAGACTTTGCTTAAACTTGTCCGTGCTTCAAGATTGAGGCTGCGCCTCGCAGCATATCAAGACTTATCACGCTGCCGACTTACGGCCTTCCGGATCGACTCATTTGCTAACTTAGACAAGACTTGTGAAACATAGTGTTGATTTCATGAATATCCCGATGCCATCTATCGTGCCAAGCACGGTGCCTATGCTGCAGCCCAGTCGTAGACCCAAACCTGTGTTACTGACTAGACCTGTATTCAAGCACTAGACTCAATCCAAAGGCATACACGCGGTGTGCCGCTATCTGCCGACACATCTACATGAGGAGGTCACTAGCAATTTCAAGCTATCTTGAACATGGCTCGTGGGATATCGACCTGTACCTACGCGGGTAGCTAGCCCGGTGGGGTCGAACTCTTCCATGCGGTCATCCAGCATCCTACTTTGAGCCACACTCGCTTCCCCCGGGCCGAATGATCCCGGCGCCCCGGTAATCACTCGAGAAGGCTACACCTTGTCGACAAGTTGTCCAATGACCATGCATACTCAATCTATCCAGTCCTTTCTTAACATGACCATGCATTCCTTCTTTCTATCGAGACTTAACGAGACTCCCAAGCCGCGAGACCGATCTCGTGTGCGGGACATATCAAGACTTAGCGAGACTCCCAAGCCAGGGGACCGATCTCGTGTGCGGGACATATCATGACTTAGCGAGACTCCCAAGTAGCGGGACCGATCTCGGCGACAACAAATCGCATGGACTTCCTTTGTTCGTGGTAAGCATTTCACTAAACCGACCGTAGCTCGTGCCTTAGACAAACCTGGTTCTATAGGCGACGCTAATGCTCAAGTCATATACTTTACACGACGAGCCTTGTTCTCAAGGGTCTATGCGACTTGACAACCGCAGATTGAGCGAAACAGTGCTAGAAATGGCTTCGATAGCCCAACGCAACACTTGTCTAACTTGTTCGGCAACGACTCGACGAGCAAGGGCTACGCCGAGCTCCGCGTCGAGAGAACGTGCTATGCACGGGGTCGACTTGAACAACCAAGTTCGTGCCTAGACTTAAGCCAACAGCCGTGCAAGAGACTTAACTTGGGGGACGTGCGAAGGCTATATCAAGCCTTGCGGGACAGAACTGTACATGCTTGATTAAGCATTCATGCGGGCGACGCCTATGACTTAGGATTATTCGAGTGTTGGGACAAAACGACGGGACCGTGCATGCTTTACCAAGCATTCACGCAGGCGACGCCTATGACTTAGGCTATTTCAAGTGTCGGGGCAACTTAGCAACTTAAGCCAACTTCCTTCTCCCAAGCCACGGGATCGAAGGATCGAGTGTCTTTTGAAAGCACACTGAGCCGACTTCTATGTTGACCGTGGGACCATTTTCCATGTTCTAAGAAATTCCGACCCGACGGGATTATTCCCTTAGCTATGTTGGTGCGTAGCTTTTATATTAGCCTACTTGTGCAGGTTAAAAACATGCGAGTTATTAAGTGAAGGCTAAGATGAGGCAAGTTCACCAAAACTGCCCCACTTGTGCGAGGAGTCGCCTCGGACGAGCGAGCCTTCGAGCAGCCGTTGCAAGGCTAAGTTTCAACACCGTCGGCGTTTCGATTTCTCCGATTGACTTTACGGGACGGGGCACTACACCGGGGGGGTGGGCGTCGGGGGCAGAGGGGCGTCGGGGCAGGGGGGGTTGGCTTTGGGTGGGTTGGGAATTTTTTTTTGGTTATGGCTCTGATACCATGTAGAGAATAATTTTATGATCTTTCTATATTCTCCTCAGGGTCGATTTCATGGCATATTCGAAAGCGGTAAAGCATGTTATCATGGCAAGCATATTATTCGAATTGAGTAGACAAGCATGCAAGCAATCTTGTATTTGTTTCGTGGCGCGACTTCTTACCAATATAGACGCACTCGCCCTTGCACCGACGCAAGGTGAATACGCCCAATTCCTTTCCTGTCATGTTATAAGTGCTCTCTATACAGGATCTATGTGTGCAGGACACATATGTGCCTACACTTTCAACCTATTGTTCCTTAACTATATGAAGGTCGTTGGCATATTCGTGCCAGAATGGACTAAATGTGTTTATCTTTTTCTTTCCTTTCTTTTCTCTCTTTCTTTTCTTTCTTTCTTTTCTCTCTTTCTTTTCTTTCTAAAATTGGGTAGCCCGGTGCCTCTTATAGTGGGTTGCTATCCCAATTACGGAGACCTTCCGTTGCATACCATTATTTACGACTTTTTATATCTCGCTAAGCGGTCGCTAATCGTCTTACGGATGTTCGCCCCTCAAAGATTATATCCCTCCTAGGACGAACAGTCCCGGTGCTCCGGTGCACCCTTTTGAAGGAAACATTCCCGTACACGGGAGATTATTTCAATTTTCTCAAGTCCATTCGACCATGCAACACACTATTATTCAAACAACCAAACATAGTCTTAAGTCCGAGACTCAAACTTTATCATCTCGTACTTCTTCCATTAACTTTCTATGTTCTCACATTTCGTACTTCATTTCAATGTTCAATGGCATCATGCCTCAACTCAATGTTCATCAACCGAACGACCCAAAGGTCTTGAACATTTTTGAGGCATCATGTCATATCTGACAGTTCCGTCATATTCATGCCACAACTGTATTCTTTTGCAACAAAGCCATCTTTTATGATCTCGTGCACGTACGCACATTTTGACACATTTATCATCTTTTGCTTCGCGTCGTGCACTTGATGCACGCATCGAAGCCGTATTTCTATGTTCTATGCCTTAGTGTTCAATGTACATGGCTCGTGCACTAGGGCCCTCGCCTATATTGTCTTTCAATATGCTAGCCTTTCTAACTCGTGCACAAAGGCACGGAATGGCTCGTGCATGAAGGCACTCACCGAATACAGTTATCCCATGTTCTTGTGGCTTGCACACCGAGGTGCTCGCCTTTACGATATAAAATGTTCCATAGCGACTCGTACATTTGATGCACGTTTCATTTCAATTGTTCTAATTAGTGTTCGACACATACTATGATTTATCTTTCGATCGGACCACGTCCGTGGCATCGATAGGTTAACTTAGCATACAATGATACATTCTTACTCAGGCATGAAGGAGTAAAAAGAAGAGTCAGTCCTCCCACCTTAAACCGATACGTCTTGTTGTTTGTCGAGCCGATGCGGCTCGATTTCATATCTTTGTTGCACGACCAAATCTTCTTGACTTAGCCATTCGGACACTTCTTGTTTTATTGAACTACTCGATCGATTGCAAACTACCGTGCCCAAGTCCCAGCCTGTTACGAGGCGGTGATTTGGGTTTTGCGGACCCGTTACGAATGAGACAAAATATCAACCTCTAATATTTTAGCATAAACGTATAGCTTGCACATAAAACCAACTAAAATTAATACTTGTATCGATTCAGACTTGCGTCTTGGGTCGATTCAATTTCTTAGAATCTTCAAGCCGACTCAACGCACTTATCCTTTGAGGCAATGCAGCGCTTTGCATCGATTCAACTCGATGCATTCTTTGGGATAATTCAACTCTTCGCATCGACTTAGTTCGATGTATTGCTCAGGACAACGTAACTCTTGTATCGTTTCGCATCGATACTTTCCATTCGGTCAACACGACTGTTTGAGTCAGCGTCTCAGCGTAATACGCCGTGCGGAGCGGGGTATTACAGAATATACCACTCAAAATAAGGTTCATCCTCGAACCAAAACCAACACTTCGATTAAGTGTTTTATAGATCGTTTCATGATCTCGTCCCACCAATGTTGTTCAGTTTCGCACTATCTTGCAAGCTTTTTATTAATATTTTAAAGTTTTTACTGTAGCTCGATTTGAATTTTTGTATACAACTCGATTTGGATCCGTACCTATATTTAAGGCGCTCCAAAGATATATGTATTTCGACCAAGTCCAGTGGTAGCAAATTGGAACAAAGCTGACAGGTAATTTTAATCCTATGCTTGCCATCTCGTACTCCCTATCGGACTTATCTTTAGCAACTGTTCTCAAAATTTTATCGCATACGTATATTCGATACATACGTGATTCATTCAATAAGTCACTGCACGCGACGCGATTCAAAATCGCATTTCTCATTTTGTATGTTTCGTATAGACTATCAATCCTATACGTTGCGTCGAGCCGTCGCACATTCGATCGCAACGATCCTCCGCAATGCCTTGTGTTCGAATTCGCCACCCAACTATTTTCAAAGTCTGGCTATGCAACTTATCTTGATACGATTTCCTTTGTTGACTTACAAATACATCAACATTCAGGACTACTCCCGCTAGGTTACTTACCTCGACACCGTGCTTAAATTTTCCCAACGCAACTTTAAATTGACATTGCACAAAGGCCACAATCTATCTGATAGACCAGTTTACATCGAGGCGACAGTGCTCAAGACAACAATCGCTTTGACTCAAAGTCTCTATGATGCATCTTACGTTCGATTCCTAACGAATAGGAATTCACTAGCCAAATTTCTAACTTATCTGTCTCGCAACATCGAATATAAGTTTGATTCACGCAAGCTCAATTGCAAGGTAAATCCAAATCTAACTACATAACTCGTAAGTCATTCTCTTATCACTCGCGCTCGTGCATAGCACGATTCTTAAAATTGCCTAGACTTATCATCAATATGTACCACATTATATTTGTTATCGATGTAATTTCATATACGATATCACATGGTTCATCTTACGGTCTGTTAACATTCAATTTGATTTGGCGGTCAAGTCTTCTAGGGTCAGCTGTCATGAAGCTACGCTCTATAATTGTGGATCATTAACGAAGGACAGTTTACTATGAACCATGCTATATCTTATTTCGGAGCCAAATCACGTTTCGACGATTTCTATGCGACTATCTAATTTCGAAAAAAACTATTTCTATCAGCGCAACTAATGCGCAACTATCCTCCGAGTAAAGTCATGCACTATCGTCGATGATTTTGAAATTCACGAAACATCTACTCGCATTGAGTTCGAGTCTATCTTATTTGCAGTCGACACATGAGATGCTATACGCATCGAACAATCGTCGATGACTTATAGTCTCGTCTTGATCAATCACAAAGTTTATAATCAACTAGTTCGTTCATTTTTGTATCGTTATTTATAAAATTTTGATAGCGCGAGGCACACTCCAGTTTGTATTCTCACATCGTGCTTACGTTTCCTTACGTATCGATCTCGATACATCGTATCAATTTCGATAGCGTAAGGATCAACTTTGATTCTGTTTCAATGTCGACAACTTGTATTGCATAGGTTTAAGTTCTCCACAAACATTTCTGTACGTCTCAAATCGTTTCTCGATTCGTTGCATTCTGTTATACTTCGATCGCGCAACCAACTTACCGATTTTCGACGTCGTGCCCTCGAGTCATGCAATCGTGCCCTCTAAGTTTTATATGATTTCGTCGTGCTCACAGTGAGTCTCGTCTCGACATAACCTACTATCTTTCTTAGGCACGACTATCCGAATCAACCAATATTTTTATCGAAATCGTAAGTCGTGTGATTCGATTACACTTTGCATCGGCTAATATTTCTATCGGGATCGCAAGTCATGCGATTAGATTACCATTCGCGTATTCTAATATTTTTGCCGAGAATGCAAGTCGTGCGATTCGATTATAATTTGTATCGCCCAACAGCTTCATCAAGATCACAAGTCGTGCGACTCGTTTATAAATTTAAGTTTCCTATTGGATCGATCCGATCATTGCCTCAAGGCATAAACGTTTTGTTAGTCTCGGTCATCCGACCAACTTATAATTTTCGTCTAATGTATCATTCATTGATACGAGTCCCACCTTATTATTTCAACCAATTTTCAAAGAACACTTGCATCAACATACTGTCATACAAATTTCCAATCGAGTCTCGGTACTCTCCCGTCCGTTGCGGACAAAACTTTCGCAATTCTCACAACGCGTCGATGCAATTCATCGCACAAGTGGTATATCATATACCACTCAGAATCGAGTCATTCATCGTATACGTGGTATGAGATATACCACTCAGAAATCAAGTTATTTCCCTCGCATCATACTCGGTATGAACCAACAATCTCTTCCGACTCACGATTTTTGCAGTGATCGTGCTTGATCACAACCGTAACTTTGATTAATCAAAATTTGACACAATTCAGCTAATGTGTACATTCGCCAATACAAGTTCAAGTTTGGTACACTGTCGAACGATTCGTTTCTATCGATTTATGATTTCAGTTCCACCCGTTGCACAACATGCAATAATTTATTTCCAATATCCGTTGCACTCCATGCAGCGATTACTTTGACATGCGTTGCACCACGTGCAATAATTTACTTCTGAAACTTATTGTACATCGTACAACGACTTATTTTTGACATTCATTGAAGCTCGTGTAATAATTTATTTTTGACATCTGTTGCACCTTATACAACAATTTATTCCCGACATTCAAAGTCGATGCTTAAATCCGTTCAACATATTCGATATTGACTTATCACTTTCATCACAACGCACATTCACAATCAACTCGTTACACTTCCTGGAACGCATTATTTAAGTTTCCGCATTGGTGCAACCAATATTCACAATCCATTGCACTTCATGCATCATTTCATTTCTCATTCAACATGTTACGTTGCAATAATATCTCAAATCATATTTCACAATTTGTTGCACTTGCTGTCACTCCCATTTTCCGTTATACGTATTTTCGTGTGCGTATACGAGATTTCTGGCATTTATCAGGTGGACCGTAGTTAGACTTGTTTTGCTTAGCCGAGTCTTGGTTTAATCTGGACTTGGTTTATTTGATCGGTTCGGTTCAATTTGACTTGGTTTGACTTGGCTTGGCTTGGTTTGAGATGGAGAGTGCTGATATATAACCCAACTACTTTTCTCTCTCTCCTCATTCACTTCTTCATTTACTTCTTCATGTTCTTCATTTACTCCTCCCACCTACCAAGTCCTAGGCAAGTGCAACTTGCTTCACGGAGGAACTCTATTTTTGTTGTTCCATTGTCTTTCTCACGAGATTCTAAGACACTTTAGTACTTGGCATTTTTAATTTTCATAGTTTATTTCTTGTAGATCTAAGTTGGTTGTATTTTCAATTTTTTTGGGTTTTGATCTACCAAACTTTATTATTATTAAGTTTTAATTGTTCTATATATGTTGTAGAGAATTTAATTTTACCCAAAATGGACCTTTGAAAAGTTAGATTTTGACTTGTTTTGAGGAAGTTATGGCCAAAATAAGATTTGAGCATTTTCTAGTTCATCTGTGCTGAATTTGGCAGGGATGATGAATAGTGTCGCATGAATAGTGTCACAGCCACAGGAATGAATAGTGCTGCATGAATAGTGCCACAGCCGCAAGAATAAATAGTATCGCATGAATAGTGCCACAGCCGCAGGAATGAATAGTACCGCATGAATAGTGTCGCAGCCGCAGGAATGAATAGTATCACATGGGTTGCATAGTGCCGCAGAATGCCGCATAGTGCCTATTTTGGCTGTTTTGTTTGTTTTAAGTCCTATTTGGCTGAATTGTGGCCAGAATTTCTTCCAACTCCCAACATGGAAGTTTTAGATCTTTTTCTTAGCTTCAAAAATATGTTACTAGCTATTTTATGCAAGTTTCTTTCATCCATGATAATACATGATAGTGGCCCGTCGTGGCGCACTCTTGACAAGCAACCTTGGCATGATAATACATGATAGTGGCCCGTCGTGGCACACTCTTGATAAGTAAACCTAACATGATAATCTCGATATGCTGTTGTGACGGCTATCTTGACTTGCTAAGTAACTCTTGTCTTGACACCGTGGGTATTTGTGCTTGTATAAGCTACATGTCTCATCTTGCATCATGTCTAGGACATGAATTCCTGGTTACCATGGTCAGGGATTCATATTGAATCTGACTAGGATAATGACTAGATTGATCATGTAGTTCATGAAGAGATTTTCCAGCTACAGGCAGTCCCATTATTTGGGCGCTCTAATTGGACTTGTAGCCTGCCGTCGAGTAGGGCACATTTCCAGCACACTGTCATGTGTTGCACCCCCAAGTCACCTAATTCAACTCTCTCAACTTGTGACCGGATAACCTGGATTAAGTCTGCAGGGCTTGTGGCTGTTGAAACATCTCAGTGCATCTTGTTAGTAACTAAGCTTGTGATAACCCTAGTTAGCTAAAGTATCAAGCCGTACTCATTGCTTGGCCGTGATTGATGGATGGAGTCCCGTCTAGTCTTGCCTAGGCAAGACCACTACATGGTTATTTCTGTACATTACTGTTATGCTTTACTCTTATCGATAATTGGTTGGAGACTAATGTAGTGCCCCGTCCCGCTCAGTCAATGGGAGGAATCGAAACGCCGACGGCGTTCGGACTTAGACTTGCAACGGCTGCTCGAAGGCATCGCTCGATCGAGGCGACCGTTCGCTCAGGTGGGATAGTTTCGGTGAACTTGCCTCATCTTTGCCTTCACATAATAAATCGTATATTTTTAACTTGCACAAGTAGGCTTGATAACAAAAGAGACGAATTCACATAGCTAAAGAAATAAATTTCGACGGGTCGAATTGAGTTAGAATATGGAAAGGTCCAACGGTCGGCTTAGAGTTGGTGCACGACGTGCTTTGAAAATGACACTCGGTCCTTCGTCCCGTGGCTTGGAAGAAGGAAAAGTTGGTATTCGCCACAAGCTAAGAGTTAACCAAATTCATAGGCGTCGCCCGCATAAATGCTTCATAAAGCATGTACGGTCTCTTCAACCAAGGCGTGGCATAGCCTCTGCTCGCCGATGGGTTAAGTTGTGTCACGACCCGCACCCACTGTGAGTGTACGAGAGCGTAACAACGCCCAGTCTACGCCGCAGTGTCGGCGGTAGAACGCTGTTCTAGGTCATGAACTATAACTAACATAATATGAATACACTCCATAAGGAGGCCAACACAGAGGTACAACTCAATCACAATCTAAAGATAGAAAATGGCACGATGAAATAGATAAAGAAATCCTCAACTGAGGTACAACAGAATAGAAATACAAGTCTTATCATGTCAAACAAATATACAACTCTGAAACAAGAACAACAACTAAACATAAAAAGAAACAGTCTAAGCTATCTATACTATGCAAGGGTATCATCCTCAGCAGCTGCCTGAACCTCCCCAGGGTTCCAGGTCGAGAGTGTCATCTAGGCAAGCTCCAAGTAAGGGGTGCCGGGTTCCTCATCATCCTCTGTAAAATTTTCAACAGGTCCAGTCGGGACGGGAGCGAGCACAGTACATCTCAATAGTTCATAGCAGGTTAGAAAATATAATCATGCAATAAAGTAAGATGTAGATACTGAAGGAAATGTAATATGTAAACAGATAGAGAACTGTAATAGAAATATCTACTATAAGTAGAGAGCTACCAGTGACTAGTGATTTAGAGTACAAAGTCGACATGTGAACGGCTTGATTGTACATGGCTATACTAAAGAGGCGTACATGGCTATTCTACTTTGGAATTGTTCACATGGCTATTTATACTCCCCCGTACCCCCAACTAATACACAAGGATCCAAACAAGTTATGTTACGTACATGGTTCTATGTAACAGCCCCCGAAGGGTGGTAAGCCCCCAAAGGGTGGTAAGCCCCCAAAGGGTGGTACATAGTAGTCCCAAAAATGGGGATTCTGATAGACCCAATAAATGGGATAAGGATTCAAAGAAGACTCTGTGATCATATGAGTATATGTCACAAGTGATCAAAGAACCAAAGAAGCATATGATACGCTATGTAAGTGAAACGCACAGAACATAGAGTACCCGATGCTCCCTGAAGGGATAACATCTCAAGAAAGGATCCGTATAGTACTAATCCGTGTGACCAACGTGACAGTATCAAGTAAAGTAATTTAATGCAGGAAATAATTCTAAGCAGGATATAAAATGATCAGAGAATATACTCGCCTGTATCTGAGTGTCCGGATGAAATGTACTGTCCGAGCAGAGGTGTCGGGCTCCTAATCAGAACAGCACAAGTCACAACAAGTCTAAAATGATATAATGAAGTCCTACTATGCACTCTATATGATTCTAGGTCAATCTAGACCAAAGTCAACTTTTGGTCAACTCTGGTCAACCCTAGAAGTCAAACTAGGTCAACCAAGTCAAACCTAAGTCAAACTAGTCTATACTAGTCTAACTAGTCTATTCTAGGTCTAACAAGACTAAACAAGTCTAATCTAGGCTCTACACTGACACACAGACACTTCTATAGGCTATAGGCTATCATGCCTATGAACCACACTATAACACATGACTATATGACAAAACTTATATCTAAAATAATACACAGAAGGATATATTATAATCTAACTTAGAATATTCATAGCCTATAGGCTACTATGTACATACCACACATACATTTTATATATATCCATATATGATATGGTAACACACATTAGCACATAGGTACCTATAGTATATCACACCTATATAGAGGATACCTAAAAATAGAATCTCACATACTCATAAGCATAATGAATAGGAAAAGAATGTGTTTGTATGTGTGTGAAACATGTGAGTGTGTGGTGTACATGTGTGTGTGTGTGTGAGGTGTCAGGAGTGGGTGAGACATGAGAGTGTCAATAGAATGTGTTCAAGTGTCAATAGAATGTGTGCTAACAGGAAAAATAGGAAACAGGACATGACAGTTAAACAAGTGAAACAACACTAATGAAACTGGAAAATAGGAAATCAGTCCTAGCTAATGGTTTAATAACATTCAAACCCCCAAATTCTCAGTTTTAGGAACTAATCAAAAAATGGTGAACTGGAAATGACAGTGAATAAGATACCTGTGTGTTCATATGTTAAGGAAGGTAGGAAAAAATTAGTAAATGCATAGGCATGAAGAAAACTGGAAAACAGTGAAGACTAAAGTGTTCTTGTGTCACTGTAAAACAGTGTACAGAATTAGGAAATCGAAACAGTTGACAGGTTAGGAAAACAGTGAACTACACATACATTTAAAATCTGGAATTACATGACATAGTCTCAATCTCAGGTTTAAGGAAATGAGTTAATTCTCTGTCTTACACACAACTCAGATATCCAATATTAATTTTAACAGTTCAACAATACTCACAAGATCACTTAAAACCTATTAAAACAGTCCCTTCAATGTATTTTCAGTAAACAGTCCCATTCATATTCAAACTCAGATTTCAGTTATGAGGAATGCAACAGTGACAAGGAAATCAGTTGGCTAGCAGGGCATTGACAGTTAGAATATGAATAAAACATTCATGCAAACAATGAAGTTCATGATACACATATCCTGAAATCAGTTAAGGAACTAGATTCAATTGAAGAAAGAAAGGAAATGTGATATATGTGAAGAGTGTGGCTGTGTGTATATGAAACAGTGTCAATTTGTGTTCATGTGTGATGTATAAATCTCAGTTCATACAACCAACCCCCAAAATCTCAGGTTTAAAAGCATTCGAAAGGAAGGACATCCATGTATCAACATTGAATCCCAAACAACATGTTAATAACTCATTTACAAAACCAAAGGCAAATTCGAATGAACAATCTTAGCAAATCATGCATTACAAACATGTAGGAGATTAACAGGGAATTTAGTTAAGAACAAACTGGAAAAAAAAAAAAGTATCAATTCAATAGAAATTTAATAACAGTTTTCGAACCCAACCTAAATACTAATATTTCATTCCCACATCCAAAAGCCTATATTTGAACTTTAAAACTTAGTTAACATGGATTGTAACATGTGGGGAATCTAAACAATGAAAGAACATAAGAAACCTGGAATTAAAAGTTTGGGGAAAACGCTGGAATAACAGTGTATCAGAAAGAAACAGTCACCATACCATTTTCAATCCAATTCGAGCCATGATTCCAAACAAAACCTAAACTAATGTGCAAGCTAAATCTAACACATATAATACATTATATTTAGGATTAATTTAGCCAATTTAAACATGTATTTAAATATTAATCAGCTAAATGAACACAAAGAACACAATCAATACAAAACTGGACAGAAATCATCGTGCACGTGTGCCGTGTCCTCGTGCGCACGACACGAGCCAAACTAGGACACTAGCTCGTGCACCTAGGTTCGCCACATATAGGGCTTAGTGCCTAGGATCCTGACACGAGCCAACGTGTCGCCGTGTCCATACGGGAAACGCGTATCAGAGCGTGATTCCTGTGCGCACAGTTCGTGCACGAAATCAGTACGTGAGTGATTACGTGTCCGACTCGACACGAAAAGTCGTGAAATTTTGGGAGTAACTTGTCAGTCACTGCCCCGACCTCCACACCAATTTTGGTGGGTTCACAAGGTCTGTGTAGTGAGCACGACACGCGTGGCTGCAGGGCACTGCTACCATACGGGAACGTGCGTGTTCACGTGTCCATGCCGACACGATATGACACAATAATCATATCAGTCAACCAGAAATCGACAAGCAAGACCAAACCCTAATTTTCTATTCAAACACATTCCTAAAATTCAACCGAAATGTCCTTTGGGACATTTCGTCAAACACCTAGGTCTATAGGCTGATACGTGTCCATTTAGGACACGAAATGGGCACAAAACCTAGGTCTAGGCATACCTACAGGACCAGGACACTTAGGGCTAGGTCTATATGCAAAGAAACTAGAATTTTAATGGTGTTTACAATGATTTACCTATTGGTGTCAAAATACAAGAAAAGCCTCAAATGGGGGGGTTCCTCTTGTTAGCAAACTTCTCCAAATTGTCTCAAAACTGAGGTTGAACACCACAAACAGCAAGAAAACGAAAATTAGGATCTAATGCTATTGATTGGAGGGAAAAAGGAGATAAAATGGAATTACTATAGATTTTTGAAGATGGAGGCTCACCTCTTCCAAAACTTTGTTCTTCCTAAGAGGCTAGCCCTAATTTCTAAGAGGATACTTATAGGGAGGGATTCCCAATGGGTGTAGTGGCTGGCCAAGACTTGTTAGGGTTAGGGTTTAGCTAGTGGTTTGGGCCTTTGGGCTTTTAAGGCTAAGTTATTGATTAATGTGCAACCACAAGTCATGGCTTATGACTTAAATCCTAACTTGAGTCAAATAATCAAACCATAGGTCAACTCTAGTCTAACTAGGGTTGCATAACCTAACCAAGTCCAAACTCAACTAGGGTTAGCTCCTAGGTTGGTCTACCATGGTCATTGCTAGTCAAAGTCAACCTAGTCAACCCTCATTCAAACAATTCCAAAATAAATTCTAAAAATTCCTATAAATTCAAATAAATTATAATAAAATCAAATAACCCCAAAAATGTCTAAATACCCTAATCACATGGCTAGGCTCTAGGGTAGGCAAGTCTCTACTGTTCACTAGCAAAACACCATAAACACAAGTCATGAATTTAAATAGTTTAAAAATAATTAAAAACCACTAAAAATCATAATATAAAATAAATATCATTAAATAATAATTATAATTACAAAATTTCAAAATTACCCTCTTCTGGAAAACTAGGTGTTACAATCCTACTCACCTTATAGAAATTTCGTCCTCAAAATTAAGATGATCGCACCCTTTCTAGGTCAAACATAGTCAAGGGTCAATTACTAGACAATTTTCTCAACACCCTAGTACTTGATCATCAGCTGGTCAACTTCTTAGGATTTAACTATGCTAGCTACCTAGTGTTGGCAACTAGGGATTAGCAAAGAAAACTCTATAATAGACTAGCTCTTAACTTCCAAATCCTATCAAATCACCCATAACTAATTAACTACAAGTTAAGCACACAATCCCAATACCACATATATATAAGCTCAGGAACAACAATCCACTACATATATCCTAAGTATATCATTTGCAATCTATCTATATATAGAACTCTCAGTCTTAGGTGAAACTACAACTATACTCAAGGGCAGGCTCTGGTCACTGGGTGCCTCACTAGAAGGGTAAAGGAAAACAATAATAAATCATCAAGGTTGTATGGCATACTAACATCCTATACGTAACTGGTTGGTATCATAATAACAGGGAATTATCTGCAATGGGTTACTATTCTAGCACCAATGCTAACTATCACCTCTAGGGTACAGACACTCTACAAGTCACCATATCTATATACTATGAAGGAACTACCTATGAACAAGCTCTACAATCTAAATATCCCTACTCCTAAGTCATTTATAACAATAAAAAGGGTATGATGTTTTAAACCTTCTCAAGATACAATCCGCTAATCATATACGCCTGTCCAAAATCATGTTGCTCAGAGTCCTCATCATGCTAGTGGGCAACGCTACGATAATCACAGAGTCCTTGACTAAGGTACGTACCCTTAGGTTCATGGTATTTAAAATTTTGCATTGCCGTATGCGACGGCAAAAACCTTAATTCTCGTACCCGAGAAATACATCCAAAATCTGACTACATGTCCTCACTATGCCAACTAACACGACCATCGAAGATTCTAGATCCCATGATTTAGGTGACCTAGCCCATATGATTTATCTCAGAAAAAAAATCAACATAACACCAAAAACAACAGGACAAAATTGATAAATCAACAAGGAACAGGAAGAATCGAATTTCAAGACAGCTATAAGAGGCAATTGCGGAAATGAAATCAAAAGAACGAAACCTGCAACTAGATCTCCAACGGCCTGTACATCCTTGACTGTCCTGATGATAGCTCGTCCTGCTAGTTTCCCCTGGTCTGCTGCTGATGCTGCATGAATCACCACTGCTGAGAGAAATCAGAAATGACGGAAGAAAATCTCTGTACAGATAGAGGTGCACCTCCAATGTAGCAGAAACGCCAACCTGAGTCGGCACAACAGGAGCTGCGGTCTCGAGGCCCTGATGAACAGGACGAGAGGTGGCTAGCCTCTCGATAGTATCCCTCGAACCGAAGCGATGAGATCGTGTCTCATAACCATCATGAAAACAGATCAAAACAAAAAGCAATTTCTGATAATGAAGCAAAAATTCAAAGGAGGACAGTTTATATTCAAAGGGGAGTCAATAAGCAACAATTTTAGACAAAAGGAATCTGATTAAGAGTTTTTCCTAATGTGATTGAGTACCTCAAAATATCCTAATCCTACTGCAGGCTGTAGTGATACTCTAGTTCGAATACCACTACATAACTCGACCTGCATGGGCCACCACTAAAACGTGTCACGACCCGCACCCACTGTGAGGGTACGAGAGCGTAACAACGTCCAGCCTACGCCGCAGTGTCGGCGGTAGAACGCTGTTCTAGGTCATGAACTATAACTAACATAATATGAATACACTCCATAAGGAGGCCAACACAGAGGTACAACTCAATCACAATCTAAAGATAGAAAATGGCACGATGAAATAGATAAAGAAATCCTCAACTGAGGTACAACAGAAAAGAAATACAAGTCTTATCATCTCAAAAAAATATACAACTCTGAAACAAGAACAACAACTAAACATAAAAAGAAACAGTCTAAGCTATCTATACTATGCAAGGGTATCATCCTCAGCAGCTGCCTGAACCTCCCTAGGGGTCCAGGTCGCGAGTGTCATCTAGGCAAGCTCCAAGTAAGGGGTACAGGGTTCCTCATCATCCTCTGTAAAATTTTTAATAGGTCCAGTCAGGACGGAAGCGAGCACAGTACATCTCAACAGTTCATAGCAGGTTAGAAAATATAATCATGCAGTAAAGTAAGATATAGATACTGAAGGAAATGTAGTATGTAAACAGAGAGAGAACTGTAATAGAAATATCTACTATAATTAGAGAGCTACCAGTGACTAGTGATTTAGAGTACAAAGTCGACATGTGAACGACTTGATTGTACATGGCTATACTAAAGAGACGTACATGGCTATTCTACTTTGGAATTGTTCACATGGCTATTTATACTCCCCCGTACCCCCAACTAATACATAAGGATCCAAACAAGTTATGTTACGTACATGGTTCTATGTAACAGCCCTCGAAGGGTGGTAAGCCTCCAAAGGGTGGTAAGCCCCCAAAGGGTGGTACATAGTAGTCCCAAAAATGGGGATTCTGATAGACCCAATAAATGGGATAAGGATTCAAAGAAGACTCTGTGATCATATGAGTATATGTCACAAGTGATCAAAGAACCAAAGAAGCATATGATACGCTATATAAGTGAAACGCACAGAACATAGAGTACCCGATGCTCCCTGAAGGGATAACATCTCAAGAAAGGATCCGTATAGTACTAATCCGTGTGACCAACGTGACAGTGTCAAGTAAAGTAATTTAATGCAGGAAATAATTCTAAGCAGGATATGAAATGATCAGAGAATGTACTCGTCTGTATCTGAGTGTCCGGATGAAATGTACTGTCCGAGGAGATGGTGTCGGGCTCCTAATCAGAACAACACAAGTCATAACAAGTCTAAAATGATATAATGAAGTCCTACTATGCACTCTATATGATTCTAGGTCAATCTAGACCAAAGTCAACTTTTGGTCAACTCTGGTCAACCCTAGAAGTCAAACTAGGTCAACCAAGTCAAACCTAAGTCAAACTAGTCTATACTAGTCTATTATAGGTCTAACAAGACTAAACAAGTCTAATCTAGGCTCTACACTGACATACAGACACTTCTATAGGCTATAGGCTATCATGCCTATGAACCACACTATAACACATGACTATATGACAAAACTTATATCTAAAATAATACACAGAAGGATATATTATAATCTAACTTGGAATATTCATAGCCTATAGGCTACTATGTACATACCACACATACATTTATATATCCATATATGATATGGTAACACACATTAGCACATAGGTACCTATAGTATATCACACCTATATAGGATACCTAAAATAGAATCTCACATACTCATAAGCATAATGAATAGGAAAAGAATGTGTTTGTGTAGTGTGTGAAACATGTGATGTGTGGTGTACATGTGTGTGTGTGTGAGGTAGTCAAGAGTGGATGAGACATGAGAGTGTCATAGAATGTGTTCAAGTGTCAATAGAATGTGTGCTAACAGGAAAAATAGGAAACAGGACATGAAGTACAGTGAACAACACTAATAAACTGGAAAATAGGAAATCTGTCCTAGCTAATGGTTTAATAACATTCAAACCCCCAAATTCTCAGTTTTAGGAACTAATCAAAAAATGGTGAACTGGAAATGACAGTGAATAAGATACCTGTGTGTTCATATGTTAAGGAAGGTAGGAAAAAATTAGTAAATGCATAGGCATGAAGAAAACTGGAAAACAGTGAAGACTAAAGTGTTCTTATGTCACTGTAAAACAGTGTACAGAATTAGGAAAATCGAAACAGTTGACAGGTTAGGAAAACAGTGAACTACACATACATTTAAAATCTGGAATTACATGACATAGTCTCAATCTCAGGTTTAAGGGAAATGAGTTAATTCTCTGTCTTACACACAACTCAGATATCCAATATTAATTCTAACAGTTCAACAATACTCACAAGATCACTTAAAACCTATTAAAACAGTCCCTTCAATGTATTCTCAGTAAACAGTCCCATTCATATTCAAACTCAATTTCAGTTATGAGGAATGCAACAGTGACAAGGAAATCAGTTGGCTAGCAGGGCATTGACAGTTAGAATATGAATAAAACATTCATGCAAACAATGAAGTTCATGATACACATATCCTGAAATCAGTTAAGGAACTAGATTCAATTGAAGAAGGAAAGGAAATGTGATATATGTGAAGAGTGTGGCTGTGTGTATATGAAACAGTGTCAATTTGTGTTCATGTGTGATGTGTAAATCTCAGTTCATACAACCAACCCCCAAAATCTCAGGTTTAAAAGCGTTCGAAAGGAAGGACATCCATGTATCAATATTGAATCCCAAACAATATGTCAATAACTCATTTACAAAACCAAAGGCAAATTCGAATGAACAATCTTAGCAAATCATGCATTACAAACATGTGGGAGATTAACAAGGAATTTAGTTAAGAACAAACTGGAAAAAAAACAAGTATCAATTCAATAGAAATTTAATAACAGTTTTCGAACCCAACCCAAATACTAATATTCCATTCCCACATCCAAAAGCCTATATTTGAACTTTAAAACTTAGTTAACATGGATTGTAACATGTGGAGAAGCTAAACAGTGAAAGAACATAAGAAACCTGGAATTAAAAGTTTAGGGAAAATGCTAGAATAATAGTGTATCAGAAAGAAACAGTCACCATACCATTTTCAATCCAATTCGAGCCATGATTCCAAACAAAACCTAAACTAATGTGCAAGCTAAATCTAACACATATAATACATTATTTAGGGTTAATTTAGCCAATTTAAACATGTATTTAAACATTAATCAGCTAAATGAACACAGAGAACACAATCAATACAAAACTGGACAGCAATCATCGTGCATGTGTGCCGTGTCCTCGTGCGCACGACACGAGCCAAACCAGGACACTAGCTCGTGTACCTAGGTTCGCCACACATAGGGCTTAGTGCCTAGGATCCTAATATGAGCCAATGTGTTACCGTGTCCATACGGGAAACCCGTATCAGAGCGTGATTCCTGTGCGCACAGTTCGTGCACGAAATCAGTGCGTGAGTGATTACGTGTCCGACTCGACACGAAGAGTCGTAAAATTTTGGGAGTGACTTGTCAGTCACTGCCCCGACCTCCACACCAATTTTGGTGGGTTCACAAGTCTGTGCAGTGCACGAAACGCGTGGCAG